>VWZL01002010.1:62956-272681 GCA_013396915.1 Stercorarius parasiticus | reverse complement strand
CCCTGCCTCTCCTTCCTTGCCTTAGCAAATACCCTAAAACAATGTGGAAACTAGACAAAACAGAATTTAAAAAAATTTAGGAGTCTTATATTCCTTTGTCTGTATCTGTAATAAACGATGTCTAAAGTGGTCAGCAAGCAATATTTCCCCTATCACCATGAGCTGCATCTTTGCTCATAGTGAGAACACTGGGGATTCATGATACATCCAAAGTGAAAGGCCAGTTTGTGTCATCAGCACCAGAGGGATATCAGATCATATATCTTTACTTGACAAGAGGTGGCAATTTAATCTGACAAGTTTCCTGCCAATGAGGACAGCTTTAGGAGTTCAACTGCCTTGGTAAAGATTTGACGTGTCACTGAGGGATGTTGTGCAGAAGCTTGACAATAAACTGGAACTTGCTAATGTGGTTTAGGATTGCTGTAAAAATTTATTAGAAACCAGAGACTGTAAAATGACTATACTCCTCCAGAAATGTTTTTCTTTCCCTGCTGAATATGTGTGATATTTAATGCATAGCACATGTTTAAAAACTTGTTTCCTAATGGTGTAAACCAAATCTATTACAATGCACATGAAATGGCAAGGAATTCAATTAAATGCATGTGAGAATAAACAGAATGGGAGAGCTGCCTTCTGGAGGCAGAGGAGAAATCTGTCTGAACTTCAGATTTGATTGCTGAATTGATATGTCCTGCTTTGACACTGTATTTATGTGCCTGGAGAGGGACATAAGTGGTTTGTGGACTTGGAAGCATGCAAAACCCCAGATGAGGAGCTCATGCAGTTGGGCGCTAGGCTCAATGTGGGTGCTGGAGCAGAGCTTGCAGACAGATTTCCAGCAGGACTAGTTTTTTAAATGCCCTTCTAAGTCTGGCTACTATCTGAATGTGGAGCAAAAATAATTTTGCATTTGTTTCACTAAATGAATCATTCATTTAAATATAAAGTGAAATAAAATCATTTAATATGCAGATGGTGTTGTAAGTTTGATGTGGGTATTTTTGAGGTGTTTGGGATAGCAAGTTCATAATCCCAAATGGTGAAGCAGCTCTCAAAGCAGTTCAGCACTCTGGGATGTGTTGACAAATGCCACCTGGAAGAATATTAGTTTTGATCTTACAAAATTTGTGAATAAACTTCAGAATGAGATAAGTGTGTATTAAAAAAAAAAAAATACTGTGAAAGAAGCGAAGGATTTGCAAGTGTATTTTCAAGAAGTGTTCTAGGATGCTATGAGGTACAGCCTCTTTTGAATCATTTCCCTGTTAGCTCTTGGTAATCCTTGGAGAAAGACAGACATGTTTAATACACCTATCTTTCCTAATGTGGATGTCTTTTTAATTTCTAACTAGGCAGTCATCTTGAGACTTCATGTTAACAGAAAACAGTATCGTTGCTTGAGAGTTTCATTGATTGCTCATGAAAGATGAATCATCTTACTGTTTTGCTGCACACTTTGTGAATTCAACTGAGGTAGATGTCTGGTGAAACTGCCTATAACAGTGTTTGGATAGATTTTTATAGTTGTCAATATTAAGGTGGGTCATAATACTAAAATTCTGACTGGTCTTTCTAATGACTACTTTTAGTCAAAAGGAAAGTAAATTAAATGTCAGAATCTGTTCCGGTATTGAGTAAAGCTTGGTACATATGAAGTCTGGGAAAATCCAAGAAGGGTGCAAAGCTGGTTTACTTTGTCCTAATTTGTCCCTTTTATTCTGTTAGTACAGAGAGAATGTATTGACCTCACAAGCTAATGAAAAGCTTAAAAAAAAAATAAATAATAATCTCCAGAGAGTCTTTACAATGACTTTCAAACACATTACAACTAATTAGGAATCTGAGGTCAGCGTGGGTGTCACTGGTGGCCAGAGCAAGACTGGTAGAGTGTAAGAGCAAGCAGTGCTCAGGCTGGACTCACACTTTTGCCTGGCTTTGCTTTTCCTGAAGACTGTGTGGCTGCAGTTGCTCACTGATTACGCAGTTTGGCTCTCCTTTTGACATATTTCTGGCATGTGGTGACATCACTATTCTAATTAAGTGTACTTCAGAGCCATTGACAGTGTGTCTTGGCAGCTGGGATTTTGCTGGGGAAAGAGGCTTAGAAGGGAATCCAGTTGTGTAGGTTAGTGTTTGCAAGGGGGAACCCTTTTAATAAAATTCCTTGGACAGCAACTAGTGTTTTGTAAGTGATAATAAAAGATCAAAGGTCACTTTGGGAACCTGGGATGTACTTAATTTTATGACGTTAGGCCTCATGACGCTTTTTTTTTTCTTTATCCTAACTTTTAAGATGGCTACTATAATGCTGTAACAACTTAGCAATTGCATGGCAGAAAGTGAGCCCTGTTGACAACCAAGCTGTGCTAGATGGGATTAATATTTTGGTAATGAACAAGAATATCCTGCTTTGAGTGTTAGAGCATATTCATAATAGAACAGAAATTAAACTGATAAAAAGTAGGTAACTCCTTGTTTAAATTAATATTGTAATAATACATGTATTACAAAAAGTAGTGTCACAGACGTCAGGATTTTCTTGACTATTTCTTTAGTAAATTGTTTTGTGGCAGGCAGGGCAATGTTTGTTCTAATAGAAAGTACTGGGCTTCTCTGACAAATCTTGCTGTCATGTATATTTTTTGTATTTGTCTATTCTCTTTGTCTGCTGGAACTCCACCGTTGCCCTGGTGCAAGCCTGTAGGAGCCCCCCAACCTTCAGCAGTTTCCCTACTAGAGGGGGCCAGTGAGCTGCAGCATGCAAGAGCAGGTTATCTAGAGAGACACTCTGGGAAGTGCATTGCTCAAGCAGTCTTAGCCACCTTTTTGCTCTTTATTTGTTTCTCTCCCCTGCTGCTTCAGGGGGATCAGCTGCATGTTGCCAATTAGGCTCATCAGCATTGTCAATAACAGATGTGGAGCGCCTGGTAATCCCCCACCCTTGTTAGTGGACTGCAAGGGCTTCTGGCTGTTTGTGGTGAGGTTTAACCCTTATCCACCTCCAGGGAGCCAAGTCATTCTGTCAAACACCAGGAGTCATTTTTTTCCTGTTCTGTATTTTAATGGTTCTTTTACCACCATCTTAGCCCCAGTTGGTTTGATTAGACTCTGGTTTTAGCTACGGGTTCTAGCTTACAGGAAAACATAATTAATTTCATCACAAATCAATATGAAAGGGATATTTTAAGAACTCTGCTTCAAGCTAAAGGTAATAGCACAAAGTTTCATTACCTGTCAAGCAGATTATTTGGGCATGTCTTGAAATGCAATCTGCAAGCAAAACTTTTCAGTATTACCAGCCAGCATGCCATTACAGGATAAAACTAAACATGTTCATTAGACAGGATGCTCAGAGACTTCCAGCTTTTGCACTCTTACTGTCATCTTTGCTAAGGGCAACCCCTCAATGCGTGTTCTTTATTTATTCCAAGATGAGGCAACTTCAATGCTTGTGCTACTTTCCTCCTTCCAAGGGAGTGATTCAGTTTAGGAGGAATGTAACACTTAGTGAACACAAGTTGAAATCAAAGTAATCTACACTAAACTCGTTCCTGTGAAAATCTGTCTTGCAGGGTGTACTTTTCTGAGAGAAAGAAAATGTTATAAATAATTTTAACACTTTTTGTCATCTAACTAATTGGGTGGGGTAGGGATGTGTTGAGTTAGTCTAAACATTCTATGTAGCCTGTAGTGGAATAAGGAATCTGCATATTTGTTCTCTGGCCATTAAATTAGAGTCGGGGAGAGCTCAGCACAGTGGTTGCATTTCCCTTCTAGCTGAAGAATAAAATTGAGATTTGCCACAATATTGAGTCTATAATTGTGTAATTACTAGTGGTGTTAAGATGAACATTTAGCATCTGAAGTTACCGTCTCATGAGCAACCTCTATAGTGTGAGGCATCAAAGTATTTATGTACATGATGCTATGGACCCTTGAAACTGTAAAACAAACAAACATATACACATAATCTCAACTGAGTGTTTTGTGAGCCATTTGCTGGTCTGAACAGCAGCCACTGACAGTATGGTGCTAGTGAACCTTCACATTAGGTGCCAGTGGTAATAAGCCAAGAACATGGAAAAGCATAGCACAAAATTGAAATTTAAATAATTTCACTGGCTGTCTTCAGGTTTCGTTTTTGAACTTTTTTTAATTTGGGAAAGCGTATAGGAGAGCTTCAGACACAATTTCTATCAGGAACATGAGCTGTATAGGGGCAGAAAAGTACATACTGATCTGAAATGGGTTAAGAGTATTTGATTCATCTGAATTGCAGCATTGAATAATGGCCCTTGGGTTCACCAGTAGCATCTTTGGTACATTTAACTATTGAGATTGTATGTGTGTTTTGGGATACCTTAAAATCTTGAGTCAAACTAAACCAAAGCACTTTGCTGGTGCTTTTTTTTTTTTTTAAATTCATCACTAGTAATTTCTTCAAAGATGAACAGAACATCCCAAGTTTTTGTCCCACTGAAAAAAATTTTTACTAGAAATTTAAATAACAATACAACATCAATATAGCAAATAACAATATCAATAACAGATGTGCTTCACAACACCATGTCTGATGGATTATTGATTCATAATAGTTATAATCCTGTGGATATTGAGTAAATAATGAAGCTACTACATTGCTATTGCCGCATTTCATCTCATTTGTCATTAGTAAGTTACAAATTATTTAGCTTTGGTGCTTTGTTAGCAAAACTTCGTTGAAATTAGATTTGCAGAAACTAACATGTACAACAACATTTTGAAGTGAGTTACAAATATTATAAATGAGTTGTTATCAGTTGGTGAGTGCTTAGTAGTTCATACTTGAATTCTAGCCGAGAGGAGGCTCTATGTTTTTTAGAAGGTAACAGTTAAGTTTTATACCTTAAAAAGGAATTTAACATAATCATCTGTTCAATGATACACTATTTTCATGTCTATTTTGCTGAACCCATTGAGACCTGTATGGGGAAAGCATTTCACAGAAAAATGTACGCTGGGGTGAATGTGCAGATCTATTTATGTCCCTCTGTAGATGGGCAGAACAGAGGAATTTCTGAAGGATATTAAGTTAAGACAAAAGAAGTGTGAACTGCATATGGATTGCTCAAATACAGCTACCGTAGACAAAAATCACATACCCTTGCCTAAATCAGGATTAAATCTTAATTGTTGCATAGCCCTATATGTTTATTTGTACTTCCCTTGTATCTTTGAAAAGTGGGGTTTCATTTACTCCTGCTACCAGTTCCTGAGTTTTATATCTTCATGTTTCCCATGGCAACAGATTTCTCTGTGACTGAGCAAGTATCGTTTTCTTGCTTTGGGTGTTAGCAGTGTTAGCTAAGGTAAGAATACAGCACCTCACAAAAAGGGCTGATAAAACACAATTTTTTTTTAAGGAACTCTTTCTCTGAACCTTAATTAAAAAAAAGATTGTTGTATGATTTCTTATCCATATAGTGCATGTAAATACTGCAAGCTTTGATAACGAGATTTTTTTTTTTTGAAAGCAAAATGCCTTTAATGCTTGAGATCAGACCTCTAGTAAAAAAAAAACAAACTGAGTGAATAGCTCAACTTGGCTGTTTGCTTATTGCTTGTTATGCTTGGCTTGTGCTCACTTTAACACTTGGGAGAGATTGTGTGATGCTAATTACACAAAATACAACACCATTCTTCTCTCTTCGTAGAAATATCTGTTTTTATTTTGACATTTTTAAGTGGCTTCTATGGAAAGGCCACTTTTTTCCACAATAAATTCCATTATTATAAGTTTAGCTATGTCCACTAACGCTGTTCTGATCTAAGCATTTTTTCCCCAAGGAGTTACATTTACAAAATGTGAGCATGTATATCATAAAGAGCAGAAAGCTTTCTTCTAAGAGAGGTGATGTTGACAGAAATACATTGTAGTGAGGAATTCACTTGACTTTTCGTAATCTTTTTAAATTATGTATAGTAACTCCCCCAGGCAACAAGAGTTAGAAGTTATACTGCTGCAACTTGAAGCATCCAAACCAATCGAATATAAGGCTGGAATAAATGTCTGTCTCCTAATTAGCAAGCAGTCAGAAACCACAAAACACAAATGCAGCACTTCCATCAATTTCTGCCTTGATGAAAATATACATATTTTTCATATTAATTCCTTATTACTGTGAGTATTTGAGTTCTGAAATTTTAGATTATTCTGTATAATAATTTGACTGTGCTGTAGACAGCTACCTGAGTCAAATTCTAGTTCACTTACTGTAATTGGCATAATGTACCAAGCTGGTCTGTCTTCAAAAAGCTATAGGTGCAAATTCTTTCCTGTTGATATGCATTCAATGAACTGAAAAGTAGATAAAATCATTTAAAAAACAAACCAAGAAAAAAAAGGCAAAAAAACCCCCTGATTTGAACTTTAATTTTTATTCTTAGTAGAAAAATAATAGTAGCTCTAATAAAGAGCTAGAACCAGATAGTGATGAAAATACTAGAAAGTACTGTATATGACACTGACTATGGATTGTGGTTTGAGAACAGCCCATGATGTGCAGTTTTGCAGCCCTAAATATTGCAAGAGCTTTATAACTTGACCATCCAGTCACTTGATTTTTGTCTTGTAATATCTTCTACTGCAGTCATTAACCCAGCATATATATGTTGATAAGAACACAGTCTTGTAGAAGAGCTTCATTCCAAAAATGTGAGCTGCTTCTTATTTTTGTGTCATATTCTGACACTTGTAATGTAGAGATTGGAAATCAATGAATTTGACTACACTTGTTTAAGTGCCAGGATATTTTCCCACTTTCAAGTGAATGTGCTGTAGCTCTGTGATAAGTAACATCAAAGCGCATTTTGTTAATTTATTACTTTCCACAGTGTTTAATGTTTGCTGCTCTGCAGCTGTATTTCTTAAGTCTGTATTACATCTAACTTTTGATACATGATAAATAGGAACATATAATTTCAGTAAACTCGTTAGTTGTTAAGCAAGATGAATATTGTTTGAATAGCTTTGCCAATACTGATTTATCATTATAAATGAAAGAACTGTAGAAAACCTGGTAGAAGAGTAGTAACAAACTGTAAGTGCAAAATGTGAAACCTTCGTTTAAAAATATTAATAAAAAGCCATACCTGCTGGTTCAGATGAAAAGTACTTGCTGTATTCTGGTTTCTGCATGTACAACGTGGATGGTCATGCAACATGGATAGGATGAATCTTTGAAGTGGTCTGAAATATTATCCTTTTGTCTGAGAGTTAGTTAACTTACTGTTTTTTCTTCTGTTTTAAATGGTGATTCAGGAAAAGACACACAGTTGCCAAAAAAGCCCACCAGAAAGCATAACAATTGTCAGGCAGTAATCACTGCCAGTATTTGAAGGATGACATTTTTGCAAACGGAAACTAGAAATGGTTTGGTTAGCACTGAGCAGCTCTTCTAGTTGCCAGGCATTTATTCTTAATCAGGGTGCAAAAATGGAAGGGCATCTCTTCATATGGTAATTTTTATAGTAGATATTAATAGCTATTCATGAAGAATAAAACTTGGATACAGCACAACAGCCCTCATAACTTTATTTTTACTTAATATTGTATGTGTTTGATAAGGCATGATATTGATAATTCGTCACAATAAGAAAAAAGATTAAAATCCTTGTTTAATAGGATTGTTTTTCATCATATATTGAATTCTGAGAATTCAATATCATAAATCTTTGTTAGAGAGGGAGGATATTTCCTTTGCAGGTCTGCTGATCAGATTTCTGCAGAATTGCAGACATGTTAGAAAAATGGCTAAAAGAATAGAAGAATGAAATACTTGCCTTCAGAATTCTTCTCTTCTTTACCTGCTGATGCAACCTTAAATTTGTGTTCTTATGAAAACCTGAACCTGATACAAAAAACAAGAACAGATAATTTAACCAGCATATACAATAGCAACTATTTTGGATTATTTTGGCATAAAAAATTCATAGAATGGTTCTTGAACTTGCCTAGTTGTGGTAAAGGTGTCAAAACAACCAATGTTTCATTAATCTTTGGATTCTTCTCTCTGTTTCCATTTTTAGGTAATAAGGGGACAATGTTTGCTGGTTTTTGTGATGTAGTTTTCTTCTGAACAACGGGAAGAAAATTCTTCCGCTTTCAATGGTAGTAGGGTAGGATGCTATTGTATAATTAGACCCAGCTTGTTTAGGTTTGCAGTGAACTCCTGCAGAACTACTCTTCTGTGTGTAGAGTCTGGTTGTAAAGATGTGAGATGCGTAGTTGCAAGAAGAGGAATTTTTCAAAAGCACCAATGTAAGGTTGTTTATTCCCAAGGACTTTAATCAACCATCCTCTAGGTAGTGGTCAATAATGTTTTAAAGGGTATTTAAGGAACACTTACAATTTGAGTATTAGAGTGTTGGGTTTTGCTTGGGTAAAAGGATTTGGACAAACTGGAATGCCTTACTTCTAGGTTTGAAGATGGAACCCTATATAACAGCCTTCAAACTGTACAACAGACACAGCCAATATCTTGTACTTGTATTGCTCTTATGTGTTACAAACATAAGATCAAAGGTAGCAAAGACTTTTGAGGGCTTTTTGTTCATATTTTTGTTAGTCTGTAGCAGAATTAATAAAGGCACATCTACGAATGCCCAACTGCTTACAGAAGTTACCATTTCCGTTATTTTTATACACATTTGCATACACCTTTTTTACCTCTTAAATATAGAGCACTTCTTTACCAGCAGCAGTGAGCTTTATAGTGTTTTCTACCAGTCATTTTAGTGTTACCATAAAAACTGCTTTCCCCTTGCACCTATAAAAGTCATAATTTGCTGCAAGCTCAGTGGAGCTATTTGTAATATTATTTTAGGTTTTGTCTTTATCATGAGTCCAGTGGGCAGATTTAGTCTAGAAAATGAGACTACAGGTTGAACTGGAATAGGCTTTTTGATTTGACTTATTTTTTGAGTTTGCTACAGGGACAAAAGTTTTTACTGTTCCATGTATTTCTACTTGGTGCTGTGTTTCCAAAGCAATCGAGTTTTAAGAAAAATAGTTTATTAGTCAATCAACAAAGTAGCATTTTTAAGAAAAGGAATTACAGTAATTAACAAGCAACTTAATCCTGTGTGACTTTGCTTATATAAGGTGCTATGATTTATAAAAGAAATATTCATGAGGAATGCTCTTTGAGGTGACTGAGAAATGCAGATCTACAAAATGCTCGGGCCTGGATGATTGACTTTGGCGTTCATTTCAGAGTAAACGACTTTGATAGAGTAGTTAAAAATAAACTGAGTGGTTCTGTTATACCTGGCAAGCTAAAATTAATTTAGTGCATTAGTTTATTATAGCTTAAGCTTCACATTTAAATATCAAAACTGTAGTCGTATTTTTAGATTAACTTTGTGTTTATCTGCTTTCTTTGGTATGTGGGCATCTGTCTTTGCTAATCTTAAGAGAATGTAATCAGAGAAGGTTTTATTTCTTTTATTTTACAGCGTTTGCAGCTTTTTTTCCTATGTTAACAAAAGCCTTATGAAGCTTTTTTGTCTCTGGATCTCAAAACTATATAGATGAAGACCTACCCTTGAAGCCTATCTATATGATGTTTTCCAATGGCAAAAAGTTCTCTGTTGTAAATGAGTAAACCGAGTTTTTGTATTGATGTTTATGAAATGGGAGGAGAGGAGGAAGCATGACTTGTGGTTCCATTCAGAAATCACAATTCCATTTTAAGTATGGAGTTTGAATAGATTTGGGAACTTAAAGCTCAACTCCAAGCACTGAAAGCTGAGTCCCTGGTGCATATTGATTGTAATAATGCAGTTCTGGCATTGTGGGGTGGGGTGGAAGGGGACGGAGCAGAGGCAGTGCTCATCCAGGGTTCTTTCACTGCTGCATCTGCCGCACCAGGGTGTGTACAACTGCAGTTTCACTTTAATGTATTCTTCAATGGTTGTATTTGTAGAAGGTATGTAGATATCATTGACGACTTCTGGTTAGGGTAACTGAGGCCTAGCTGGGTCATGTCATTACTGAAACTAACTTTGCAGTAACTCCTGTCTCGGTTTTTAAATTGGTTGTGTGCTCTGACAGTCAGCTTCTTAGATTCCCTTAACTTGCCATAATGACTTTTTCTTGCAATCTAAAGAGGCCCTTTATTCATGCCTGTTACTATAATGTCCCATTCCTAAATGAACTGCTATCCTCTGGGGTATCAACTGAATTTCTGAAAGTGCTTGGGCTGAAAACTTCCTTCTGGATTTGAATGAATTCTAGGAAATAACTCCAGTAGCTATTATGCTCCTTAAGTAACTGTAGCTGACTTCATATTCTCCTGCTTTCTGTCACTTCTAATACCATAATTTTTTACCCATATCTCTTCAGTACTACTTACTAGAAAACATCTAGATGAAGCAAAAATGATGTATTGCCTGAGGTATCTGTGTTATTTAGGGCATCTAGTTTTGACAACTAAGTAAGGAGTTTCAACTTCCTGATTAGTCAAAGGAGTCTGAGGAAAGCTACTCATTTTGTTTAATGGTATGATTACCTATGTGTTATTTCTAGCCTTCCAGTGGATCCTATTAAGGGCGTTTGCACATCTAGTTAAATCATGCGCTTCCTTAAAGAATGATCATTCCACTGTCTGTACTTCTATTTGTTTATTTTCTTAATCTGTCTTTTTAAAAGAGCATCTTCTCCTGATAGCCTCCACACCTCACCATTTGTCTGAAAAGGAGTATGTCTTACCTGGAAGCAGTCCCCTTCAGAAGCCTGTTCTCTTGAGCCATCTCAAAGAGCTCTGGGACAGGGTCTACAATTATCAGCCCTTTCTGGGCTATGTCCCTTGTTTAACATAATCCTGGACCCTGTCTTTTACTTGATTTTTCTGCTTGAGCCCATTCAAATGCTACTTTTGAGTTTGCTGCTTGCACACAAATCTTTACTTTTATGTTCCTGGATTTCATATTTGTCATCAGTAGGAATTTTTTTCTCTGCTGTAAACTAGTTAAACTTGGGGCTCCAAGAAATCAATAACTGATCAACTGATTGTGTAAAATGGGAAGAGGCATTGATTTGCTGCATTTTTCTGGTATCACATAAGAAAATACTTCCCTTTGTTACTGTAGGACACAGGACCAGCGTGCCCTGCACTGAAGGGTTCAAGTGCCACTAGGCTGAGCTGGGTTTATGTCTCTGCTAGCTGGCGCATTGCCTGTCTCTATACCAGGATGCCAGCACAGCTGTCCTCCTCCAGTCATGCGGCTGTTCTGCCTGCAGGCTGAGAACAGTTGCTGTTTGCAAGGGCAGGTGTCCGGCTCTGCGAGCAGACGTTCCTGCATCTGGGTGCTGTTTGTCACTATAATGAGTTGGCTTCTTACCATCTCATCTCCGAATGCCCTTAATGTGCTTGTAACCACCAGTTCCCATATTGCAGCCATAGACTGATTTATGGGTTCCTGTCTTGCTGACCACTCTGCTGAAGCTTCTTGTGTACTGCTGAAGTATTTGGAATGTTTGATGGCGTTTTAAAGTGCCTGAACTGTCTCAACTTTATGGTGGCCATTGGGGCTTTTTGCCCCAATGAAGAAGATCCTCTGCCCCCAAAATATCCTTATCCATTCCTACATTAGGTCACTTAGCCAAAAATAAAGCTCTTTTATGACTGTTAGTATCAAATAGTTCCTGAAGGCTATTGGAAAGAGACTGATAGCTGCATATGAAGTTTGCTTCATTTGGTGGCAAATGATTGTTAATCAACAAGAAGATAAAAGAGTTCAGGTAACAATCTGCTTCCCCAGCTCTGCAGCATAAGTAGCTGACAGATATTATTTGAATGCATTTCTCTTGACCTTTGTTCTTAGGACTCTCCTCTTAGAGGAGATTTCTGTCTGATTGCCTGAGGACACAACTAGAGTTTTTCATTAGGGGACTGAGAAGTCCTGATGGCCTGGAGAGAAGCTGGAAGGAAAAGGCATGTAACGCACGTTGGGAGTTGTGTGGAGGTGCTTTCTACCTTTGCTCAAAAGCTTAAACTCAATTTGAGACTACTTAGGTTTGTTCCAGCTCAATCATTCAGGCCTTGATGGTGATGGCTATTTTTATTAGTTACACATACATAACAAAACATAGACTCAGACATTTGTAAAAGTTTATTTTGCAAATTACTCATTAAATAATACTTCTCACTCCAGCTGGTGTAGATATAAACTGCTTCTAAATGCAGCTTATGCTCTTCTGAAGCCAAAGAAAAGTGACATACAAATATGAACCCTTGTTATGGAATTTAAATTTCCAGAAAATATATGGAAATCCCTACAATTTGCCAGGCCAATGAGGTGTTTTGACTGAAACTTTTCTTCCTTCCATAGCTTTTAGCAGCAAGGAGGGAAGAAAAGTAGGAAGAGTGCTGAAAGTACCAACACTTGAAGGTTGCGTTTGATGCTTATTTGGTTATCTAAGCATGTAAACAATGGCTAATTCATGAAAATGCTACCTAGTGACTTTTCAGTCTGTTCAGATTTCTTCTCCCAAGACTTCATTGGGTGGGCAGGGGGGATTTGAGTATTTCTTTCAGGCCCATTATAAATCCAGGGACTTGAAACTTATTTAGGACTGTTCAAAATATCATATGGCTTAGGTCTGCCTGGTTTCCCCAGGACCCCAGGACAGGCTTTCCCGTCCATGGTATGGGGGACATACCAAAAAGTGAACGCAAACAAAAACCTCCTTTGGAACAGAGTCCAACAAAAAATCCTAAGCTGATAAATTAGCTACTAGTAAATCCCTCTGAAGTAAAACAATGTGCTGGTATCAGTCCTGGTAAGAGTTGCTTATTAAATGTAAACAGTATTAACTTGATTATATTTTCTTTTTTTCCCCAAAAGACACTTTCAAGTATTTTTCCTCTTCATAAATACCAGTTTTCTTGAATAAATAGCACCGTTGAGGCAAGAGGGTTCTTATCTTTCTTTCAAAGGTTCCCGCCTAGTGGCAAACTATTACCAACAAGAGGCAGGGACATATTCCTTAAGAGCACGCTTGGGAGAAGATGGATAAATGCTGCTGGCTGCAGGCTTTGTTTCAGTAATGAACCATGCATAAAGAGTTAACAAGAGTTAAATGAGCAAGATAATGTTTGACAGGACAGGAGACTTCAGATACTGCTGATTTCTCTCTGCTTTTCCACTACTAGACTATATTCTTTTTCTCTGTAATAATATTAAAATAGATTAGTGCTAATCTGGTAAAACAAATGTAATGATACTTGTTCCTAGAGAAATTAAATTTACCACTTAAACAAAAATCAAAACCCCTTCAGCTCCTGCATTGAGGAAAAGATAAAAACAATTCTTAGGATATGACAAAAACCATATCTGAATAATCTGATACCAAATGCTAGCTCTAATTAGTCTATTTCTGATATTAGAAATTCATACATCATATATGCAGTGACCAAAAATGATGTGTCTTAGGTGGGATTGAAGTATTGACAGATGTCTAGCACAAAAGTAAACAATTCCCACAGATTGTGTGACGTTTTCATGTTTGTTCCTTCCCACCCCACCTTGCCCAGGAAAATGTTATGTGAAATGCATATCACATGCTAGAGTGAATAACTTCTCATGTGGTTTCCTTTCTGTATACGACAGTTACCCAGGCAAGATATGCGCTTTTTGTGAGTAAGAATATGTAATGCCCATCTACAGGACAATGCGGATGGCTTAGCTACATTTTGGTGTGTGATGGTAGCAAAAGATATTAGGGTGAGGTTTTAGCAGGGAGGAGAGATCTTAACTGTATAAGACTACAGAAGATGACAGTGAGACCAGCTCATCATAACTTGAGTTGTTGTTCTTTCCTAAATGTGCAAGAGCTTCAGATTGCTCTGGATATACCACAGTATCAGTGAAGTTACAGTACTGTCCTAACAGATACTCAAACTGTTTTTGTGTATGGCTGTGCTTCATGTATTTCCGCAAAACTCCATACTTCAGTTTCTTTTTTTATTCCCACCTAAATCGGATCTCTGTGGGAATGCTTCTAAAGATACTATTGTAAAGCCAGTAAGAAGAAAAAGTGCCATTGTAACATTGCTTGGCTCATTTAAGTAATTTCTCTTTGTTCTCTGCTTGTTTTGGGATTGTGCTAATTCTAAATTTTCTGGATTAGTGAAAGCTAGAGAAGAAATGGAAGGGGACACTTGGGGTTGAGGAAAACAAACCTTGAGGCTGCAGATTAATCTGAATCCTAATTTAATTTGTCCCTCCTTCTCTAGTCAGTGCTGCACTGGTGTATAGACTACCTATTTTTTAAGTAGCGTGCAAGCAGGGCCAATCTCATTTCTTAATGAAATGGTTTAGAGTTGCATTTTTTTCTGTGGAAAAACTGCTAGAGCTGACATAGCAGTCTTAAAAGACCAAAATGGCATGGTGCAGTCACAGATCAATGTGATAAGATGGAGAAGATAATGAGGTAACTAATTTATGAAATGTAGGAAGTATATTATCATGATTGTGCTCAATGTGTGTCATCCTTGATTATCCTGAAAATGCCAGCATGGGGGCATGTGTGATGCACTAGGTGTGGAAGTGCACATTTTTCAATACTGTGTAGGAATATGATATGGCTTGATTTGTTTTGTGAAGGTCTCTTGTGGGGAAGAAAATCCTCCAAACTTTTTTGAAGGACCAGTCTCTCCAATGACAAAGAATGACAAAATCGCCCTTTTATAGTACTAATAGGTATGAGTAATAGGACTCATTATTCACAAAAGGCATGGTAGCTTAGATTTCCTCCACATTAGTTGCATCATTTGTGCAAATTCAGTTTGGGAGTGTCTAAAGATGTAGGCACCTTGAAGAGAAACTGTCCTCAGTGAAACAGTAGGTATTTACCAAAGAAGTAAGCTTTGCTGTGAAGAGCTGTAAAACTGCCACAGGGCATAAACAGTGTTTGAAATGCATTCAAACACTCTAGTCATGAATTATAGGTGTCTTTGTGACTCTTCCTCAGCAAGTTGGCCACTGGGGTTAACTGTCATCTAGTCAGGGTTTATGACCCAATGGAAATGTGCAAGTTGGCTTACTTTGTGGTCCTGCAGCCCCAGACGAGCTACCAAAAGCAGAAGAAAATAATTACAGTTAGAGAGATTTAAGAGAAGAAAGAGGAAAGAGATCAGCTTTCTAACTTTGTTTTTTATTGCATTAGTCCATTAAGGAAAAAAGTCACTCCTTTAAATAATAACTTAAAAAACACTATCATGTGAACAAAGAAATAGTCATCTTTGCTTTTTTGTTCCTCTTATAGCTTTGGATCACACAGTGTTAATTTCTTTAATGCTTTGTAAACTAATTATGGCAAAGAACTGCAAATTTTGTGCCCTTTTCTGAAAGAAGTTATCTGCATTTTAAGTACACTTATTTAAGACAACACTACTGCTTAATTTTATGCACAGCTGGGAGGCCTCTTCAGCAGACTAGAAGCTGATGTGGAAACCGTGATGTACGCAACAAAATCATGTAGGTTCGTAGAAGAGCAGAAAGGCATGTATGTCTGTCTGTGATTATATGTGATAACTTGTGGTTCCCGTAAGGATTGGCGTGGTATAACACAGTGAACCCCACATGGGTTGATGTCTATGTGTACTCCCTAACGCAGTGATGTCTTCTGTACCTTTCCTAGATGGTCAGAGATGTATCTAGGAGTTGTTTTTGCTAAAGTGACTGAATTTTTCTAGAAGTTACCAGTTTTTCTAATATTTGCAGACTATAAAGCCCAAATTCTGTAAGCACTGTGCAAATAAATTGAAAATAGAAACACTTCTGTTAGTGAATGGGAATTGAAAGCTGCCTAGTAAAGCCATCAGTAGCTCGTGTTGCTACAAATAAAAGAAACCTCTGGTGGTGTTTACCATAAAGATCTGGAAATGAGGTGAGGTCATCTTTATCCTTGCAGAAAGATGGAGTGTTCTACAGACTATTCCTGTTAAGTAAAAGGCAATTTTCTTCTGATCCTGCAATATGCATTCTCAAACCAGCCTAAAAGTCTTTAACAAATGATTTTACTGTTTTAGAGAATGTGCCAGGAAGTTAAAGCACTTGTAAAGGAATCCCAGTACTCTGGTTTATAGACTTGCTTCGCCTTTGGGAGAGATGTCCTTTTTAGAGAGTTACCTTGAAGTTCCCCTTTACACAAGCCAGATTAAGGTAAAATGCAAATAAAGGATTTATTGTCATAATACCCAGAATACACAGTGCAGTTGCAAGTGTTTATATAGAAGATATAGATGAAGGAATAAAGGGGGCAGGGGAGAAATAAATCCCTAAATTCTGTCTTTTCTGTATCTGTTTGATTTGCTGCAGTGCTTTCCCAGGCAAACCACATCAGGGGTCCTTTTTCTCTGTACCCTATCTCAGGGAGCATTTATCAGAAAGTGACCTCTTGAATGCTGTGGATTACTTGTCATGGTTTTCCTTTCTGTACAATAATCTTTCAGGATGCATATGTGACAAATTGTAAAGGTGACTTTGAAGTAGACGGTTAGTAATAAATTACTACTTCACCCTACTGGTTGTGCCAAATTGAATACAAAACTACTTAGTGTTACCAGGTATATCTGTAGTAATCAAGTCAGTCGGTCTCTGTGGAAAATCTGCATTTACGATTTTAAATTGCAGATGTTTCAGAGGAGAATAATCGTGAAATTAGTTCAGTAGTTTGCTATTCCTAGATATCTTAATTCCTTCCCCCAAATACAGAAGAATTTCTGAGTTATTAAATTAAACTGTGTTTAGCTTGAAGTTGAAGACTTCTGTGGGTTTTTGTTTGACTTTAATTAAATTCAGAAATTGTTTTACTTCTGGAAAAAGTGAACATCATACATACACTGACTGAGGACCACAGCTACTGTCATGTGAGCTGACTGTTCAGCATCCTCCTGAATGCTAGAGCATCAGTGACAAACTGTCGGCTGTGGTCTCCCTTACTAGGGCATTTTCCACTGGTATTGGCCTGTGAGGCAAGTTTTGCTTCATCCAGGAAGCGTACCAGTTGAGAAAGGAAAATAAGAAAGATGGTGTTGGATGCACTAAGCAGTGTCCTCTTTTGCAACAATGCTCTCAGCAGGAGTGAATGAAGAGCATTTGGAGTGTAGCACTGATGGCAGACATGAGGTAGACGCGTTATTGTTGTCAGATGATTTTTCAGTTAATGATAGTGCAGTGCTTTGGAGAGGTAAAGTGCTATATCACTGTTAAGCATTATTATTATTCAGTTCCCAAAAGGTTACAGAGCAGGTAAGGTTTTTATGGTATTTTTTCCTTTAGATTTTTTTCTAGTGTAGTTGAAAGCAGAATGTGAACAGGGCTCTTTGGCTGTGACAATTTAAATGTGTGCAATTTAAAAAAAGATTAGATGTGATGTTTTTAACTATCTCATTCAAACTCATTCCAAAACACTTCATCTTCTGAGTGAAACAGTTCTACTGCCTGAAAATTAATCCAAAACAAGATTCTGTGCTAGCTCTGAAGAGCTGGATTGAGCTAACTAGTTTGTTGAGTCCAATCCATACATACAAATGCATGTAATACAAATCCAACTTCTCATGTCACTGCCTTCTCAAGACTATGCAAACCCTGTATTGTTTTATCATCTTTAATAAAATTTGAGCCAGGGCTACAAGATCTGCACGCATTTCTGAAGCCAGAAGGAAGACAGGGAGGACAACAAAATGTAGAACTAGATTATTCATGAATCTCAACACGTGCATGTTGCTTCTCCCGAAAACAATAGTAAGGAATTGTACTCTTCTGTAATTCTGCCCGTAGCGGACTTCACATTATACTGCATCTCTCATCAATATTGGTTAACTTAAACCTTATATGACAGCCTTCTGTCCAAATCCCATGGCTTTTAGAGAGGGAGCCAAACACAGATAGATTTGGGTTCTTTTTTCCCTTTCTGGAGTGATTTAGTGATAGCAATGCATGTTCATGTATCTTACCTCTTAAGTCTGATGCAACATAGTTAAAACAGATTTTTAGTGAGAATTGTTGCAGAATTTAGTCAAGAGAAACAGTTGTTTTGATTCTGAGGGAGACTTTGATGCATTATTTTGAGTCAATGCGCACAGTACACCAAAGAACTTGTATTTGCTTGATAATGGTTTTTGGACACAGGGTACAAGCTAAGTTAATTTTAAATGTACTGTCATCTTGCAACAGAGTGGGAGGTGGGTGATGCCTGGCTTATTCCTGTGTAGTTTGCTGTTGTTTGGAGGGTGGTTAAAAAAAAATCCTGATTTTCAACATATGTGGTTACAGTTTTTGAAGTTCTGATAAAGTTTCACTGCTTGACAAAGTCCTGTCAATTTTGCACAAATTTTATTTTGGAGAGAGGGGAATGTTTCAGTGAGGAGAAACTGTAAACCAACATTATTTTTTTGTTTTTTAGTTGGAGAATGAAAGCTTTAAATTTTGTTGTTTATCAAAGTAAAATTTTAAATGTTAAAAATTCACTTATGCTGGTGTTGTGGTTTGCGGGGTGGAACAGCTGGGGGAAAAAATTCCCTTGATATTTTCATTCACAGAAAATAATGAATTCTTCACAACTTAGACTTATCTTCTGCACAGCTGTTCTTTTAAAATGAAGAGTTGTTACTATGCTACCCCAAAAAAAGGGAGGTTTTGTTTTGAAGAAAAAAACCTGATACCCTCAGATTTCTGCCTCCAGCTTGATTATGGCTGTGTATGTGGGGAGGACAGAGCTGGGCTCTTCTCAGTGGTATCCAGTTACCGAACAAGAGACAATGGGCACAAATTTAATTTCAAGAAATTCCACTTAAGCATAGGAAAGACCTCTTTTCCAGAGGTGTTGTGGTATCTCCATTCTTGGGGATGTTCAAAATCAATAGAGCCCCACCCTGAGCAACCTGTTGTGGTTGCCCATGCTCTGAGATTGGGATGGGACTCCAGGTGCACTATCCAACCTCAACTATTTTATTGTTCTATATGTTTGAGTACATAATTAATTCTTCTGAGTATTTGTTTTGTTTTTAAAATGTATATAGCATTTGAGGATGGGAGAAAAAATTGAAAGAGGGAGACTGTTGCACTTAATTTTTTTGGTCTCGGGCTTGGTTTCTGGATCTTTCTCCATGTCTTACTTTCACCTTCTTACAGAAGTATCATGGTTAATTGTGCTGTCCATCTTAATTGGAAGTAAGTCTTACAAAATGATTTTTATTGCCTAGAGCAAAGGATTTGGGTGAATGAAAAGATTATTACAGATTTAGATCTGCATTAGACAATGCAGCAGTCAGGTTTGAAGTGGTGGTAGACGAGTATACTTCACGAGACAAAATTTTCATGGAAGATAGTGGAATATTTCTGTTCAAAAACATAGCGCTAACTAATGTGCAATTTAAATAAGTTGAAATGTGAACAAAGCAGCAAGGTTCTAAACAGCTCAAATTTGCAAGTGTGTTTCAATGTATTTTATTACTGAAAAAAACTAATATGCCTTGTGAATCTCAAACTACCAAGCAGCCTAACATGCTAACACTGTGCAGCAATTTCTAATTTTTTTCTTATTCTACTGGTTCCACCAGTCAGTACACTTGTCAGCTAACTTCTGGCATGTGAAGGAAAGAAGTGAATTTGTCATTAAAGACTGAAATTTGTCTCTAAATTCTAGCAGTAATATAAATGTAGTTAGGTTGAACTGGATATTGTACAATGCATCCTCTGCTGATTAATTTGTCTATTCTAATTCTGTCTGATCTGGAATCTGACTTATTTAACACTGCAGGCCTGAGTTAATAATGTCTTCAGGGAATCGGACACTGTGCTAATATTAAACCATGTTATCTGGAGGAGTAAAAGGGGACAAGGTATCTCTTTATACTTTGGGACCTTAGTAATAAGTTGCCGTAGTCCACGTTCTCACTGTTAGCCTTAATAAAGTTAGGTTTGGTATTATCAAAAGAGCAATTAACACCTGCAGATATGATCACAGATGGTATCAGAGAAGAAGAGGAACTCAATTTTATACTGAAGCTCAGCTTAGACTTCTATATCTGAAACATCAGTACTAAACTGGCTACACAGCATAGTTGTGACCTGCTATTTATGTTTCTAGATGAGATTTAAGTATTGCAATGCAATTACTATGACTAATGCTTATGTTACAACTCGGTGGGAGTAAACATGGACTAAACGTAAGGAGAGGGTCCTCCTCCCTGGGACAGGGTGAGCCAGGCAGACTTGCTCTCAAATATACCAAGGTTTAGCAGAAATGATGCTGCGGAAAACAGTTGTAACCTTGGAAAAACAAGACCAATAATCAGTGATGACTGTGAAAGCTTGTAGGAAATATTGTATCAGATCTGAGTATGTGTTTTGTGCAGGATGGAGAGACCACAAAATCGTTGGAAGGAGAGTGGCAATAGTAAAAAAAAAAGAGGTATAGGAATCAATTGGTGCACTGCGATTCTCTTTCATTTCCTGCCATGAGTAACATGTCCATGCTGTAGCCAGGGTGTCTTACTGTGGCAAGTATCTTGTGGCAGGGTTTCAGAGCAATAGCACCTGTTTTAGGGTCCTTCTGGAGACCAGCAGGAGTATGGCAGCATTATAGCACCGGCATGTTCACATGCTAGCTGTGAGTTGGGCCAGATACTAGTAACACTCTTGGTAGAACAGAGCTCAACAGGAGCTGCAAAACATGTCAAAGATGACAAATTACATAGTGCAGAGTTATCTGCCACCATAGATCAACTGCCACTGGTTCCCAAGCCAGTTTGGTTGTGGCTAGTGGAGGTATGAATATTGCTCTCCTGCTCACATTGAGACTTTGTCTCAAGTTGACATCTTTGACAATGACAATCACAAGTGAACTTCTTACGGTTATGGTGGTGAGGTGTGTGTCTCTTCCCTACTGTTAAAACTTCTGCTCTCAGGAATATCCCATAAAACTAGTTAAAGCAAATCCTAAAACCAACAACAAAAGCACTGAAAGTCAAATCTAGTCTGAAACTGTCATAAGCCAAGAGTTAAAAGCTCCTGTCATCTTTTCCCATTGAGTAGAGCTGTTACAAGACAATGCTTCCTTGTTTTAATTTTGTGTGAGAGATTGTAAGGTCTAATTAAGTAGTATTTCTAGTGATCTCCTAGGTCAAATACCTAGAGAGAAAATGTTTTCAAATTAACTTTAAAGGTGCTTCAAGAAAGAGGGTTAGGTAATTACAATAATTATAAATAAAAAGTGACTTGTTGACCTAGAATAAGTTTGACTTTATTTGTAAGGTCATCTTTGTTGGTTAAATCTGAATCTATAGTGCTGAAAGCATTTTGCATGAGGATGCAGATTTATAAGGCAATTGCCTAGTCTAACTGACCCAAATAGTTTGAGAAATACATTCATGGCAGCCCTTTTCCCACACTGTGCTGCCTGTAAATGAGTGAAAGGAACAAGATCAGAAGATGTTAAGGCATGGTAAAGAAAAATTACATACCCTTTTTTAACTAATGCTTGTAAACGTACAGATAATAATGATAGTTTTGCAGTATTTCTCAGTCATTTTACTTTTTCCAAGGCTCAGATTGCCTACTCTAGTACAAGAAGTTAATCCTGTTCTTACAGTATTGTCTGACAGACACTTCTGTATTCTTTTCTCTTTAGTCAAAATTAGATATCCCTTCTATGAGATGTTTCAGAATACTGAATAACTGAAGCTACAAATAGGAAGTCACTAACAGTCTTAACTCATATGAAATAACTTGCTGAGTTGCCAAGAAATCTACTAAATCTGCCTCCGAAAATATTCTTGTTTGATCTTATGCTATTCACCTATGAACACTTCATATATGTTCATGTCCCTGCAGCCTTCCAGTCACCCTCCACAAATGCATACCTGTGGGAACAGCAGGTGTACTCCTTCCTGAGGAAGAGTAGAAAATAGTAAGGTTTTCATTCTTTCTCCCCACTCCCCTTACCCCCTGTTGCCTGTAGGCTTTTCTTCTGTATCTCAGGGTCAAGAAGAGAGGCCAAGGATTCGTGATGAGCTCAAGTGCAGGACACAAAGGAGAGATCTTAAGCGTTAACTAACGTAAATGTTCCTTGTGTGTTCATTTTGAATTTACTCTGACTCCAGCAATAAAACATTCAACATAACGATGGGTAAGGGGAAGACTGAGCTGTAGTGATCAGGTGGATACAGACAGATATTTTTACATGCAAATTCTCAATGGTTGTATTTGTTGGCAACTAATAATAATTGCTTTTAGACAACCGAGAAACTGATAAAGTGTGTATCATTGATCATCACCATGTAGAAGGAAGTGTGTTGGAAAGATGAGAGCAGTATTTGAAACTATTGATACTTGCCTTTGACTTCTGGCACTCTTTCTGTGTGGAGTTTCATATTACAGTAGGGATCCCTTATATGCTGTTCCTTATCGAGTTTGTACTTTGATGCGTGAGCTGTGGCTGGGGTTGTGAGCTGTAATCAGCCACTGTGTGCACAGGATCTGTCACCTTCCATGTATCCTCGGGAGTTCTGCAGTGCCCTTCTGGTTGGAGCTCCTGTTTGAAATAGTCAAAACAAACAAAATGGTGGGGGCTTGAGGGAAAAAATTACATGGGTCAAGGTGAAGGGAAAATATTTTTATTTTGTTTTTCAAATAACCAGGAGACTCCACAATTTCAGGTCAACTTCTGTATTATTTCTGGTAGTAATACAATGTTAAGTCACTCCTTGCTATGTATTTTATAACATTATGGACAAAACAGGCTTAGCAGTAGTGGGTTTCTGGAGTTGTGGTCCCACTACTGCTAAGCCTGTGTGCAACTCGGAGCCCTGGTCTCATGCCCTTCCTGGAAGAGGAGCCTTTGAATACTCTGATGCTTGCGTGCTGTGTGAACTCTGCTTTTCTTTTCTATGCTAGCCCAAGCAAAGCAATGAGATGGTAGGTTGGATGGTCCCCTCTTCTAGCAACTTGACAATTGTATCTAAAGTAGTTTCTAGAAGTGTCATGTGCATGTACCAGTAATGTGTGGCAAAATCAATTTGGATGGAGAAGTAAAAATGCAGACCTTTTGTAATGAGTAGTGTGTTTCACGTTTCAGGTTGGCTCCCATGAATTCTGCATCCTCTCAAAGCACACTTTACCCTTACTATAGATGATAGCTGTACTATGCTGAAAGAATAAACCTGCCAATCATAGCTCTGGGGCAATACTCTTGGGTACCTCATAGATACCCAAGCAAGGAGATGCATGAACTATGTTGAGATACTTTAATTGATACCCTAGATAGGATTTAGAAATATATATTTTGTCAAGAATAGTAAGCTAGGATAAGTTTACTGATGTTCGTAAAAGGACACAGCAAATCAAGTGCAGTAAATGTTTAGTTATGTCTTTAAACACTTCTAAGTTCCAGTTGGCTTTGAATAAAAGTCATGTTTAAGTCCATCAAAGGTTCCTTAGATTGAGCAAAAAGCATAATTCTATAGGAACTATTGAAAAACTTTTTTATTTTCTTAAACTATAATGAAGTAAACAATTATTACTTGCATCACAGTAAAGCTGAACATCTTGAAGGTTTCTGAACTATGAATTTAATGAGTTAACAGTGTAACTAGCTTCTAACAGCAAAGCATTTAGTTTCTTATGGAGTTTCTGTCCCTCTTGTTAATTAACAATAAATATTCACAGGGAAAAAAAAAGCAATTAAAATAGATGTTGTCTGTTACTTCAGAGTTCCAGATTGACAGACTAGTGCCTTTTTCTTCTGGGGTTTTTAAGGTCTTGTGTCATTAAGATAATTTATCTAGTAGGTGGTAGTAAGGAGACTTTTTTGAAATGTCACTTACTTGCACTATTTTTTCAGGGGTGGGTAGGAGTCAAATCCTATTCTTTTGAGTGTAGTTATGAGGCATAACAAATTTTAACAACAGCAAAGAGTTTCCTTCCTTGCTTGCTTTCTCTAGCCCTGTTATGTCCATGTTACTGGTGCTTTATAGCCAAGGAATGAGATCTTCATGCAAGTAAATGGACTGTTCACCCTTGGCCTAGTCCTCTGTAGTGGTTGAGGTAGCTGCTGAGGTCCTGTATCTGTACAAATGTATCCTATCTTTTCATGATAGTCCCCTGCACTGCAGGGAGCAACTGCTTTTTCTTTTCAAACTTGAAGCATTTTTTGTTACCATTCCAAATATTACTTTTTGTTTGTTTAAGAAGTGGTGAAGTCTGCTTAGAAAAACTTTTCAAAATGGTTTGAAAAGAAATAGCACCAATACTTCCTGAAAAAATTACATCCTCTCACTTTTATTTTTTGGTCTCAGTTGAGACAGAAAACAGTCTGAAAGAAAGGAGGAAACCTCTAAGATGGAAAACTGTTTTCTCTTCTAGCATGACAAATAATTACAATATGCTGATTTTTCCAGTTAAACCCCAGAAACTCTAGCCTCTCTGCCCTTGACAACGTAATCCTACAGACTCTAGCATAATCACAACGATATAATACCGATGTGGAGGTGTAAAGAGTAAGCTGCTCAGGGCATGCACCAGCTTTTGTTCTGTGTTGGTGTAGTCTCTAGTCTTCTGGGCTGCAACAAGATATATGGACTTTGGAATACCAATACTATAGCATTGCAGAGCTTTAAGTGTGTGGGGTGGTGATTTTTTGTTCTTGTCTTGGGTTTTTCTTCAAATAAAAACAAAACATACACCCCACCCACACCCAAAACTATTTTCACTGCAGAATTGACACTGATAATTTCCTCTTGGATTTTACTTTTTTTAGAAACTACTCTATTTCACTTCCCCCTTCAGTTTAGGTTTTCTATTTACCTGAAATTTCTCAGGTTTTCCATTCCACTTCTCATGGTCAAATACTCAATACTGTGTATTCTTGAAGAAGTCTGAATAGGCTTTTAAGGCAAACGTTTAGGTTTGCTTCAGGGGAAAAAAAAAAACACTAAGTGAAATCAAGGATTCAGTAGAACTGTTATTTTTTTAAAAAAAGCAAGCTGCTGGAGATAAAAATAAATTACAAGTAATAAAACACTGGCACAATGGGGCTTCTTAATATATTCATTTGCTGCTTATGTAATATCACTATGCAGATCTAGTATTTGACACAGTTCTATGGAGTCAAAAAAAAGAACAACAACCCCCAAAACACCTTCCCAGCAAATAGAAAAGCTCACAAGAAAAAATAAAATATTGCTATCTGACCACTAGGTGATAGTCTTGATCAATTTATTCATTTTATCGAGGTCTTTTATATAAAGATTAAAAATGTTACGTACTGAAGCTCTTAAAGAATTGGATTCATGAAAAAAATCTTTTCTTGAACATCAAACCAAACTTTACTGTTTTTCTGGTTTATAAATATTTGAGTCATAACACAACCTTTTCCATTACTGTATTGGATTTATTGTACTATGATTAGTCCCCAACAAACATACAACAGTATACAGTAAATGCACATTATTAGTCTGGCTCAATGACGCCAATGCAATTAGAACTGTTGGGTTTTGGTGTAGACTGAAGTGTTGACATTCTAAGTTTGATTTTTATCATTATGAGTCTTCGTAGGCAAAAAGAGGCTAAAATATTTTTCCCAATGTTACTAGCTTCATATTTTTTTAAAGGCGTAATTTTTATAAGAAAAGTTATCTTTTTATGTATTTTAACACTGACACACAAAAACATTTTGATTTCTGTGAAATTACTATCTCAAATCAAGATGATAAACTCAAAATATAACATTTAACAGTTCAAACATCAAGTCTTCACAATATTGAAATCCTTTCTGGGAAGTTTACTGAGGCTTGTCAACACTTGACCAGCAATAGCATATGTGGCTTTATTAAGCTAAGAAATATCCAGTATTTACAGTACTGGAAGCAAAACTAGTAACTCTGAAGTATATTGCTTAGATCTGATAATATATTAACTTATATTTTCTTAGTATTACTGTATCTCTTTATTTTTTTAAGCTTCTGGATTACTTTTTTTCAGAGCAAGAAAGGGGCAAATACTTGTGAGTACTTTAAATTTCTTTCAGTACGGCTTTACTCTCAATGTCTTTGCTTTGGTCTGCTGACAGTCTGACGTTAAGGAGTATTTATCTACATGTCTGCCTTTATTTTCATCCTAGAAATCTCTCATGAAGGCAAGTTTGGGAATAAACTAATTCTATGGAAATATTATGCATACCACTGTAGTGTTAGGAGTGGAACCAGGACTCTAGAGAACATGCTATAATCTATATTCTATGAAAACGTGTCCTTTGAAAATAGACATTTTTCAGGTTTCATTTATTTGTAAGTCATCTGCTGAATGTCTCGGACTAGTATCTCCGTAGCTTTGCCAGAACTCAACTGCCAGTTTGTAAAATCACTTTCAAGTTATTTTCTGCGAAGCTCAGGGCGTGTAGGGCCCAGAAATTGGGTACAATTTTCCAAAGGAGTTGTCATGACACCTGCATTCCTGTTCTAGTGCTGGCAGCAGTGATGCTTCCTTTTCCTACCAGTCTGCAGAGTGTGCAGGTGCTTTCTAAAAGGCAACTAAATCAGTTAAGGTCGTTTTTATTATTGGCTTCTACTTAGAGTGCCCATTCCTGGTGCATTGTCAGTTGATGTTCAAATCTGAGAAAGTTGTCTTCCCTGGCATTGATTAAAATATAAAATACTCTACCTTGCTTACTCCGGGGAAGTGACTTCACTGAGATAATTCAAAAGATCTCTAATCCTGTCTACCTATGGTCAGTAGTAAGCTTTCTTTAGTCCTGATCTTATTTGGCACTAGGAAGAGAAAAATTTCTCATGGTTAAAAAAAAAATATCCCCCCAAAACCCCCATGAAAAAACAACCGAACCCAAGGATCTCTTAATTGTACTCAAGCATGTGATGGGTTTTAACATGTGGCTTACAGCTTCATGAGGTCACCTTCTTTAGACATAGTCAGATCCCAGGCTTCTGTCAAAAGACCATTCACTGGTTGGAGAGCCTTTTTTCAGGCATGACCATGTAAAGACCATGTGAAGTAGAGCTGTACTACATGACATCTACCCCATCTGATCCTGCCCTGCCATTGCATCCATTGCCTCTTTGTCCATACTAGTTCCCCTCACTTCTAAAAGAGATTGTTGTGGATCCATAGGACATGGAGCTTCTGGGAGGAAGCAGCTAGAACTGGCTGTACCTAGAGAGGGAACCAAATAGGGAACAAAAGCTGATGAGAATTTTGAATTAACTGAGAGGGTCAAAAAAGATGGCTTCAGAGAAAACAAAGAACGCTTTCATTTTTTTTTTAGCTTGAAGAATCTCAGTCTAATGCCAAAGCTGTCTAATGTATGTGAGCTTCAACTGACAGAGGATAGGATAGCAAAAAGTAAGGAAGCAGGGAAAATATTGCTGTGACACTTTGTGAGGAGTCAGGAAAAATGAACATGTGCAGCCCTGAATGGTAAGGCACTCTGTGATGAGCAGCTGGGAAGGAAGCTAAGTGGCATCTGCAGTTAGTGATACATTCACATATACTGCCTTCCATTCAGAACAGGACTTAGAGCTCATTCAGATACAAACTGATGACTGATCTCAAACTCGCCCTCTGCTTTTGTTTTTAGTTCCTAATGCTGCTTTTTGTGGCATGTGTCTGGCTCCTGCATTGTGAGATCAAAGTATCTTCTCGCATATTCACCTCAACCCCAGTAGGCACTGGAGAGCAACAGCTGTTGCCGAGTCACTAAAACTGTGGACTTCGGGCCAGTACTGTGATTTCTTGCATTTAGCTGTCTGAAATTCCATTTTCTAATGTGGGTGGATGGTTTCTTCACTAGGTTTTGTATTTTGGTCTGGAAAGGTATTTTGTCTTTAAGAAGGAAAAAAGTACCAGTAGTTGCAAAGAAAAGTTGAACTCAGATTGGGAGATACGAGGAGTTTTGCTGTCATCCTCTGTAATTCCATTTCATATTATAGCGCTCTTATTGTCTTCAGTGATAACAAATGAGCTTTTACTGCTGCCTGTAGAGGTCATGATTTTCATGGTCCTGTGCTTCTGTCACCTGTTCTTATTCCATTAGGCACTGGGAAGATAAGACTAGTAAATGACATCCTGGTAAAGAAATATGCTCAAATCCAAGCTTGAGTTACGATCCATCTTGACTTTGGTCAAAAGTGTTCTGCATCCATGAAATATATATTTGTATAACTGAAAAAATTCTAGACGCGAGTAACCTCATGAAACTACTCAGTGGCAGCAGTAAGTAGAGAAAGACACCAGGTAGCAAGGATGGCATGGTGACACTGCTGAACTTGGTATTATCAACAATATCAAAATATAATTGTTAGAGAGCTGGAGCACAATATATGGGGAGAAACTGGAAGAGCTGGATCTCTCTAAGAGAAGATTAAGGGGAGGGTCTCATTGCTGTCTTCTATTACTTAAAGGGAGTTTATGGAGAAGATGACGACTCCTAGAGGAGTTCAGCAAAAGGGCAGAGGAGAGTAGGCATAAGCTGCAACAAGAGAAATTCCAGTCAAACGTAAGGTGCAGGGTGAATTTCAAAGTGATGGTAGTTGGCCACTGGAGCAGGTTGCCAAAAAGAGGTTCGTTCGGTCATCTCCATCCATGGAGATGTTCAGAATTCTGCTTGGGTATACAGCAACCTCCTCTGATTTTGGATCTAACCTTGAGGTTGGCCTTGACCAGATGATCTCTAGATATCCTTTAAAATCTAAATCAGTCTGATTCTACTGTCCTATTTGCATGGCCTTCTGGAGCGTGTGGTTATCTTGGCCCTTGTCATCCAACGTGGAACTGACAGTGTGAGAGTCCGTAATAATCTCCAATGACTTCCAATATGACAGAGTAAAATTGCTTCCTGATGTCAGGCTGGGGGACAAGTGCATGGTCTGAAGGGCTCAGCAGTGGTATAGCACACATCTCTTTAGGAAAAGCTTCCTCAGGGAGCGTGATAAGTGCCTGGAAAATACCTCTTCCAATATACCTAGGGGGATTGCATTGCTTCTGTGAAATAAAGTTCCCCAAGCATGCACACAGGGAACCAGGCTTTCCGCTCTATGCGAATGAACAGCAGGGTGGGCTCTGTTCAACCTGAGATCCAGATAGCCCGGTACACGCTGACACAAAACCACTCCAAAGGTGCTTGGCAACTTGTAGCACCCTACTGAGGTGAATGGTGAATTTTTGAATTCAGCATGAGCTAGCTGACGCAGGGTTGTGGTACAGTACAGCTACAGATCAGCGATTCATGCTCTATGGAGTACAATGGCTGGGCAGCTGGCTCCAGCCAAGCATGTAGGCATTTCTACTGCTTTGTCCTTACATCTACCTAGTGGCAATGATCTTAGAGTACCATTCATGTTTCTCTGGCATGTCTCCAAGGAAAAACTGAAAGTTTTCATCTTTCTGGGAAGTAGTCAGTGTTGTATGGATTCTGAGAATAGTGTGCTTGTCTTTTGAAATTAGGGACATAAGCAAGCTAGATGGCTGGATGTTTAGAAGAGACACTGTGGCTTTCAGCACTGATTTGTCAGAAAACCTATTCATGACTGTAAAGCACATCTTATTACAATTTTAATTTTTCGTGCATGTCGTGCTGTATTTCCATGTGTATATCACTTTTAGTTTGGATTCTAATTACAGTATATATGCAGCTATTAGAAATCTGAAGCTCTTGAGTTTTCCAGAGTTTCTTAATTCTTTTAGTGCATTCCACCCCACTGAAGCTGCACAAAAGGTGGCTTTCCTGTCATTTTTAACTCTGACACAAACAATAGTAATTTCTCTGCTTCAACAGATTAAATAAATAATTATACTGTACTTGAATAAAATAGTCTAGTAACAAAAAGACTGTACGAAGCAGTGTGTCAAAAGAAATACTGATCTTCTGTATTTTCCACACCTCCCTGATGTGTGGGGTGTCCTAAAGAGCTTGAAAGAACAAGAAGTATATTTTTGGAGACTGTATTTCTTTTTCAAAGTTAGACTATCCTTTTAGGGAAAGAAATACCACACTTGCCCTGATGTTGTTGAACTCATTAATCATGGAAGTTTAGGAATGCAAATGATTGAACAATACATGTATTAGTTTCTGGCTGATTTCATATCTTCTCCTTGAATAATTAAAATAAATTATTTGCCTTTATAGATGGACCATGAAAAACACTTCTGGATTTATTTGTAACTAGAGTATAGACTTTCTCATCTAATCTTTTCTAGAGAGGTTTTATCTGAAAACAGATGTGAATGATATATCAGGTAACAGCTACTTTGTAATTATTTTACTCTCTGTTTACTGAGGTTGTATTTTCAATATGGATTTAACTGAGGTTTTATATTCCTTAATTTGCAAAGTGGAGATTCGTTCAGGCTACAAAAGCTTTGTCTGAAAAATGTTTGTAAATAAATATAGTATCACAAAGCTTTCATGGTCTTGCTCTTTCCCCAGAACCAGGTACATAATAAAAAAGTTCTGGTACAGGATGGTAAAACGTAGACTGCTTCTGAATACTACATCTCACATGTAAAGTTAGAGGTTCTTCAGTGTTTCAGTTTGCATTTAGGAGTATGAATTGAGTGTGTGTCAGTAGTGTGAACTTAAAGTATCTTCTTTGAAATTTCATTTATGGGCTCAGAAAGATTGTTTCAATGTCAGGAACCTTTTTCACTTTGAATTTCACTTAATGGTTTGTGCTGTGAGTTCCTATACTAGTGTCTTGTTTTCTGCAGTGATAACAAAAGGTAACTGCTATCAGATAAACTTAAAGCATACTCTGTTTTCTTCAAAGCAAACACCTTGCCTATTATATTGTCATGCTATTTAACGTATAGTGCAGCTCGTTGCTTATTACTGTCATATGTGAAAACAAAATGATTGTGAAGTGGTAAATCTGTCACTGTTCCTGTTCAGTGCAATGTAATGTAGCACTGGAACATGGAAGGACTCCACAAGAGTAGCAATGTCAACAATTATAATAAACCTCATGTATTTTGATCTTAAACTTCTTCATCTTTATATATGCAGGAGAAAGACGTTCATGAGACCAGTTACTGTATTTCTCTTCTGTTTATTCAGCAATGACTTAAGTCAGGAAAGAGAATTAGTACAAATATGAAGTGAAAAGCTTAATAGGTGGTTGGGGACAGAGTCTGTTAGTCCTGGAATGTGTCCAACTGACTTGCACAAAGGTGTGAAAAAGGTATTAGTGAGTGGGGATAAGATTAGTCATAGAAGGTGGACTTTAGGAATCCCCAGTTACTGAATGAAAAATGTAACTGACATGTTATTCCTTTCTAAAAAAAAAAAAATAATAAATAAAATTCTTCTGCTTTTAGATTGTGGAAGAAAGTTAGTACTAGCCATTAAGCAGAGGCTTTCACATGTGGCTTGTCACAGAACTGTCTGTCAGGAGACAGGTGTCCTGATCGAATTAGTGCAGTCATTCAAATAAGAAAAGGCGTTGGCATGAGAAGAATTGGCTGCTACTGCAGAAGGGAAATATGGACACAAAGGGCTCATTTCTGACTTACCTTACGGAGCAACAGAACAGCCTCGGTGTTAGTGAGGGCAGCATTTGAACCCTAATATAATGCTCCATTAATACATGTGACTGCTTCATTAAACATGTTGTCATGACAGAATAAATGTGCCATCCCATAATGAAAGCTGCTACCTAGTGATGGACACAATGAGAAAAGGTCAATTTCTGATAACTGTGAAACAGCCTTTTGCCTGAACCTCCTTTTTAAGCAACTATTGGGCAAAATATATGAAAATTCTGATAGATTAATCTATTAGTGTGTGCTCAAACCCACCAATGTGTCTTGCCAATCACTTGACTATTCCATAAGATTTTCTGATTGCAGGTTGACAGAAAAAAGTGTTAAGTGAGGTTTTTTTTATTGTATAGCCACACAGCATATTACAACCAGGAACACAAAAACTCTTCCCTACATTAAAACTGAATTATTAAGTGTTTTAAACTAGCCATTCAGATTTAGAGTAGTAACATAAACTCTTGTCAGATTAATTCAGGCCTAGTGATTTCCACTCCCCTTACTTCTTTGCACCTAAACTCTCTTATGTAAAGAACATGCATTTTAGTTCTAACAAACATTTTATATCTTCTTATGTCTGTATAGTAGTAGCACAAGGTACTCTACGCCCACATCTGGGATCTTAGACTCTCCATAGTAGAAATACTAAATAGGCCGGCATAATAGCTGCTCTGCACTTGTGAAAATGTCTGTCTTAACATGAACTTGGTGAAAAAATACTCTTCCAGAGTAAGGCTGTTATTAAAAAGAATATTATATTATATTGTTATAGCTGAGAATACTTATTCCTGAATGAATCCATACTAATGCTACATAAACAATCTAAATCATTTCTGTTTTGACAGGAAATTTTTGAGCGGCCTTTTCCTGGCATACTTTTCATTTTATGTTCTTTTAGGAGAAAACTTAGCTGGCTCTCATCAGAGTACATCAAATACAGCACTCCTGGTAAGAATATCTGATTATTTAACTTGTATTGTACAATGTAGTTCTCTGGAATCTGACACATTCACCTGTTTTTTGTTTTGTTTTTTTTTTTTTATTTCAGTAACTGCATTTAACAGTTCCATCTTCTTTTCAGCAGCACTTTAATTCTTTTTATTCCTTTGTTCTTGTCTCCTCTGTTTTCTGAATTTATTCTGCAACTTCACGAACAATGCTGTAAATCTTTCTGCAGTCAGTATTTCAGACAGTCACAAGCAGCATGTGGTATGTGAAATCCAGGAGCTCCAGGATCTACCTTGTTTTATCCTTTTGTGCTTCTATTCATTCTGTGAAGTTTTTTGGCACCATTAGTGGTGTCAAAATTGAGCATGTTGCCCTAGCAAACCAAATATAATAATGAATTTGCAGTGGAAAAGGGAAATGTTCGGGAGACCCCTTGCGAACTGCACTATGTTTTGTCATTTAAAGAACATACTGCAGGGATTTTTCAGCAGTGTCCTGTCCTTTCTCTTTTGAGGGGCATGCTGTGTTTCTAGCTGACTGATTATTGCATCCAACTCTATTTTTTTAATAAAGATTATGTTATTTAGATTTAGGATGGGTTTGAAAGCACTGTCAATCTAATTATGTCTTATTTTGCCTTCTGTCTTTTGAATAATAAACTTAATGTCCTGGTGTAGAATACTGTTATTGCACTTAATCCTGATTAAGCAACAAATACTACTTCGGGATTATGCAAGTGTGGAAATAGTGCGAAATCAATACAAATACTAGAGATTCAACTATTTGGGTTACTTGATGTAAGAGAATAATGTATTTGAGTGGGAGAAACAACTGGTATACACATAAGACATCCACAAAACTGCCTTTAAGTATGTAGCCTTCATTCTTTGAATTCCTCTTCTGTAAGGCAAATAAATTATAGCTTCTTACATAGCACGGAACTACCCAGCAGATGTGCTTTGGTTGGTTTGACCAATTCTGATAATTTATAGTGCTCCACACTCCATGTAATTGAGTTTGGAGAAAAATTCTTGCCTCTTCTGACTCTTAGAATTACTTGAGTGTTTTGGATCTGTGGTTATAACAGGTTTTTTTCATTTTTTTTCTTTTTTCCTACTGATGAACTGTTAAAATTGAGGAGGGGAGAAAGCTACTGCTTCAAGTTCTTAAAAACAATATAGAGGAATATATTCTAGATCAGATTCTGAAATAGTATGTGTGCATCTCTTCCTTTTTACTGTTCCTTGTTTATAAATGGAGTGCTGAATTTAAGTATTAGGCAGTCATTGGGATCACAGAAGCCCAGACAGTAGCTATGAAGCATATATGCGATTCTACAGGAAGGGAGTAATTCTTAAATGGATAACTTAAAAGGGACTTATGCTTACAGAGGTGAGTTATCACCTCCTAAATACACGTCCTCATATTTCAATGTAAAACATTTAAATGCCTGGTGTGTAAACTCATTTCAGGCTTTCAAAAAAACCGAAAACACCCTCCACTGCCCACCCACACACGAAAGAAAAACCAAAACCAAAAACCAAAACAAAGCAACACCCTGAAAATCATGTATCAGCACTTCAGTGCACTAGCAAATGGACTCTGAATTATAGAAAACTTCAGAAGATGACAGTGTTTCCCTCTCAATGCAAATATTTTTAAAAGAATAGAACGTCACTACTAAATTGAAAGTGTTGCAATTGAAATATGTGGAGAGGACTAATAGACACAATGCTTGATGTCAGCATGCATTTTTGGATTTTCTGTATCTACAGAAGCTTTTTTCATGTGTTCAGAAATATAAAAATTGAATGCTGACCCAAAGTGAGACCCAGTCATTTTAGCTGTGTAAGTTGGAGGGTCCAGCTTCTTCATCTTTTGTTTGGTGGTGATAACAAAGGTTCTATTTCTTTTTAATTTGGAGGCCTAGGAGAAAGGATACTTTTTTTTTTTCAATTAATGTGTGTGATGACTTGAGTTGCTGAACTCTATTTTTATGCCCACTTCCTAATACAATCAGACAACTTATTCAAAAAACACAGACCAATTGTAGTGTTGTAACTGGTACTGCAGTTTGTGGTAAGAGCTCTGTTCTGTTGCATATGGGGATCACCTTCTGAAGTCCTTCCATTGTGAATTCTTCCCTGGTTCTGGGATTCAGATCAAAGTACAATTCTGTGGGCCTAACTTCCAATGAACAGTTTGCCATCAGTTTGCCAACAGTTTTTAATGAACAGTTTGTACTAGTCCGAGCTATGTTCTGTGTAGGCCATAAAGGATTTGACTCAACCCGGTGACTGGATGCCCTGCAAATGAAAAACATGGCATTTCACCCTCCCACCCTGGAAGTTTAGTAACTCTGGCAATAAAATCTCCTGTTTAAAGTTAGACTCTGTGGCTGACGTGAAGTTTTGGGCAATTATTTTTATGCACTTGGAAAAATGTTAAAACTGAAGACCTTTGCTTTGTTTTCTGAAGAATAGTACAGAACCAAGTTGGTTTCATAGTGAGGTATTAAACATAACTGTCTGCAGTCAGTCTGCTTACAAATCTGTCTGTAAGGTCTAATATACATAAATCCTGGGGATGAGAAAACAGAAAACTCAGATGAGTGTGTAGGTCATCACTAGCCCATCTTCCTTGCTGTCAGTTCTGTTTTGGTTTGCCTCTTTTTAGGATCTCTATCCTGTATCCAAAACATCACCAACTTTCCTCATAGCAGAAGTGGGGAGGGTGTTTATAGTTTCTTACTTGAAATAGCTTGTAGAGGAACTCTTCGCTCATCTAGAATTAGTGAATTTGCATGTAGGTTCAGATTGATTGCACTTAACTTAAACCAATCTTTTTGCTCTTCCAAATGAGCTTTCCTTGCAGTTTAGTTCAAAAAAACAAAGTCTTCTCATAAAAAATAAGTAATCAAGAAAAGCATGTGCCTTCTACTGCCTTGAGTATGTTTGTGACAGAGTTAGTATTCACTCTCATTTCAGTAAGTGTATAAATCTAATCCAGAAATAGATATTTATCCTTGTCAGTACTCCTACACCATCATTCATCCAGTGATCTCCTATTACAAACAATTAATTGACTAAGCTTCAAGACTTAACACTTCCGTGAAGTATGTAAGAAATATAGAGGGGTCACTTCACACAGCACTGATGTGCAGTCACCTTTGGAATAAGAAATGGGAACTGTTCAGCTGTGTGCCCTCAGATGATCATTATATCCAGCTGAAGCTTCATTCAGAATTTAGGGAGCTGAGAATGTAATTATTATAACTGGCATTTGGCTAGCATGCTTAGGTCAAATAACACTCTCCTAACAAAATGAACTGGGGAAATTTTTATCAGACCTAAGAGTTGGGGTCCTATTTTCTGCCTTAAAAAAAACCAAACCAACAACTCAAATACCCCAAAGCCAAATCAACCTGTATGAAACTTGTCATTTCGGACACAAAGTCTAGTCTCCAGTGTATCACCTGCTAAATGACTGATACACCTCTGCATTACTCGGGTATTGATTTGAAGTCTCTCCAAGATTGACTAAAGGTAGCTCACAACATTTGACAGAACTTTAGCTCAAGACACAGGATAAACTCAAATGCCTAGAATATTCCAGACATATAAGTTGATACCAGCAGGTGACACTTTTTATACCACTGTGATTTAAATACCTCACAAATCGTTTGGCATCAACAGGAAAGAGAAGTAAGTGGAATTATTAATAGGATATTGAATGAGGAAGCACCTGTTTGTCCAGATGTTTGTTTAGATAGATATGTTTACCCTTCTATTGCATAAAACAGTTAATGATTTTGTGTTTACAGTTTTAAACTGTGTATTTTTCAAACTTTAAATAAACAAGCTTTAAATTACAAAGACTCAAAGAGCAGGATTAAAAAAGATAATTTTAGCACTAGCTAATCTTTGTATTAAAAAAAAAAATACAGTGTCTTAAAACATCAGGATTGATGCGACTCCATTCAACTGAAGTCAGTTAATGAAATACCGTTTCCAGGGAAGTCCATTTTCTAAAACATGCTCATTTTTGTGGGAACAAGCTATTAGTTTTACTGTTAACTTCAAGGGGTGTTCAACTGGACCAGAGTTAGGATCTTAAAAAATTCTGTACTGAAACATACAATCAATATGATTTTTGTTGTCACTGGGATAGCATAGAAGTACCTTGGCAAGGGGCAAGTGCATTACGGAAGTGGGATATATGACTTGTTTCTACCCTGTTTGCATTTACTGGAGGATGTCCTGAAGCAGAATGCTTAATGGGAGATGTCCTTGGTTTCAGCCCCTGTAATGTAATTCTCTACTGCAGATACATGTGGCGTCGTTGTGAGAGTCTGGCAAATTTTCTAGTTAGAAGCCAGGCTCATATTCGTCCTCTGATGAACTTTGCCATGTCTACATAGGAGCTGCTTCCAGCAGGATACATCAAGGCAGACCTCCTTCATGTAGCCAAGCGTCTAACGTGCTCATGTAGGTTGCAGGAAGGTTCAAGCAAGGGCTTGCACCAGATCTCCCATGTCAGTGTCCCCATCAGTGTTGCTCACTGGTCTGATTCTGAACTGCTTACCTCTCATTATTTGTGAGCAATGTGTTGTTTCAAGAACAGAAAAAGGGAAGAAACTCATTATGAGGGGATTTTCATGTGTTTACAAGAATTAGAAGTACGATGGATGTAAAGGTGTAGGTGCGTCCTCCTCAAACTACAGCATGTGAAGCTCAAGTGTTGTTTAGGACTTTCTCAGTTCCTTTAATCACACAGGGGAAAAAAAAAAAAGATACTTTCCTTTTAGAAAAGCTGGCAGCAGCAGCCCAGTTTCGCTAGGATAAGCCCAGAAGTAAAACTTAGCTGCAATGCTTGCCTGCTACTCTTTGTACCAGCCAAAAATTTCCCAGCTAACTTCAGGTTTGGGTCTTATGCTTTTACAGGGAGAACAAAAGTTGCAGGTCATAGTTATGAAAATTTTGAGTTTAGACTATACAGTCAGGACGAGGTTTGCACTTTCCACCTTTTTAAGGTGAAGCATCTTTTTAAATCGGGCAGCCTTTTAAATCATTAAGAGTGAATGCGTTGCAACAGGACTTGTATTTCTAGAATTAAATCTTTTGAAAATCCTATCTTAATACTGCCATAACTTCACAATTCTTCATGTAAAATGAGAAATTTCTATTATTTGAAATGACTAACCTCCATAGAAATGCTTTCTAATAAAAGCAAATACTAATAATTTTAAAGGAATAATTAAAAATCTGAGAAGAAGGGATATTGAGTAAGGAGCATTTGCTTTAATCCTTGAGAAATAATAAGGAAATGAAGAGCTAACACCATTTATGATCACAGTCCTGTCAGAACTAAACAAAAGGGGTCTGCAAAAGGAGTGATAATGGCTCAGAATGGATCACATCCTCCCTGCTGAACATGAACAATTATCAGTTAGGTGCTGTTTGTTATCACTTCGATTAGCTGCAGTGTTATTGAGCTGTAAGAACTGCAGCACAAATGTTTGCTCATCCTGCAGCATGAGGTGGCAGCAGGGCTGTGAAGTGAGAGCAACGATACTGGCATTTGCCATGAGAAATAGCCTGTTTGTGTAGCTGGTTCCCATATACATATTGGGATACTTTAGTGACAATACTTCCCCCCCGCCCCGCTTGGCTTTGACTTAATGAAACTCAGCAGTATTTTGTTAGAAGGGAGCTTGCTCTGTAGGACTGGAATTCGGGTGTTTGTTGTTTTTTTTTTTTGTTTTGAGGGTTTTTTTTTTTTTTACTTTTTCCTGCTTCCCTCCCCAGCTCTTCTTGTAATCCATTTTCTCTTCCTGTTTTTTCCACGAGATAAAAATCATAATCCTCTCTTTGCAACATCACAGAATAATAACATCATGCACACACAGAGAGCAACTGCTTCTTACTGAGCTTTCTATTTCTCCAAAAAATGTTAATAAAATATGTGGCCCCTTGTTAGGGGAGGGCAATATGAACCAAAGTGAAACAGTAGTCCAGTTTGTGTGTTACAGATATTTACAAATAAGTTTGAAAAAAAATTAACCAGTTTGCATTAAACCAGTCATACTTCAGACTTTGCCCAAAGCCGTAGGAGGCAAGGCTGCTATTCTCAGACTCAGATGTTGTGGCATTTAAAAATTCCATCGCTTGGCTTTATGCTCTCAGGTGTCCAACAACTTAAGTGCAAGGTAGAGACTTTGGACCCTTTTCAAACTAGAAAATGCTTGGTGCATACTTCAAGGTAAAGGTATTTGAATTGTTGAAGAATTTTGATGTTAATCCTAGCTTGATCAGGATCAAGCTGTGAAGGTCTCCCATCATTAGGGACTGCTCTATTATGAGGTTACTTCTTGAAAGCCTAAAACTTTCTTCAACTTCTGCATCAATTATAGTACATACACACATATACACTGAATTGCCTTTCTGCACAAGGAAGTAGTTGAGAAAAGAAAAAAAAAAATCCTGTAAAATGAAATGCAAAAAACAGGGAAGATGAATAGTTAAAAGGAATATCATTACAGATGTAGCTTCACTATTTATTTGGTATTTTTCTACTGAACATTAGAAAAATAGGCATAAAAGAAAGTGATATTTCATGTGAGAGATCATAACTTCATATGAGAGATAAACCTTAATTGGTTTATCAGTTTGACAGCAAAAGAAATAATTCTAACTTCTCAAAATGCAGAAGAAACTTTTAGAATTTCTCATTTCTCTTCAAACTAAAGATGAGGCATGGTGGTGGACGGAAGTTCTGGGATCTTTTTTTTTTTTTAGTGCAGTGCAGGTGAAAAAGATTAGACAGTTTATGGATTGAACATTACAGGTAGCAATCATAATAATGATAATAATGTTCTTCTTGTCCTTCTGATCCATATATTTAAATTATAAAAAAAAACAACTGATACTTGGAAAAAGCAGTATTTTCTGATATAAAATTTGAAATGAAAGCCTTGGACCATATTTTTCAGTTGAGGTAAGAAACAAATGCTTCTAAAGTTCTGGAAAGAAATTTAATGAGAAGTGATTTTTTTTTTTTAAATTTGTTTGGCATTTAGATATAAACAGTTCTTTTCAATGAATTTAAAGTTAAAATGTCACTTGGTTTTGGTTTGGTGGTTAAAAAAAGAAAATGACATTTCCAAATGAAATAAAAATATAATTTTGAATCAATGTTAATATGAAAGGTCACTTTGTTTTCATAGCCAAAAAATCCCTCTGGAAGATAATATTTCATAGTTAAGCAGGAATTATCTTTTTATCAAAATGTCTTGTAAGAAAACATAAGTTATTTTATATGTATAAGCATCAACTTTGATTGAGACTATTTGCATGTGAAATATGTTGTTTGGCTGTATGAAAAACATACCTTCTTTGAATTCTGTATCTCTGCTGTCTTGGGAATACTTCTCAGCACTCTGCAGTTTGAGCTTTGTTAGAAGTGTGGACATCAGGCTTCTCCACGCGACACTAGGCAGGCTGCTTCACCTTCCCATGCCTGTTAAGTGATCCCACTCCTGTGAAAGCCCTTCCATCTCTCCTGACTTCAACTTCCCCTTGTAGATGCCAGAGCTCAATGGAGCTGCACAGTAGCTGGTGTTACCAGGTCCTTCCCTGTCACATAATGGTTGAACATGGTGTGGAGAGATTGGGGTCCCTTTAATCCTAACCCTCCTAAATTCACACCTGTTGGACTTCATTTGTGTCTGTGGTGCTTCATCCCTTAGCTAGGGAATCTACAAATAAGATGATACTCAACTGTGAAAGAGTTGAAAAATAATGGGTTGCTCACTAGTTTTTGTTTTGTTTTGTTTTGTTTTGTTTTTTTTCCTGTTTCCTTTACAAAATGAGATAGTCTCGTACCTTGCTTGGCAGTGTACTCTTGCTTGTACTACAGAAATGTTTACAATTTTTCTCAGCTTTTACAAGCAATTACTGAAGATGCAATTTTGTGCTTAATGAACAGCTGAGCACTGAACCTTTAAAAAGAAAAAAAAGCTTCCACTCTCCAAATATTAATTAATCTTTCAAGTTAAAATATTTTAACCGAAGCATCCAATTTTAAACACCCTGACTGTAAATAATTTCCATTTTCGGATGGTCAGATTATCCATTTTCTTTGAGGAGTCACATGCAGCATAGCATAAAGAAGCAAATAAGCCCAAGCAGACTTGCAAGGTTTTCTTATTTGTTTGGTTTTGTGTCCTCCTTTTACTATGTACAGCTTTTCCCCTTCCACTGTGCCATATGAAGCTATTTCACTGTCATCATTTTCCTGTCAGTTCAACATCAGGCTGCAACTGGCCATCTGCCTGTGTACTGTTGCAGTAAGAACCTCTTTGTTGAGCGCCCCACTGCCCCCACCCTGCTGCTATTGGGACTAACCTTGATGTTAGAGTGGGTTGCTCAGGGCCTTGGTCCCTCAGGTCTTGAGTATCTCCAAGACCAGGAATACTTTCTGCACCTCCTTGTCTAGGGTGATGCAAATACTAACAGGCAGTAGAGCAGGAAGCAAGTTACAACCTCTAGTGTCTATTTCTAATCAATTAAAAGGTATATTTGGTGTGAACTTTTCCAGTTTATGTTTTTGTTAAACTAGTCAATAAAAGAAGATAAATTATTGTATTTCTTCACAGTTTATACTTGAAAACAGAGAAAATAAATACTCCAGAGAAGTTTATAAGCTTTTCATTTAAGGTCTTTTGGTATCTCTTAGAGCTTTTGAGTGCTTTTTTTAGTGTTTCTTGGTTATCATTGAGCTCAAGCAGCAGGTGTATAAAACCAGGACTTTAAACATCAGAAGAAAAAAAAAAAGGTGTAGATAAATCAAATTGGATGATACGCTGCATTCATATGATGAATTTTGCAGTGGAAACAGATACAGAGCCTTACAGATTGGCAGCTTTGCCAGTAAACAATGATGTAAGTGCCAGATACAGCAGAAATGAACTTGAGACACTTATCTAGCTAGATTCATAAAGTTAGAGTTAACCTCAAATGGAGAAACAAAAACCATCTACAGAGAACACGTGTTTCAAGAGAAGAACAAACAAACAAAAGAAATCTTCCGTTTTGCCCACCCACCCTGTTCAGATGAATAGCAGCTTGTGTTCCTGATGCTGCTAACTGGGGTAGATATATCCACCAGAGTGGGGAAAGTGCTCTTCTGAAATGCGTGCTTAGTATGGAGAGGCAGGAGCTCACCGAGTGGCTTTGCTACAGCAAGGAGAGCCTACACTTCAGTAAGCATGCAAGTTTTCATGAGTACAGGAAATATTGCTGGTTTCAATACTGTGCTTTTTGGCAAGCCGGACCCTTTATCAAGTATTGAAAGTTCTCTCATTGTCCAGTTTGCATTAGTGTTTCCAAGAATGACAAATGTTTTTTTAATTTTAGTAAGTTGAAGGCAATGCTGTTGGCAATGTCAGCATCTGAGGAAGTTGGGAGAAAGATGTGATTATGGCATGTAGTAATTCAGTGACATTGATGTACCTGTTTTGCAAAGCTATAAACATACAGTGGGCCAACATAGTTGGTCAGTATGTTGTTTTCTGCTTGTTTTTTCAGCCTTAGGTGCAACAGTAAGACTGTTTTCTGTGGGTAGGGTGTTTTTTTTTTTTCTTACTTCACTGGAAACACTGAGGGTGAGTAATATGGGGTCCCGTGCCCTTATGTAGGGACACTTCAGTTTACTTTCAACAAGCTTATTCTAGCAGTCAGTCACTTCAAATCAAGATAGTTTAAAAACATGCTAATAGTATTTCACAGTTAAATGATGACAACAACACACCGAACATGGTATCCCTAAGTTTCCAAATATGTAGAATGAAATAAATGTGATGTTATCTCCCTATAATTTTCCTATTAAGAATGAAAATACACTGTAAGATTCTACTAGATGGGGAGAGATATTAGTAAGATCTTTGAGTTGTTCTACTTAGCTGCTGTGCACTTTAAGCCATAAATAAATAAAACCAAAAAATACATTCAGCTTGTCAGCCTCTGGGAACAACTGCCTTCTATTGTTTCAGCCCTGTAGGTAGTAACACTAACAAGTATTAGTAGAAATACAAAAGTGAAAATACTTTAGAACCTGTTTTTCTTTTCTTTCCCCTTTTATTCACACCTAAATTCTGCGTTCATTTCCTAGCTCTGTTTGAACAAGCCAAAGGGTAAGATATTGATGAAAAGTTAATGGGGGGGGTGTGTATATATATAGATAGATATGTAAGAACATGCAACATATAGATATACGTATGCTTTTGCTAGGGAACTTATAAATATTAAAATGTGCTCAAATAGGGAAAACACTTCTTCCTATTTTCTTTTTTGTTTCTTGATACCTTCTTGAACCAGGGTATATGTATAAAAAAGCATCTTGAACATCATGAATTTATAAACAAGATACTGTAATTTTTTTATATTTTACTGGCTATTACATTATACTGTAATAGATTCTCTCAGTGCTATCTAATCTTAGAACTGTACCATGCAGAGATAGCTCTATGAATTATTAATTCCTAAAAGGGTCATATCAGAAAACATTTTCAATGGGATGGTTAGAAAATGAAAGTGCAACACTGGGCAGAAAAGTGACTGCTTAAATGGGAGAAAAAGTCTTAGCTGGCATAAAAACTGTATGCTATTGTGTTATATTTGCCTTTTTCAGGAGTTGTATGTGTGTGTATTCTGCCCTCAAAGGCTTGGGGTTTTCTACTCTTTTCTTTCTTTCCTGTTTTTTATTCTTTTAACTTCTCTGTGTTGCAGGATCTGAGTGTGCTTTCTACTTCAGTCTGTATTGTCAGCTGAATTGTAATAAAAAAGTAATTGTAAAGTCAAAACTAGGAAGATGGTGACTTTTTTGTAGTACTTGGGGTTAATATTATCCCAAATACAAATATTTTTATTGAGAGGAAAATGATAAATATTGTTATGAAACCATCTATAATTGCATACAGTCTCTATTCTATCCAGTGGAATTCAGCTTTCAGATATAAGAAGCTGGCAGACTGCTGCCTTCTAGAAAAGCTCAACATTTTTTCAAATGATGAGCAAAAAAGAGAGGTGCCATTGAACTTGCTTTACTGCTAATGTGTGCTACAGAATACAGTGTTTGCATTAACAGTCTGGGGCTGGTTATATTCTCAAGCCAAGGACTGATATTTACATCGTTGGGTAAGATAACTCAGTAACTGTATGGAAATGTATGGGAAGAACTCACATGAAGCAGTGCTCCAGCTCTTGGGGAAGAAGCTGTAGTGACAGTCAGCAGGAGAGATTAATTTGCATCTCTAACTGGCATGGCTGTTTCTGAAGTGAACATCCGATCGTAGCTTCAGATTTCTGAGGTCATGTTCTGTGTTGTATTTAAAGCACTGACTGCAGTCAGGTGAAAAATCTCTGGCTTCCTCTTGGTTGTTTACATCCTACCTGTACAGTCTAAGGAGACTCTTCTGAAGGGCATATGCTTTGGATGTGTTATGTCTCTATTGGCTACGATTGTCTCAAGAGTTTTAATTTATTATTGATTAAGGGGAGATTATATCATGAGGGTATATTTCATTTGATCCCATAGTGTAATGCATAGATTTAGGCCCATGGTGCAGAGACTGTAGAGCAAGTTCTAAAATGTTCATGTCTTTCAGTGGCTTTGCTTGAATCATGGTAGAAAGAAAAAAGGTCTTTTGTGTGTGATGCATGACTGTACCTTTGTAATATATGGCCATATGTTTGTAACGGATGTCATGCATGTTTTTCAGCACAAACAAAATAGCGCTGTGGCTTACAATTGTATTTGTTAAGCATGTTTTTCCTATTGTCTATTACTTTCTGAGCACCTAATAGGTTTTGCATGTTTATCATACTGATGGTGCTTCATAGCAAGGCAGAATTTCTAAACTCAGCTGCTTCTTTTATGAGGGGGAGAGCATTTCTCTTATTTCACCTGATTTTTCCAGTCCTGAAGGATCTGGTAAAAGGCTTTCCTGGAGGTAAATATGCCAGATAACAAACTAATCATTTTTTGTAACTGTTATCAGTATTTTTTTGATACACTGTTTTCAGAGCTATTGAGTTTAACAGTTAAAAATTGTGTTGGAGTCAATAAGAACTTTGAGATGAGCAGAGCCCACAGCTGCGCAGCCCGGCCAGTGTCTGCTGCAGAGTATGTAGACTGCTTGAAGCTTGGCCAGGCTTGTGCCTCTTGAAAGGGGACAGAAGAATGCAGACAGAATCCTGGGACCCCTCAACTTCCCCCAGAGAACCCCCCAGCAATTTAAGTTTTGCATTTCAGAAGTACTTAGAGATGAGAAAACTCCTCATTGTAGGTTTCAGCCAAAGTTAGGCACTTAAACGTCATTTCAGGGTTTGTGCATTAATGAATTTTACTTAATTTGTTTATGTATTTTGCTGGATTTTCCCTTCCCAGAATGTGAAAACCTAAGATTCCCAAGAAGTTATAAAACTAATAGATAGGAGGTACTATTGAACACTTCTTATATGTCGTGAAGAGACTACTACTAAATTAAGCTTGAGTTATGTGTTAACACACATGGATTATTGGGTTCCTGTAAGTTTTAGTTAATGAATATCTGTTACTGGTAGGCAAAAACTGTTTGCATGAACTCTGTTTATCCCCCTTATTTTTAAGACTTTTCAGTGCACTTAATGTCCACTCTGAAAGTTACATCTTCCAAAGGAAAACCTTTGAATGTGAGATAACAGACAGTGCCTGCAAAGCCACTTGAAGTGTTTGTCCTACATGTAGATCAGCTAAACTTGATGTAGATTAGTGGGATGTTTTAGTCACATAAACAGATGGAACATGAGTGACACTTTTGGTCACCTCTGCAGACTAATGTTTGACACTGACAAACAGAAGTAGGTTAGAGCTTTGTTGATGTAAATGCATAAATACATCTGCAGCTTCTCACATTGACCTGCAATGATAACAAGCAGATGTTTTATGCTTAATGTTTGCATGTGAAGATTATTACCACAGATTTAGGTAATGTATTTATGCTGGCAAAAATAATAAACATGATTAAATGACCTCCTTCAGAGAGTCTTCTCCCTGCCCAGTGAGTTCATGTCAAAGCTTTATTGATATCTTAACCTTGAAAATAAAAGGTAACGGTCCTTTCTGACACTTCATTTACCTATCACTTTATTAGCTGAGGGAATCTGGCACGGAAACGTTAACTAGACATAATTAATTTGCATTGATGACATCAATCAACCTCTATTTAACTAATATGATCAAGGGCTGTAATTTTGTTTCCAAAAATTATAAAAGATGTAATACTCCATATGCAATGACAAAGGGAAGAAAAAAACAGTGGCTGGACAGAGTAGCCACTACTTCGTATTTGCTGTCTTGAACCTAAAATGGCAGGCAGAACACAGCATGTTTAAAAACAGCAATCTGCTTCCATGTTTGTGAAAAACTGGGAGAGGTGATAGATTTTCATTGGATGGGCAGTAAGTGGTGGCTGAAACTTTTTAATTTGAAATAAGCTCTTTTAGAGGGGGAAAGGCATATTATAGCAATTTAATTATTGCAATAATGCTATTCTTGTGACATTGCCATTCTATCCACTCCTATAAATTCTCTATTGCTACGATGTGGAGAATCTGCAATATGTAACCATATAAAAATAAAAAGAATAGTTGTGCCACCAGTTCTGCGTTAGTGGATAAAAAGATCGAGGGAGCAGGGGGAGGGTAAAAAAAGGTGACTTGAAACAGTACAAAATTTAAACAATACAGGGCTAAGTGGAGGTCTGCATTAACATTGTGATTAACATACGTGAAGTTGACAGCTCTATTTGGGTGAAACTTTTTTCTTGTTGTAAGGTCAGAAGTGGGGGTCAATCAAATCTGCAATGATAATGTGAATCTTTATCTTGTTGCAGTAGTTGTGTTAGTTGCTCCTTAAAAGGACAAAATATTGTAAGATATGTACCTGTAATTGTCTGAATGTCTTACACAGTGATGTGTGGTGGGTTGACCCTAGCTGGATGCCAGGTGCCCACCAAAGCTGCTCTATCACTCCCCTCAAAAGGCTCATGGGTTGAGATAAGGACGGGGAGAGATCATTCACCAATTATCATCACAGGCAAAACAGTCTTGGCTTGGGGAAATTAGTTTAATTTATTATCAATCAACTCAGAGTAGGGTAATGAGAAATAAAACCAAATCTTAAAAATGCCTTCCCCCCAGCCCTCCCTTCTTCTTGGGCTTAACTTCACTCCTGATTTTTCTCTCTCCTCCTCCCCAGCAGAGCAGGGGGACAGGGAATGGGGGTTGTAGTCAGTCCATCACATGTCTCTGCTGCTCCTGCCTCTTTGTGGGAGGACTCCTCACCCACGTCCCCTGATCCAGTCTGGAGTTCTGCCTGTGTGAAGCAGTTCTTTATGAACTTCTCTAAAAATCCTTCCCATGGGCTACAGTTCTTCATGAACTGCTCCAGCATGGGTCCCTTCCACAGGGTGCAGTCCTTCAGAAGCGGACTGCTCCAGTGTGGGTCCCTTGTGGGGTCACAAGTCCTGCCGGCAAACCTGCTCCAGTGTGGGCTCCTCTTTCCATGGGGCCATAGGTCCTACCAGGAGTCTGTTCTAGCATGAGCTTCCCATGGGCACACCTAAAGGAGGGTGCGACCCCATCTGCTCTGGTCTGGGGTCCTCCCCAGGCTGCAGGGGCATATCTGCTCCAACATGGACTTCCATGGGCTGCAGGGGGACAGCCTGCCTCACCTTGGGCTTTACCACAGGCTGCAGTGGAATCTGCAGAGTTGTTGCTCTCATATATTTTCACTCCTCTCTCTGGCTGCAATTGCTGTGTATTTTTCCTTTTCTTAAATATGTTATCCCAGAGGTGCCACCACTGTTGCTGATGGGCTCGGCCTTGACCAGTGGTGTGTCCCTCTTGGAGCCAGCTGGCATTGCCTCTGCTACTAGAACCTTGCCATGCAAACCCAATATATGATGAAATACAACAGCTGTCTTTAAAAAGATCTTTCGATAGAGGGTATCACTTAAACGTTGTTAAAAAACTGCTTTTTCTGTGTAGATTTTTTTTGTCTGACAAGATCTTGAGTAGATAACTCAAGGTAGAGGATGGAGTTATTTGAAAGACGGGGTATATTCAGTAGAGAAATTATAAATGCTATTGAGATTAAAAAGTGTTTCCTTAAAAACTACTCCATGTAGTTCATGGTAGAAATAAGTTGTGGGGGGGGGGGTTATGAAAAACACTTGGCTGTAACCCAAGTAAATACAGAATGTTATTAATTCTTCCTGGTTCAGAGACCTAACTGAGACAAAGCAAGCCAGCACAAGATAACAATGAAACAGAGGCAGGAAAAGCCAGAACGCAAGTTCTTTGTCAACAAATACCAAACATTAAAAACAACACAAAAAGCTTCACGTTTTCTTTATGGTATTTGTATTGTAAATACACAGTTGTATGGAAGAAGAACATCTCAGTAACACAGATAATGAGCACACGTTTTGATAAAGTGAAAGAAAGGATTTCACAGGTAAAATAGTTTAGATTCAGTTCACATTGTTTTGTCTGATGCTAAACCTCATTTTAAAATTTGTTTTGGAAACACATTGTCAAATTCTATAACTTTTTTTTCTAGAAAGGAACAGTAATATGGATCTTTAATCGAAGGGAATTGATCATAGTGGCTCTCTGATCCTGCTGTCACTAATGTGTATTTCATAACTCCCCATGGATTGAGAAGTCAGGATGATAACAGATCTCTCCTACTTCTTCAGTATAATTACATTATTACTGATAATATTTAGTTATCTGGCTTGCTTTGCTTTGATCTCCCCTTTCTCATTCTCTTCCTCTTATCCAGCTCTTTTTGTTTACTTTCCATGTTTTATCGATGTCCTTATTTGTAATATTTTGCAATGACTCCTCATCATTGTTCAGATTCTTGTATTTTTGTATACTTACCACTGTTTAATTTAGCTTGCAGGTCACCCATTTGTATAAGCAGTATGCTTATTTCTTTATCAAGAGCACTGTACCTAACACATTCAGTTTGAGAGCCAGTACTATTGAAGTTCATAGAAGACTGGCTCTAATAACCTGTCTTTCTAATAATAGATTTGATTTAGAAGAGAGGTTATTTCATTTATATAATTGATCCTTCCTCTTTTTTTCTGTACATACTTAGTCTAGTTTCCCAGCTGCATCAGCAACAAACTTTCACCTGTATTCTTGATATCTGGGTAGTATATGGTTGGAGCGTGGGATGATTCTGTCACCATTTGGGGAAAGAGGTAAAACAAGGCGTTAATGTATTACTACGGCTAAGCTGTGGAGTTCTTCTGCAGAGCAGGCTGAAGTCTTTGTGTTCTAATATTTATAACCCACTGCTTGGTAAGCATTTTGAAGTTATACCATCACTTATCCATTACAGTAGCAAGTAAACTGTTTACTAATTTGCAGCAGAGAAACAAAAGGAGGAAGCATAACCTCTAGCTGATATGATAAATGAATCATTTATACAAGGCAGTATAAACACTTAGGTATTTCCATTCCTGTTTCTTTTACTGAATTATTTTCCCTCATTTTCCGTCTATTTCTGAATGCTGTTCATATTAAAGGGAAAAAGGTCTTTATCTCCCAACTCTATTTCTTCATTGTTATTCATTGGTCTAAAGAAGCTGAGATGGGCATCTCACTTTATTTAATCAGTAGCTCTCTGCAAGGGAGGTTAGGAATCATCTCTGTATCAGAACTGATATGTAGCAATGCCTGTCAGAAGAGATTAGTAGGTCCATGTCGAGGTGGAAGCAGCAGGGTAGAATGAAACCTGAAGCTGGGTTAAGTAATTGGGTTCTTGTTCAATAAAAGCGCTTGTTTGTGTGTTGTAATGAAAGATCTGTGGTGCAATGGATGTCTGAATCCAAATATCCTCTGGATTTTCTGATGGATAAAGCGATAAAGGTGAAAGGGATTTAATTTAGGACTATTGAAAAACTTCACAGAGATTAGAGAAATTCGTAAATGTATTCTCTCTCTTATCATGGTGGCTTTAGTGACTTAGCAGAACCAGACGGGGTGAGGAGAGGGACCCAAGTGGTTTAGGGTTTTGATTTGGGGTGGGGATGGTCTGGAGATGCTGCTACCATTAACTTCCCATTTGAGGTGCAAATGTAGAAAAGATAATGAAGACATTTTTGGCTTTCATTGTGTTCTATTATCTGGTCTTAGGAGGATGGCTCTACAATATTGGGGTTTTTTTGACAAATACGAGGTCTGTAGCGCTAGCAATTTTTATTTGAACACTTATTTTTTAATTTCTTCTTTGTTTCATATTGAGAATTTTTTCTAGGCTAGGTTATACCATTAGATCTACAATGTTTCCACTGACCATGTCTCTTAAAGCTAATATTCAGGGCTTTTTTGTGGTAACTTTCTCTGACTGCAAAATTATGTTCCTGTGAAACTTTAAATTCTCCAGCTTCATTAGATGTGTTTATATAGAAAATATAACAAACATGGAAGAAAGGAATGCTGAGGAAATGGATAATGAAATCTTGCCTGCCTTTGAGACAGTGCTTGCAGTGTTATCTCTCTAAATCTTTCCTCTGTGTCTGAATAGAACTACAATATCTAGCTCGGAGCTAAGTTTTGTCTCAAGCATAATTAATTGTCTATAAGGGTTAATTGTCTTCTCCCATTACTACTTAGTAGTAGCTTCAGTAAAGATATGAAACTCCTTGAAAATACACTGATGATTTTTTCACAGTTTAATGTATTTATCTAGCCGCTAATCCAGAAGAGTTAAAGGTAGACCAAGACCAAGAGTTTCTAGAACCAAAATGTTTGTTTTCTTGAAGTATCAGTCCTTGGAAAACTGTCTCTGATTTTATACACACACATGCATGCAGGCCTATGAGGGAAAAGAAGCCATGACACACATCAAGGAATGTCAGATGCATGAAGCATTTCCCTTGACTTGTTTATACAAATGCTTGTTTTATCATATTGTTAACCTCAGGCATTCTGAAGTTTCTTGCACCTCTTGTCTATGGCATCCTCCTCTTCTTCCCTTTGTTCCTTGAGATTATAGGATAAATTAGGGACACTTTTTCATGGCTTTTGCTATGACTACAAAGGGTAGAATCCCAGAAATAAATGGAAATCTTGCATGCTTATTTGTTCTAAGGATTCCTCTAGCCAACACTTCCAGAATTGTATTATAAAAAAAAATAAGACTTGCAGTGAACGTGAGAGTTGGTAGTCTGTGGCAGCCAAGATAATAAATCTGAAATGCTCAGAGAAACCTTTCCTTGTAATGCGGAGTTTTTCCAAAAAAGCCTTGATCTTTAAGTATCCTCAGTGAAAATAAGATTTATTTTTTTTTTCTTCTAGTTAAAAAAAACCAAACAACAAAATCACACATGAAACAACAAATTATTCTTTCCAATCTGTGACTGGAGAATATTCTGCAGAAGATAACAAATCCTGTCGTCGTGATTTCATATTCTACCTATGCATTTGTCCAGAAGGTCATTGTTATGGGACAGTCAAGGATTTAATCCAGTTTGGAATGTAGAGAAGTTATTAGATGTTTACAATTTCTGCAAATGATAACATTCCTGATCAGGTCCTAAAATCTGAAATCTTGATTTTTCTTAATCAAGCTTTGTCTAGATTTCTTTTCGTTTTATTTCCCTTGATAACATAATAGAGTAGCCAGGAGAAATAGTTTCAAAGTCAGAAATTTTTCTTTGGCTTGGGAGGTCAGGGGATGGCTACATAGCTCACTTATTTCCTCTGATATTGAGACTAAGTGCTTCACTTTAAGAAGTGTATAACTGTTGCTTTTGCCTGCATGTATAAAAGGAGATCTTTCCAATATTTATTTCCCCACTGATAACATGAAACTCTCTACTTCTCAGCTGACAAGTTTAAATTAGATGATCAGATTGTCTGTGCCTATCTTAATCTTACCGTTCCAGGAGACAATATGATTAATGTCCCTGTTATAGAAAAGGGTGTGAAAAAACCCACACCTGCCTCATGACAAGGCCATTTTCTCCCAACTGGGCAGTCAGGAGCATAGATGGGCTTTCCCTGACGATAACTGATGCCATAGGCAGAGCCTTACCCTTACAGCTGCATACAAACAGGGGTGCTACCTGACTGAATGGGGTTTGGTTTGTCACTTGGGGGCGGGGGGAGGTAGAGGCTGTTGCTTGTAGTCACAAAGGAAAAGAGGTAATCATCAGCGACAGCCTGGTTAATGGAGCTGCTCCACAAGGGATTCCTGACCCCAAAGGAGAGGAAAAGAAACATGTTTTGCTCATCTCCCTTGATATGCTCTTTAATTGGCATCTTGTATTTGCTTGCTTAAACCCTTATCGTGTTTTTAGCTTATATCCTCCAAAGTCCATTCACTGTTTCTGTTGGCAGACAATGTCAGACGACCACCTGAGTCTCAAATGGGTAGCGTTTATCTTGCAGTAAGCAACCCTGTGGAGTGTCCTCTTACCACATTTTGGCAGTGACAACTGGCAGCCTATAGCAATAACTTGTGTGCTTGATAAATGTTGGCTCTTAAAACAATATTTGCATTAATATTATACTGGCATTTTTTTAGTGGGATAGGCATATCAGATACCGGGGACATAGTTTTTCCAATCCATGCAACTTATTGGAGAATAACCCTGATTTCTGCTTTCCCTAGTTAATACCAATGATTAAAATAAAACCATTTCAGGAAAAGCAGAGCTGAGTTTGGTGTCTTAGAGCTGACTTTGTCTGTTGTGAAAACAGGATGACTTGTACTTCATCAGTTTCTGTATTTGTGTGTCCATGACACTTTTACAGTAATGAAAGATCTCCCACGATCCAGGAACCCACCCAGACTGACTATTAATATGCCTCCTTAATAACAGTTTTTGAAGGATTTAACCTACATTTTAGTTTGCTGTCAATATATGACCCAAGGTGAATTAAATGTAGTTTCATTTTTTGAGCTAAAGATTTCACAGGTAGCCAGTGTCCGTCTGAAATCCCCACTTAGTCCAATGACTGCAAGCCCAGTCAAACACATGAAGAGAAGCACATACTTTTGTTTGTGTCACTGTGTCCTCTTCCCCATCCCACGAGAATGGTACTTAGCAGTCCAAGTACTGTCACTCACATTACTGTAGAGAAGGGAAGTCAATACTTGTGACCGGAGATGTAGGCCTGTTTTGTTCCATGGAATCAAATTTTATTCTAAGAGCCAGACTGGCTATTTTTATTCTGCTTTTTTTTTTAATGCAGCAAACTGTTATAAAGGTTTTTAATGTTTTTTCTTACCGGGCTATATGGCCCATATTAAAAGTAGGCAAACTGTTTCTCAGCTGGCTAACCCTATACATGATTGTTATTTCTAATGATACAATGCAAAAAGGGTAAAGTGAGTTTACGTGTCTAATGAGAGGGATTTTGTCTCTTAAAACTGACGTTATTGAACAGCTTCACAAGGATGGTGCTGATTTACACCAGTTCATGTTCTGAACTACAATATGCAGCCTGTGGTGGTTAATCACAGACTACATTTGAGCTGTCTTTGCGATGAAAATGATGCTAAGAAAGAATTTGGAGTACCAGGAAAAGAAAGTAACCTTTAAAGTAATTGATGTTAAACTCAATATTTTCCCTGTGCCAAATTCAGTGCTAACTGTTTGGAAAATATGAACAGGAAAATACCACTGAAAATAGTTCCCCTTTAATATCTGTTCTGTACAACTGTGTAAAGCTTTCTTTGCTCCTTTTCAGCATAAATTCCTACGGTATTTTACTCCTTTAAACCACTGTTTTATCAGAGGCATAAGCTATTTTCAGCTTTCTCAGCTTCAATCTCTAATATTATCAGCTAAGCAATGACTCTAAAATCTGTCCTTTACTGGTGCAAATATGGATGCTTCAGATAGCTGTAAATAATGGCCCTTCCTGGGAAGGAAATATTCCCCACAAAGTGAACAAGCAAATGAGAAATCACACTTGTTCCCTTCCTCTGCACTTCTTGAAAGTATCATACAGAGGAGGAGAGTCACCTGCAGCAGCTCTCCAGGCACCATAAATCATTTGTCAGAGATGTAGCTAAGAGACATTTGACCATTCATAATTACAGAAGGTCTGAAAAGAAAATGGTGGGGGAAAAGAAAACCTGTAGCAGTAATGTACAGCTGAACTAGAGCTACCATTTTCTTTTTTTGGGAAATATGCACTGTAAAAAATCTTTCATCATATATTTATCAACACTTTTGTTTAGGGAGGCGTAATTGGCACAATTAGTACTTTTGTGAAGCTAAATGGACAATTCCTCTACAACGTTAATTTCATCATGCAGCCTTTATGGAAAGAATTATGTCATGTTTTAGTGTTAGAAGAAGCTCTTGCTGGAGGGAAGAAACAGAAGAGCTAATGACTTAACATTGTCTTACCTGTCATCCCACAGTGTTTAGCAATCTATACGAGTGCAGTATTTTAAGTGTGTGCCCCCACTGGATAGCAGCATCTTACACTGAACAGGAACAGATTACATTGTAGACAAGAATATTGGAGTAAACTCCTGTTCTGAAGCAGGGGGGGGTTGGGGGGGGAAGGCAGGGATGCATTATTGCCTGCTATTATGTGCATGGGTCTTTTTTCCAGGAGCAACCTTTTTTTAAGCAGTATAAAGTCAAGTTTAGAGTAACTTAAGAGAAAGAAAATGTATAAATCCTCTTGTGCGCTAACCCTGGGGATCCAATAGCAATTCCACTACTACCATCTCTGCCAGGTGCTGGTGCCAGGTGACTGTCCGGGGTAAGGCTGTGATCACTAGCACTGCGCTCTTTACCACATTTCAGTCCACAGCACTTCTGCAGATGCACTGACTTTACTGAAACTCATGGGTGGTGGTGTTCATGCTTTCCTAGGCTCAATATACAGACTAGAGAGGATGGTCTGGCAGGTAGTGATGTACAACTAAGTTGTGTTTCAGGGCATTTCATGTGTTGCACTTTGCCCTAATAACATCAGACCAGCGCTAGTGTGGAGGAAAGGACATGAGAATGGCTTCTATGCTGATATACTTAAAGGTGTTTGAGATTTGGAACGCTACAACTTTGGATCATAAAAAACAGTGAATATAAAATAAATGTCTTAAGGAAATGTTTCTCCTTACATACTACCACCACAATAGTTTAAACTGTTTAACAGTTTAAACAGCGTATCCGTTTAAACCTTTAAAATTCAGCTAATCCAAACCTTGTCTGCTCTTTTCTCTTCCCTTTTTCTTCATTATACTGCTCAATCATCCAACCTACACTCTTTCTTGCTCTGGAAATTTCAAGTAAGATGAAAAGATAAATAAAACCATAATCAAGACAAGGCTGAGGAAAAAAAAAAAATCCAGTTAGGGAAGAGAGAACAGGGTATCATACAAGCACTCAAATCAAAGAAATAGTGAATGGAGAGATGTATATCTGATGTCTGAACGCATGACACAGGAATTTTTGCGATGTGTAATTTACAGCAAGGCACAATTTATATAATATAATAGCTGAGAGCATGCAGTTGTGCACTATCAGATGAATAATTGGGATTCCCCAAATCACGTGTCAGGACCCTTGGATGGCAGCTAGGAAGAAAACAGAAGATAGATGAATAGTCTCGTAAAGAGAGATTTTTTTATTTATAAGCAGCATATGAAACAATTTTTGGCTGTATTTTTTCACTAAAAATTGATGTCTGCAAACTTTCTTTTAAGCTTTTCTTTATAGGAGGGAACTGTAGTTGAGGGGAGTTAAAAATACGTCTCATTTAAACTGGGTAAAAAATCAGAACACAGGGTAGAAATGTTTTTTTTTTCTTCTATGTTTTAAATTTTCCTAACATTGAACAGAGATCTGCAAGCTTCTTTAAGATAAGTATTAAGTAATGGGTGTTAAGTATGATTATCAGTGCAATGCAGGGCGTTGTTCTATGTCGTCTTTGTTTAGATGGATTCAGGAAGGTCTTGGTTTATATAACCACTATGCAAAATAAAGCTATGGTAAGCTGAAAAAACACCTTTCTCTCATTTAGGTATTGCTTGAGGTATTACTATACAGTATGTTATAAATTATATAACACTCTTAATATTGAATAAAAACTGTAGTATAATGGCTCTGCTGCATCTGAAATCTCAGCAGCCTTCTCAGTAGGGTTGAGGCAAGAGTCACAGTACTTCTAGCTCTGCAAGTTTTAAAACTGTAGTGTCTCTCACTGGTGATTCTGGGTGTCATACAGGGCCCTTTCTGCATCTATATATTCTTTAAGCGTAGCATGGGTAAATTCCCTTCAGTTCCTTTGGCAACAATGCAAATATCAGCTGAATCTGTGGGTAATTTACTTTATAGGGAGGGAATTCCAGTCTGAACTTGGGCTCTTAGTGTTAGATTTAATGCTTTTTTTTTTTTTTTTTTATGGGAAGGAGGGGGGGTGGAGGTGTGTTGGAGGGCTGTTTTTCAGATACCATCTGTTTATTCCCTCTTTTTCTAGAGCTTTAAAGGTAAAGAGTGTAGGGAATACTACAGTAACGACATTTTTTTTCAACTTGTTTGACTTACTTTTCTACAGACTTCTTTAACCAGTTACTCTAAAAACCTCTATAACTGATTTTGTTTAGCTTCACTAAATATGTGAAGGAAGCATCAATGAGGAAACTGTAGAGCATAAGACGATTTATTTTTTTTTAATAGGTTCCACATTGTATTCGTATCATTTTACCTAACCACATTCTGTTCCTAGGACACACTGCAAACACTTTCAGTTGGTATTATAACTACCTAATTTGATAGTATGAAAATGGCCAATCTGCTCCAATAGCAACCACAACGATAGAGTCAAAGGAAAAACAAATAACAATGTGAAATATATTTGCCCTCCAGTCCTGGCTATATGAAGACAGACCTACACATCAAAACACTTTCATGGTCACAGTCCTGTGTGAAGGTTAGTGGAAACCTGCAGCACAGAAGAAGAAAACTGAGTTACACTTGGTTCTGGTTTGTTAGCTTTCCTCATTTTTAGAGAGAAAAGGGGAGGAGATGAGACTGTAGGAGCAAAATAGGTATGATATAAGATCCAAGAAAGCATAGTGATTTCAAAAGTCTGAGTGACATTGACCCAAATATAATCTTGCTAGTAGTTTGCTGGATAGGGAAAAAAAAAAGGATTGATTTTTTTTTTTTAAGCTGCTGCTGTATGATTTCTTAACTCTTGCGGTTTTGCTTTTGCTGTATTGATCGCTACTGATGCTTATCTCAGAGAGTCTGCACAAAGTCTACCCCGAACAGTTATCTGTTCAACCCTCAAGTCCACCGTATGCTTCCTCCAGTTGACCTCAGTTAACCCTTCTTACTTTGTCAAACATCAAATGCTAGCAAGAGAAGTCAACCCTCCCCCTCTGGGATTATGATTATGACTTCTGTGTACAAGACTTTGCTGTCTATGGAAACCTCTGCTAAGGAAGGCACTGCTGAAGTCCAGACAGCTGAGGGACTCTGGATACAGGATGATATTCTTTTGCAAATATGAAGAATTAACCCCTGACTTAGCCAAGGCCGGTTCTCTTTTAGCTTCTCTTTGTATCTGCAGAAGACCGCGGAGGAGCGGATTCTGATCTCATGGTATTGTAAATCTGGAACAGCTCTTCTGAGCATAATGCACTAATATCACTATAAAACCAATATAAATGCGATCAGAACCTATTCCTCGAAGTACTAATTTTATAAGGGGAAATCCATATCTTGTGACAGTTTTAAGATTAAAATATATTAACTGATTTATTTAGCAGCTCTTTAAGGTCAGATTTTTTGTAACATTCTAACTTGGAATGAGGGTTATAAGTGCCAATTAATAATAAAAGCAGAAGGTAATTGGAGCAGACTGTTTAAATTTATTATTATTTTGTTTAATATTTATGGTATTCCAGGCATTAAGCTCAAGGCTAGTTCTCTGGGTGTGAAACTTGGGGGTGGGGTGCAAGAGAGGCCTAAATTACTATTCCTTTTGTTATGGTATATCTGAAATAAGTAGTATCTGACTCTCCAGTTTGTTAACGTCATCTCGCATTGTATAGTAGATTCGGAAAATCAATGACAGAAGCAGTAGTGTGTGAATACATACAAGACAAAAAACCAGTAGAAAGGTACTTCACAGAGAGCTCATGCTGTAGGGTTCAGAAAAAGGGATGGCTGAACAGTAAGATCCAACAAGGTGCAATTGTGTAATGATCTAGTCCTTGGTACTTGCCCACTTAATCCCTGTCCAAGGTGTAAGCATTGTCTGTTACCTAAAATCTCTGTTCCTGTACCAGCATTTCTTGCCTCCGCAGCAGGACGGGAAGAGACAGGTACCTTTGCCTTAGGTAAAGCGTATCACCTCAAACTCCTTGTTTTATACCCTTTACTTTTTTTATAACCTTTGCTGAGATAAATCAGAATTCAGAGAAAAAGAAAAAAGTATTTTAAGACAGGATTTTCAAAATACATTAATGAATTTGAGAGGCATTTTCACCAATTCTGATGAAGTCTGGATTCTTGACTTTACTACAATTTCCTGTTTCCGTATTATTTGTAAAACAAAGAATTGCTCTGAAACGCTTTCTGTGCCCTTTTTCAAGCCACAGTCCTTGTATGAGCATTTGTGGGAATTAACGTAGACCCTCTATCCAGATCTTTCTCGTGAGGGTATGTTTGTGCCTTGATGCTCACAATGTGCGAAAGAAGTGCAGGATTTTGAGTAATATTTAGGAACTTTTGAAGGCGCTTGTTTTTCTATATGAAAACTTTGTGGATGCTGTTTATCTGTACAGTCACTGCAGAGATCTCTACAAATGAAAGCTGAAATAGGTTTACTGAACTGTGTGGAGAAAGAGGCCTTCAGAGTGTATTTTTAGTTCCTGGCCTTTATGCCATAAGAAGAGAAACACATTAATCAGTGCATCAATCACTGCTATATGCACACGGGACAATATATTATTCATAACCATGGCTTGAAGATAACAAAACTGATCTCAGTTTCCATAGAGGCAAGCCTTCATAATGTCCTCTGATCATATACAAATGACATTTGATTAGCACTCACAGATAGAATCATTTTTATGTAAAGTTTATGCTGCAGTAGGAAACTGCTCCATTGCCCTTTCTTGACATGAGGCTAAAAATAAATTTCCTTTAAGGAGCTGGACTTCTAATATGAAAATAGAGTAGGTTTAGGTTTTTCACACTAAGTGCAAATGCTTTTTGATGCTTTTGGACAGACTTCATGGTACCCTTTCTACTGGGGATAACATCACCGAGTGTGCCTCTAAAGCATTAAAATGATTGGGAACAAATTATCTTCTCTTGTGGCAGTCAGCTGACCACCATGAAGTTGCGCTGATAGAACTGGGGTAATTTTGTTGTTTCTAAGGCTTCCTCTGCTTCTAAATATCATACATGTTCAAAAAGCAGCGATTTACCAGCAGGACTGCTGTTATTCTGAATTGTGTGACATGCACAACTTATTTTAATTTTTTAAGACATTATAAACAATTCCTATATATACAAGAGATATGTGAGGAGACAAAGGATTTAAAAAAATATTGCTTGCATATAAAGCACAAATATGAGCTTTTAGAGAACTGATTTCATTAAGCATTTGTAATGCTTAAGCTATTGAGTTGCATGCATGCCATAGTCACAAACTGGCTGAAGGTTGTATAACACCACTGTTAAAATGCATGAGAAATCATTATCACTTCTCTTAGCATTCAGAGAATTACCTCGAATGATTCTGGATTATTCCAGTTTTCAAAAATGTGTCCCCTAGAGTCATAAAATTCCTTGCAACTTAGTCTGAATGAATGCTTACTTGCCTAAAACTGTTAATAACTACTGCTTTATTGAAACAGCAATAGAAAAAAGAACTTAAAGCATTATTTCAAATACATATTAATATGCATTTTTATGATAGTGTCAAACTGCATCAAGTTTTTTTAATATTTGCTTTCAAATTTTTAATTTAGAAATAACCTTTTAGCAAATAAGCATTTAGCAGTGAAAAATAATGTCACAGAAGCATGTTCCTTTTTCCAGTGCTAGTGAACCTACGTATATAGAGTGTGAGCAAAGTGTAAAATCAATAAAGGAAGTTGATTGTTTTGTAATATCCCTCCATTTCCTCAGCAAGTCATAATAACTTGTTCTGACTTTTGCAGTACAGAGTGCATTCCTGCTGTTATAAGTAAGAAAAGGTGTTTACACAATGCTTAAGTGTGTAGTTAGAAAAAATTGACCACTTAGAGGTAATTAGATTTTCTGTTTGGTTTGTTTTACAGGTGTTTACAATTCAGAGGAGTGAAAATAAATTTACTAATCTGCTAACAGGGATATTAAAAACTGTAGGAAAAATTGTACCTAAAATATTTGACAAATCATACCTACTCATATAAATAAAAGGATCAACTCTAAAATACTGGAGTAGGAAGCACTCTCATGTTAAACTTAAGTATGTAAGGCTATAATCTAGTAAAAAGCTGTCTGTAAACTTGCACGTGTTAGTAGCATTGAGATTAAAGTAGGCATAGATACATTGCATGTGCAGCTGGAGTCTGAACCTCTGCACTGATTTATAGCCTTCTATTTAAAACACGAAGTCTGAATTTTGGTGTCTCAACGCAGGACCCTCTGTACTGGTGTCTTTAGGGCCAGCCTGCAGCAGAAATTGGAGGAAGATTCATCATACTGTGTGAACGATGAACTTAGTTGTCACCTTCTGACTGTCAATGCTTGTTATATAAAGCTATGTGTAAGCACATGATGAAGAAAGCTGGTGAATATAAGCAATGTGAGTTTATCAAGAGAAAATCAAGAAAATCAGCTTAAACTTTTCTATTTTTTTTTTTTTCTGTGGAGGGAATTTATTAGTGAGTCACAGCCCGTATTGGGGGATATTCTCAGTGAGTTCTCCAGGATACAGCTTAACCGTGCTTCTGCTCAGTCTTTCCATAAATGGTCTGCATGAAAAAAAATAGCAAACATGGATGTTAAATGTGTAGATGATACTGAACTGGGAGGATTTATAACTGTATTTAAGGATAGCATTCTATGATTTCAGGGAGATCTTAAAGAACTTGAGGAAAAAATTACGTTCTTTAAGGAAAAAAAAGATTCAGTGTGGTGAGGATGTTGATCATATTGGTCATGAGCGTAAGAATATACATAATTGGGAAAAATCAACTCTCGAAACTGTGAGTGCATACAAATGATGCAATAGTCATAGTGGTCCACAAAAAAGACAAAAGAACATAAATGAGGTCACAGCAGCACTCATGACTAGGAGCATAATGTTAAAACATAAAACATAAACCTTTGGTGAAGTGCACTTCACTCTGTTTTGGGCATCACGCTTGAAAAAAAGACTGGGATCTATTGGGTAAAGTCTAGGAGAGAATTAAGAATAATCAGAGGTACCAAACGTAATATTTCCTAAGAGGAGAGGAACTGACATTTTTTGGGTTAGCATAGTGGAAACCGAGTGGACCGATGAAAATTCCTCAAATACACGGGCAGCCACTGCAAAGAGAAATTAAGATGATCTATTCTGATGATTACTTGGAAAAAGGAAAGAATACATAAAAATGTATCAAAGGATAATTTGGATTAGATGTTTTAAAAGCTTTTCTAACAGTCAGAGTGATGAAGCATTAGAATGTTGCTTTGGGAAACTGAGGAAGCATTGTTATAGGAAGTATTTTAGAGCAGGTTATGCAAATGTCTTTGTGAATCATAAGCTACAATGGATGGATTAAATGGTCTAACACCCTACCCATTTTTTTTTTTTTATATTCTGTGATTATTGTATCGTTATGCATAAGGATACGGTATGGGTAATAAGTCTTTTAGGAACCAATCTCTATCTCACTGAAATCACCAGAATGAAGCTCTAATCCACAAATGACTGGAATACATTTGTGTCAGTCATGATTTTGAGCTTCTTGAGTTTTCCTTCAGCACAGTTAAGTGAATAATTTGTATTGGTAAAAAGGTTAATGGAAAATGATTGCTCACTCTGCTACTCAAGAAGTAGGCACAATCCTATGGAATGTATCTGGTGGAGTGAATGAAGCATCCTGGCAGGATGCAAAATTATTTCAGGCCAAGAAAATTGAGTCCAAGCTGTTAGACATACTGTGGGTATCGTGTTTGGGGAAAGGAATGAACTGGTAAATCGGAACATTCTCTGAAGTGTGCGAACGCAGCTGGTATTGTATTTCACTTTGTGGTTGCTAGCACAGTCACACTGACAAGTTTTCAGCTACAGTTGGCAACTTCCAGAATGCTATTCTCCTCAGGGCGGTGAAATTTGCTCCCAAAATCTCAAGTCATGAAAGGTCATGGAGCCAAACATGTCAGTAGAGTCTGCCTGAAAGCATTAGGTCTGGGAAAAACTCATCTGATCACTGCTCTTAACATAGCTATTGGAATGTTTTAGTGAGCTGCTGATTCCATGTTAGAGAAGCAATGTGTAGGTATTTCCCTTTTATTGGCCACGTTCTGCCTGATCTTTCTGACTCAGAAAAAGAGCAAATACTGGTGCGTAAAGGAAACGGGGACCATAATGTGGATGACCAGCTTGTCCTGGTCAAGCCCAGCAGTGCAAGATATATTGCATGAAAAAGTAGTATAAGCTGTATAAAATCTGTGTAGATTGTGAACTTCCTCTTTAAATGACAATAATACCATGTGTGTAGGAAATAGTGCATGTGTAGTATTTTAAATAATAAGTATGATGTTTTAATTATAGTGTTAGACTGAAGTCGTCTCCAGTGTCATACAGCTTTGTGGTCATAAATTCTGCCAAAGGCATCATGCTGAGTGGTCTGACTTGTTATTGCATTTTACAATGCTGTAGGCAGGAGAAGAAGTGGAAGCCAAAATTTATAGGCTCAAAAATCTTGATTTGTTGGAACACAGTAAATTTTAAGATAGTTTGTTGATGTTTAAAACCTGTGAGACAAAGTTTGTTATAGATGCAGAAATTTCTTTTCAATACAAATTGAATAAAGTTTGAAATTAAACTGCACTAGTGAGCAAAATTACTTAATTGCTTTTAAAAACAGAACAAGACGTCAGGAATAGTTATCATAATGTTCACTCATAAAACCATGATATACTTTGTAGACCACATCAAACTTAAGTATAAATAGCATTTTAGACTTTTCATTTACACTTGTATGGTTGTGTTTCATCAAAGACTAATTTTTAAGGCAGAGCAATATCAAATCATTGCTCCTTATCAATTCTGTAGACAACCTCATAACTGCTAAATAGTCAGCTAAGGGCATTTAGCATGTACCGAACCTGAAAATGCTGGCACTTTTCAGATGATATGCAATAACTGCAAAATGATTAGTATGTTGTGTCCAATGCCAAAACCTTAGAGAGAAAACTACTATATGCAGCACACATTTGTGCAACTTAACTTTGTTCTTAGCCGTGGATGTATTGATTCAGGCTTTGAACAAAGAATGTGCATGGAGAACATCTGACTTCCAGAGTCAAAGGGTAACACCTTAGCTCAAACTGCGGCTAAAGCTGCCAAGATGGTCCCTCTCAAGCACACAGAGGGCAAAGGGAATGGAGCTGACAAATGCAACTCAAACACTGTTTAAAGTTTTAAGATGATTTCCCTCTCCCTACCTGCCCCCCCTCATCCTCTGCCTGCTGTTGTAGTTATGGTTGAAACCTGAGAGATCTAAGAAAATTTCACAAGGTGCGTGGCAAGACTTAGTTGAAATGCAGAGGAACGCTAGGGCAGTGGGGTCTGTATGCTGGAAACAGCTAACAGATAAAGCACATCCCTTAGTTACAGCTACATCCTATGGGATTCTGCAACTTCATTAATACTAGACAAATCTGATACCTAGCAGCACAAAACATACTGTTTTGTTAAGGAAACTTTCACTTCTCTGAACTGCCAAAGTCATGTCTAAACTCAAAGGATTCCTTAACTGAAACGTCTATGGAAGTTCTCGTATAAGAAGACTAGAAAGCCTTTATGGACACAGTCTCACAGGTTTCCTCTAAGGTGGGGTATTAATATTGTCCCTCTCTACTTTTGGAAAGCATTGAAGTGTAGGAGAACTGACGTTTCCTAAGACTGTTTTTTTTCCAAGAGGTTTTTCTCATCCAAAAAGATTTGGATACTTCTGATCGGGATCTAGATTTTCAGGATTTAGCATGGAATTTTTATGTGGTGTAAACCTATACTCAGAGGTTGTTATTCATGTGGCTATGACATGCAAGCCCAATGAGCTTTGTTAGTCAGCACATTTTCAGTATCAGTTAATTCATGTCTAAGCTGATATAACTGCATTAAAAAAATCCCTTCTGTGCTGAAACAATTAACAATGCATCTGCACGTGCTTTTATGTATACCAAAATGCATTTATATTTGCACAGAAACTCAGCACAACAATGCAGTAGTATTATGGAAGGCAGCAGCAATAGCGGTTACCAAAACATGATATTTAAGCATCTAACCAAAATATTTGGGGTGGGGTTGTTTTGGGGGTTTTTTGGGGCGGTTTTATTATATTTTTTTTCAGAAAAATCTGGTAGGTTTTATCATGATTTTCCTTGATTTTGCAGAAGTTTATGGTAGGTGACAGCTTGAATCCATATTTGAGCATTAATGCTCATAAGGCTCTATCACCATAACCAACTTACTGTGTCAGTGTAAGTTCAGAAAATACTTGCTGAGCTCCAGCATAGTTTTGAAATTGTTGTTTACTGCTTGTATTAAATTGCAGTCAATCTAAAAATTATTTCTGACCACCTCTAACAGTTGGAAGCAGTGACAGAACTTCTGAAGCACTTGAAATGAACTTTAAATGAATAAACAAGAAAAGGTGTATTTTATGAAGAAATTAAAAAAACCAACCTAAACTACAAATTAAATATTAGCTGAAAACTTTCAGTAAAATACTGTGTTCTTTTAAAAGTGTAACAAATTTCAGTGATACCTGCTTTTGAGGGGCTGTAACTATTTCCTGAAAAAAAGTAATCTGTGATACCTGGTTATATGATATTTACTCAAGATAGTGAGAAAAGTCTCAATAGGGTGTAGGTTTTTTCCCCATTCTGCTTTTAAGGAAGATTACTCTTCAGGGGTGGGGGAGTGGGGAGGAGGAATATTTAGGTAATTGCATTCCATTAGGAAAATATTACAGAGAAGTTGTGTTTATTTCAGAGTTGTGTGACTCATAATTTGCAATAACCTGTCCTGGAATTTTATCCTTTTTGCTGTAGTCTACAATTTCTACATGTAGATCTTTCTTTTCCTAAACGGAACCTGTTATTCAGAAACATTTCATTTTGTATGCCTATTTCTTAGAATGTGTTTTTAATTTAGTGCATTAATGGCAAATTGATTACGTGAACATTTCATTTGGATAGGCACCATCAAGGCTGTGATTTTAGCTACGACTGGTTAGATGTATTATATTGTTTCTGATCCCAGGGTGAATGAACACTTAAAACACTTCTGCTGTGAAAAAACTTCATTATGAACGTAAAATTAATTGCCCACAAGTTTTTTCTCATAACATCTTTTCATGTTCAATTTCTGTGAACATTCATGCCAATTAAAAACTATCGCTCAAGAAAAGCAAAAGCAGAAGAGGCCAAACATTACCAAAGCAAGTTTCTTGAAAAACTCGTCTTTGCAAACCTAGAACAATTCTTGGAACATTCATTTGAGTCTATGTTACAGCTAATGTTAAAAGTATTGTTATTTCAAAGCTTCATTTTCAGCCGCAGCATATTTTACAGATATCAGAAAAGAAATTAATAATTAGAAACACCGAAGCTAAAAATAAATCAAAGCCTTCCTCTCATTTTAATAAAACACTGGTTTGTTTATATCTGAGAGTTCTCTGTACTATAAAATACTTTTGTTCATTGCGTAGATGGGTGGTGGTATGAGTGGTTATTCCAACGGGCAATGAACGTACAGTTAGCAAAAAGATTTAACTTTGTCTGAAATTGTAACAGCAGAATTTTCCTGAAAACTGGTGAGTTAAAGCTACTTGCTTCAATCTTTCTTTATAGTTTTTCTTACACAACTGGAATTTGGTGATGACCACGAGGTGGTCACCGTGGGGGGGCTGCAGAGTGGCTGCTTCAACTGTAGTGTGAGGTGGCAGCTCAAGGCTGCAGGGCTGGATCCTGCAGCCTGTTGCCACATGGAGCCCACCAGCAAGGAGCCGGACAGGGGACATGCACACAGCACACACTGGTGGGCAGCTTGCGTTGCATTTGAACCACTGTTTTAAATGGCAAGAGCATTCAGATGAAATAGAGGAAAAGAGTGAAAACGTGTCCACAGTTTGGAACAATGTGGAATTGTGACATACAAAGCAGGCACTCTGGCAAAGGATAACTTACTTATTTTCTAGGTAGTCTGTACTTTTCCTATTATTTCTTAGTCAGGACTCCAAGGTGTTGACAGCGCAGACCAATGGTGGGTTTAAGGCATTGAAAGTAAAAATTCTGCAATAATGTGCTTTCTCCCTGGCTTGACCTTGCTCGCAAAGCTGATAGCAGAAGTGAACTGCTGGCTCTTCTCACTGAGGCTCCCAGCTGAGGTGGCTTGAACAGTTGACAGGGCAAGTGATTGAGGCCACAGTGTCAGAAAAATGATCGAGGGTAGGACTTGCACACTGTGTGAGAAGCAACATGGTGTTTCCCTGACAGAGGCAGTCAAGGGGACCTAAGGCTGTCAACAGTGTCACTCAGTTGACCTTGCTAGACCCGCAGTTTCCTTAAGATGGAGTTGTGCTGAATATGATTACGTTTTTCTCTACTTGTTGTCCTACAGTGTCCCTTTTCCATACAACTGCTGTACAGCATACACAGTCTTTACTCCGTATTGTGTAACACGCAGTGTCACTGTAACTGTCTGAACCTCAGTTATCCAAAATTACTTGTTATCTAAAAAAGGGTCTTGTCTCCTGACACGTCTGTTACTTAGACTGAAAATTGTCTTATCAAGATGTATTAAATGTCCATTGCTCTTCAAGTTTCCCCCTGGGAACCTGCTGTAGTCCAGGTCACCTTTTACTATGCTTGGGTACAAAGTTATGCAAGTTAAATATATTTTTTAAGAAGCACAGGTTGCTGAACAGGCTTGCTGAATAAATAATCAAGCTTGTCCTCCTGGGACCCACTATGATAGTGAATGTGTCACTTCTTAAGTTCTGCATAAACTTTGCTTTGATTGCTGCCTTGCATGATTTACCTACTCATTTTTTCTTATCCCTTTGTTCCCCCTGATCTTCTCAGTTCCTTACTTAGGCAAGAAAGTGTGCAAATGTTTCACAGTGGGTTTTCAATAAATATTTGTTAGAACACAGAAACTACATTTCACCCTTATCTAATTGTGTTCTGTCACATTTAGCCATTTGACACAGTTTTCATTCAAGCAAATGTTCACTAAAATGTTCCAAGCTCACCTAGGCCTGGATTTACCGGGTATATTTTTTAGTGAGAAGGGGCACTGCCTTATGCAGTAGGAAAAATAAAGGTTCTCCAAACTTCAGAGTCCTTCCAGATCTAATAAAACTGAATAGAAGGATCTGTTTCATATACCTTTTTCTAAGACTTAAGATGCACTTTTCTATAAATATCATTTGACTCACAAGGCATGAGAAAATACTAAATGAATCTTGTGACTAGCTTATGTAACCCAAAAACCAGTGTGAATTTCACATGTGTAATACAGCAAAGTGTTTCAACCAATTCATACAGCCCAAGTATCACAGAAAATGATGGAAATCAGGAATTTAAAGCGAGAAATCTGGAGAAAGTGTAATCAGTTTAGAAAACTTCTTATGAGCAAAGCATAAGGTAAATTATTCACTCTGATTTATTTGCTCAGCTTGCAAACCTTCCATGATGTTACTTTTTCAGCTCTACAAATCTAATAATTTGACTTTTAGGAGCATCAACTTATCTTCCTCTCATTACATCATAGAGCTTTTACAATATGCCTTGCTTGTTATACCAAGTAATTGTTTCTATCAGCATTATCTTCTCCCTTCTTATCCATCGTCTCTCTGATAACATCCTATTTCTTTGCCAGCTCTGTTTCATAGTGTCTGCATCGTATTAATAATAGGACAGATGGAAAAGTTCTGTGAGGTCACTCAGTACAATCCATTTCCTGATGCAATGTTGGGCTTTTATATATTCTGCAATATATGTAGCCTGATGGTAAATTAGTCAAGTGACTGGATTTTCACAGTCTCATTCAAGTCTTAATGCAGTATTTTTTACTTCAATCTTTCTCCCCTTCTGCCTTTTTATATTTCTTCCAGTAGCTAAAAAGTGCTTCTTGACAGATAAGAAATTGCATAGGCTTATGAAATCTCTGGCACAGAGTCAAGCACATCATATTCTTAACAGCATTATTAATATGTTAACAGATGGAAGCTTATTATTGTTCAGTGCTTTAAGTGTGAAATGTCTCATACTCTTTTTTTTTTTTTTTAATTCACTTATGTAGTTTCCAGTTAACTTGATTAACAGCTTAGGCTGTTAACTTCTTGAATTGTTTTATTGTACAAAGACAAAATATAGTAGTCAGAAATTATTTTGGTTTTGATTCAGCTACTTCACCCACTTTGGCTTTTAGTCTGCACAAAATCTAAACTGAATGTTTTGGTTTTTTTATCAGTGTTGAATAGCTTTTTAATGTTGATTGCCTAATAAAACTGGCAGAAAACAAGCAAATGAAAAAGTTAGGGAATGTCACAACAACCGAAGCAGTCGCTTGTTCCAATTGTACAAAGTAGCTTCCCATATCTCGTCAGCAGGCATTGCATCAAAATAAGAGATTTTAACAATTTGCTGACTGATGTAGCCCCTTTTAGGCTTTTTACAAGCTAGCTGTTTACAGTGGTGAAAATTGCCACAACAGACATCTGGAATAAAGCCAGAGCCAGAATGTGTGTGTCTGGGTAATGCCGTGTAGCCCAGTTTTCTCTTTTTGCTCATAAAACTATTTGATTTTTGGTTTTGAGTATCCTGTGAAAGCTCTAACTCTTTCAGGAAGACTTAGAATTGAAATAATGTTAGTGTTAGTATACTGAATAAATTACGTATTCAAATCTAAATTACCAAATCCACAGGCATATGCTTCTGTTTAGAGGCAGTTTAATGTAATGTCAAAAGTAAAAGTAAGTTGTGGCCTGGCAATTGTCCTTTCAAGTGATGTTGGCCAAGTGATTTTATTTTAAAATAGTCTGTCTGTCTCTTTTCTCATGCTTTATTTAAATTAGATCTACAGGACAAAAATTCTCCCCTGTGCAGTGTTTGCAGAGTACCTAGTGGAACAGGGCATCATTCTGTTGTCTTCTGGAATATAAATTTCATTTGCAAATATAAATTAAGGAACTTCCAGCTATTGTACACAGAATTCCCTAATAAAACTCCTGGTTAGAATGATCCGCCTAAACTGTGCATCTCAAATGCATTACAGAGAACCAGTATTGATCCCTCACCTCCTACTTTGCACATGCACAGTGACCTAAGGCTATTTGTACCCCAAAAATACAGGCAGAGACTACCCCGGAGGGCAGTCTTCCCAGGTAGACTGGTAGACTTCCCTGGTAGACTACCCAGAGGGGTAGTCTTCATTTATAGTAGAAATTCTCCTCATGTTAGAAATTTCTGCCAGTTCAGAAATGTTAGTCAAGTCTTTTTTTAATAAGGCTTCTCTACGAGCAAATGGATGCAATGCAGTAATGTATGTGCAGTGTACGTGCATTAACATGATTTTACTGCTACCGCTTTATTTTATTTGGGAACTAGCAAAACCTCTATTTCTAGAATCAACTGTTTTGCCAACATAATGTTGTACCTACAGCAGACATGATGATAGCTACACAAGGTGACATTTTTAGGGCTTATTATAATTTGCAAAAGACACCTATTCAAACTATTTGAAATGTTAAGTATATGTTATTGCTCCACAAGCACTTAAAGGTAATATAATCCTGCCACTGGAGGAAACTTTTCCTTCCCTTCTGTTTGAGCTGACTGTGAAATGAACCAGACAAGATGTTGCTATGGCTTAAACTGGTGTTATTCCCCCCCTCTCCAGTTTGGTTTGAAATCCGTCGATTCCTTGTGTGGGTCTTTTCAGAATGGTTTGAAGACTTGCACTTGTACAAGTGAGAGTGCAAAGAGGGGAAGTGAGAAATGAGGAGCTAAGTGTGAAACAGGCATCTTTTGCATCAGTACAATTTCTGCCAGGTTAAACTACTTGCAAAATTTAAGTGTTACCTGTGTTACACTCATACAGCGTTCAGGTGATGAAGAAGTGGGGGATAGATTAGTTTTAGGGATCCTCCAGGTGTTAAAAATCCTAATACATTTCAAGTTTAATATTGCTCAAATGTTTTCAATGTTCTTTCAGTTGTTTACATCTCTTCCTGCATATTTGTGGGATGTTATCCTGTCATGCTCTTATTTATGTCACAAATAACTGTTATTGCTGTTTTGCCAACAAGCTGCTCTAGGAGATTCTTCTCAAAATTATAAGATGAACTCTGCATATTTTAATAAGTCTTTGGGCACTATCGTTAATTACTAAAATTTTTAATTTTTTAAGAAACAAGGTTTCTATCACACTGCATCTGCTTTACTGGCTTCATTTTTCTGCGAAGTTGTAGCATTGATTATGTCATCCTAATCACGCGAAAGAGCTGGCTTTCTGAGTCTGTGGGTTTGCCCTTCATTTTGTTTTTATAACTTGCGCCAAAGATAATTTCAACTTCCTTTTTGTTCTTGTGATTACTTTTTAGGGACAAAAAGAGTTCCTGTTAGTCCTTTTATGTGGAAGCACTCTCAGGACAATAAAATCAGTCATTGATACTGAGGTGCTATTTTGTACAGTGTAGAAACTCTGTATCTACCAAAAAGATCAGATCCTAAATAAAGATCTTCTGATATCAAAGGTAAGTTCAGAGGTGGTAAACAGAAGGAACGGGAATACTGTTCTGCACTGTCTGTGGTGGAAAAGGTACTGCAAGCTCCACCCTTTATGCATCAGGCCACCACATGCTTATCTGGGGTCTAATATGTGGCCTTGGTCGGGTTGCTGAGGGCCCAGGTTCCCTTTCCTTGGGAAAATGTGAGATAAATCAATTCAGCATAACACATGTTTCAAATCAAACTTCTACTGTTTCATTTGTCATGTTACAGCTAGAGGAAAGAGCAAACGCTACCAAACACGTCAAGCCACCACTACGCTATCAGGTAGCTGAGCCATTAGTCTCTCTGTTGGTATTTGCAAAAGCATGGCAATAGTTACTTCAAGGATTTCTGTGACTCCTTGTGAGGTGTTTTATGAAAATATACTATTCAGATGGGGTGTTACTAAATGGTAGTGAATTGATCTCTTTTATATCTAGCTTGATCTTTTCGAATGTTTTTGTTGGTGGTGCACCTTATTTCTGGTGCTAGGAATTAGTGCTGCTGTGTTAAACATTGTTTGTTTTCAGAATGTTTCATGCATGAGTGACCATGTTGATGTAGGTCTTTTGTTACAGTGAACATGGAATTCTACCTAATGTATATGGTAAGGCTTTATAGGTAAAAAATTATTTCAGTCTGGTATTTGTGGTGGTAATCTACTGTCTTTTAGTGTGATAGCTGCTACTTTTTATTCTCTTTTAACAACAGCTTGTCTATGTTGTTCTTTTGCAATATTTCTGAAGGGTAATATAGCTATTTTGAGGTTGAAATATTTGTGTCTGAGTGTACTTTAACTTTAGATGTGTGACTGCATCTAAAGCTATCTAATTGCATAGTTGCCTTAGGTTGCCCTGCGATCAGCGAGGAGACGGGTTTCAATTTCCAATTAGCAGAGGGGAGGCACTTTCTGAGGAGTTTATAAACAAGACAAAGCCCCCCCTAACATGTTCTAGGAGACGGAGAAGGGAGGATTTGGAGGAAAATCACGGTTGATGAATGCAGTTGGATTTGGTAGCTTGCACAATAGCCGATGCAGGCAGCGCTCTGCTAAGAAGAACCTCAGAGCAGTGTCAGCCTTGGCACGCTGAGCGAGTTGCTATGGCTACTGGCACTCAACAAGCCAGGTGTTGAAATCGGGGAAGAAAAATGTAGCTATTGCATTCAAAGTTGTGACACTTGCTATTTTTCTGCTCTTTCTTTTAAAGGTTGTTAACTGTCATTTTTCACCCAAGCTATAAATTGGCTCTTTTGCTGAGGTTCCGATGTGGAATTTAGACATTCGTATGCCTTCTGTATGAATTCCTAATTTGATGTCATTGGCATTGTGCTTTGGGTTTTCTTGGAGAGGGGAATAGAAGGTAGGAGAGGAGGGTGAAAGAAGAGAGGGATTTTACTGCAGGGCTGATCCTTTTCTTACATGTGTTTAATTTCTGAAATAGTATATGTAGTGTTTGTCCAGATGAAAGGCTAAATATCCCACTGTTTAATCCAAATTTATATGGCAGAGGCTTGTACTTTGATATCTAATATACTAGATTAATTATGATTTGTGGACGAAACTATTAAAGTGCTTTTTGAAGAATGCTTTGACAGCCTGCTCTGTACCAACGCTCATCTAAATACTGAGTCAGATGCCAATGGATCTATCGCACAGCTAGAAGATTCCTATAATATACTACATTGCATATGCTACTGACTGAAAACATTTAAAATATCCCAGATTATGAAATAAGTAATTTCTTGTAACTACCCAGGAAGCAGCAGTTTTATTCCCAAACAGAATTTTTCTAAAATTCAGTAAAAGGTGTATATAAAAGCAATTGTCATGATTATTGCAGTTGATGTTTTATCTACAGCAGTCTTACAATATTGAATGCTTAGTGATAATTGGAGTGACATCTTTTATTTAAAGAATATAACGCCCTTTCTCAAGTGCAATGAATTGAAATTCTTGCTCATAGTGAGAGAAAAGAAAGGGAAGCTGTCGCTCAGTTAATAAGTGAAAAAAGTGCCTGCTAAATGCAACAAATGGAGCCAATGATTTGTTTTGTGTTGGTTCAAATAAAAAAAAAATAATTGAGAACTATTTTCTTGATGAATATTGTGAAATATTTTTAAAAAAGGAAAAATGTTTATTTTGGAAAAAAGCGTTCAAATACAAACACATGTATAACACATATATCATATACGTATGTGTGTTCAAACATGTATATAAATTATAAGGTTTTATGTCTTTGTCAAACATTTTAGATTCCAAGGAAGTTAAACCAATACTTGTATCCTACCCTTGCATTTACTGGCCGTTCCTTAAGATAAATCATTTGTAGTAACTTTCTGGAGGTCTGGAAATATTCCTTCAGAGGCACACTCTGTTGTCCTTAAGTCATGGTTGCCCAGAAAAATTCAGTGAAGTTCACATGAACAGTCAGGAATTTTTGCCCGTTGCGGGAGTGCAGTAACTCTGCAGTCAAACTCTCACACAGTAAATGCGTAACAGTCTTTGATCTTTTGTGTGTGACAGTAATGATTTCTGACTTGGAATACCTGTACAATGAATCAGAAAAATCGTATTCTGGGTATTTATGATGTCTTGGAATAAAAACCCCCAAAACACTATAGAGAGGATTGTATTATCAAATTTTGTAATTGTGATTTCAACAATATTTCTTTGTCGTTATACATAGTTTTTATTAAAAAAAAACCTTAATACATTAAGGTAGTAAAAATATAGTGAATGTGTAGGGTTAAAAACAAACAAACAAAAAAAACCCAAACAAAAAACCTGAACCAGGTAGGATTTGGAACTGTGTTGGGGCTTTTTGTTTGTTTGTACATGCGTAGCTAAAGATACACTTCTGAGGGTTGAATTGAAATTGCCGACAGGGTCAGATCACCTTTTTATCTTCAGGCAATAGTTGGTTTTAAAATTTATTTGCTCTATTTTCTCTTTGTGATGTCAAGAGAATATAATCTTGAAAACATCAATTAAGTAACTTTTCTGAGATGATGCTGAAGTCTAGCATCACGATTTAGCCATGGCATTTGAGCAGCAGTTATTGTGCAAGCACCATCTCTTCAGAAAGCATGCCAGGAGTCTTAAGTAATTTCTCAGGCTAGTGAAAAATGATAAAAGTGCATTAATGTTCTTCATTAAATGTTTTTTTCTATGCATTTTGGGTCTGAGATTTTCAGCAATATACCTATATTCCAGGAAATATAGTAGGAACTGAACCTTAAATCCTTTGCAAAGCCTAGGATAGGGTATACTTTGTTTTTTCTCTACAAAGTTTTTGATGGAAATAACCAAAATAATTTTGTTCTATATCAGAATTGTCCTCATAAATACCTTACTGGCTTTCGTCAGGCAATGCTGTCATCCTCTCTTATCCTTTTATTGCTACTTTATAAAATACCTTCTTTCTCTCTTAACCACACAAAACTCTGTAGAAATTACCCAAAAAACCCCTATTCTACACAAGGGTTTTATATTTCTCCTTTGTGATGTTTTGAAGTGCTATTACAGTGTACGGGAAGTCCTTCAGATTTGTATTCCGTTGATAATACAGAAGTGTGGCTGTCTACAGCGAGGTGGGAGAGTGTACAAGGAGAGTGGTATGGATAGGGGAACAGCAGGTGGGAACAGCACGACTCTACAGTCATCAGGAAGCAGCAGAGGCTCTTTCTTTGCTCTCAATTTCACCTCCATGTACCAAGAGAGAGTCACGCTGCTAAAACAGCTTCTGCCAACTGAGCAGGGAGGAACTGAGAAGGCTGCTGAGCTTGCGGTCTGTATGAGGTGCAGGAGGTGATAAGGCAAAACATTGGGTGTAAGATGGTGGTACGCCTCCTGTTATGTCTCCCCAGTGCAAACGCCAATTTATTATCACAGATAGTTTTGTCCACACTCTGTGGGGGTAGGAAGATTGTCCTCTCTTTCTGCAGGGTGGGTAAGGGCAATTTCTCCTTTTGTTTATAGCTAAAACTAGGTCTTGTGATGAAGCGTGTATTTCCCCGCTTCTCTAGACAGTGCCATCTCCTCTGATTTATTTTTCAAATCTTCAGAAGGAACCTGAAGGGATAAAAGAAACTCCATTTTTAAATAGGACCTTTGTGCTTTCAGGCTTTTGGAGAGCAATCGCTACATCAGAAAAATATATTGAGTGTAAAGATTTCCAGATCAAAGGAAAGTATTATTGAATCTCATCCCAGTTAGAGGAATGGTAGCAATATACCAAAGCATTACACGACAGACTGAAACTTAGACAATTAGAACTATGTACTTATAATCAGCATCTTATCCAGAGGTACTGTACCCACATATCCGATGTTAGAAAGGTAGCAGGTTTGCCTGGATCCTCAGTCTCCGCTGCCTTTTTACCCCACAGTCTCAAAACAAAAACACTCCTCTGAACACTGACCCTTTGTTGTGTCAGAGTAAATGCCATAGATGCAGCAAATACTTGGTGGAAAGAAAACCATGTTTTACATTACCAATATTGTGAGAACAGCATAATTACAGGGTATTATAATTATAGAATAATTTAAGTTGGAAGGGACCCCAGAGGATCCTGCTCAAAGTTAGGACCAATTAGAGCAGGTTGCTCAGACTGTTCACTCAAGCTTTGAAAAGCTCCAAGGATATAGATACTTTCCACAACCTCTCTGGTCAGTATGTTCAGTGTTTGATGATTCTCAAAGTGATGCCCTGCTCCCCTCCAGTATAAAATCACAGTTTTTCCAGGTTGCAAATTGTGTCTGTCACCTTTAAGTGAATTTTGATAAATTTTGCATTTTTCTAAAAAATAAAAAATAAGATATATATAAAAAAAAACAACCTTGCAAAATGGATGCCTGGGTAAGCTTGGCTATCTGTTTGACTCTAAGACACTGTGGAAAGACTACTGGCTTTCAAGATCTCAGGTCACACTTAAACCAGGTAGGCTGATAGAGCATGGGTATGTTACGCTATGCAGGTGACTCTATGGCTCAGAAGGTGTTTTCAAAAGACTTATGAATGGCCACGCTGCTCATCTCCAATCCTTTCAGTTCTGCTAAGTTCATTAATACGATTACTAGAATTTGCTGCCCTTGATAATGGTGAAGTACAGATACTGAGATAAAAGTACTTCTGTATTCTTCAGAAATAATTTTACTGATATTTGTTTAAACTCACTATTTGTTTTCTTTTATATAAAAGTTTTCCGATATAAATTCCATAAATAAAAAAAATTCAGTTTATTTCATGTTGACTTACCAAATCTGTCTTGAAACTTACTGACAAATTATAGCATTGACTCATCAGAGTTTACAAAAAAATCTGTGCAAACTTAGTTCATTTTGCCCCTTGCATGTTGTAATACTTTTTCTTGCTCACCTGACAGCTGATCTTATTCCAGAGACTTCACTGCGCTGAAATTCTTTTGGTTCTTTCAATTCCCTGTTGAATTCCTTATGTTGGTGCATTGAATAAAATAAAAATAATGCATGACCACATAACTAAAGAATGGATCCTAATATAGCTGGGAATCCTCGGTAATATGAACACGCAGTCATCTGCGTTGTGTAAAAACAGTCCTAAATATATATAAGCAGACAGCAAGGTCAAAATTGTAGCTCAAACAATGATGACCAAAGAATGCACAAAATAAACGGTGTTAAAGAGTAGAAGCTATAGGCATTGCTCCAATTACAGTAACAATGTTTTTTTTCTTATGGAATAGAGTGAAAATCTGTAGAAGTAAATCACATGTTGATTTTACACATTTGAGTTTGAGTTACAAATTGCACTTCTAGTGTACCTGTGAAAAATTCCTTTCTCTGAGCTTGGCAAAACTGCCTAAATATTTCTGAGTTTACCCTCTTCATTTCTCTGCATCTTTTTAGTCAGCTTGTCACTTCTAGCTCATGCATCTTCTGTAGCCACAGGTTTGACAGTTTGTGTCTTTGTGGTGTATTCAGTTTTTTCAAAGATTTCTTTCTATCTTGTTTATAGCTGCAGTTCATCAGGCCTGTGTGGCAAGCATGTATTTTCAATTCTGTTTATTGTTTCATTCAAATACTCAACTTCCCTAATTGGCCCTTTGAAAGAACTGTAGCATTCCAAAACATTTCTTCATATCATGCATTTTCAATGAATTAACAAGTAAGACATATGTAAATTAATCTTAATTTATAAGGCAGTGGAGTTCTTAGCACTGACTGGGATCTCTGAAATCTTTCCAAATTAATCGTTTCCTCCTCTGCTATACTGAATAAATTGTTACACGTTCATGCAAAATATATTCTAGACAATGTTAGAAATTGTATACAATTATTAATTCAATTATGGGTTGGACAGCCAAGGGTTTACATCATCTCAGTTAACTACAGTGCACTGAAATTAGATCTCTGTATAGTTTTTAAGGATTTAATTTATGCTTATGACATAGACTGAAGACTTCATGAAATTGTGCATATTTCAGAAACTTGGTTCATTAAAAGTATACAACTGTAATGATTTCCAACATTTTATAGGTCTTTAGGAAATGCTAAGAATAATTTCAATTGAGAAGACAGACACATTCCCAAAATGTAAATATACTTTGATTTACTTCTTTGGATCATAGGGATAACTACTTAGGAGATAGAATCATATGCCAGCTAGTCAAGACCTTCCAATTATCAGTCTGTTTAATCCATGCCACATATCCTCCTGTTAGAATCAAAATATAGCTAGGATCCAGTTTAAAAACTTCCATTTAGTTTGCCACATCTTGCTACTGAGTATTTCACTCTCCTTTTAAGTGACTGCTGTAGGGATTTACTATGGGTGTCTTTTTTTATCTTTTTTTTCCCCTCAGCAAAGATAGAGATGATGTTGGTGAAACCTGGAATTTATTATTCAATTTGTAATTTGTTGATTGCTGCACACTAATCTTTCCCAGGTTATAGAAATACAAATCCGCTTTGCACAGTGTAACAGTGTGAAATTACCAACATCTGGCAAGAAGCTCTTGGGGAGTTATCTCCATTTTCCTCAGATCTTTACGGAGGTCTCTCCAGTTCCTTTTTGCTGGCTTTCTTCTTTATTGCTGTATCCTGCTTCCAGATTAGGGCAATATTGTAATAATATCCGAATGGCTTTACTCTTTTTGAAAATGTGATTTCTCTGTTCGTTCCTGAATGTGCTAGAGAGGCTGTGCTACCTCATGTAGCTTTAATGTGAACTTCTGTTCATGTTTTGTCCTACGATGCTCTTGTTCTTGAAACGCTTACATGGAGGATAATGAAATTTCTTACATTTGTCGCAGAGGTTAAAAGGTCCCTAATGAAATGGGTCTCCTATTCATTACAAAGGCCTTTGGAATAAGTTAATTACAGCAATCTAACATAAGGTGCTATTGCAACATATACGGTGCATAAACTACAGAACACATATAGGTTACATAGCACTTTAACTGTTCTTGTATGTCAGTAAAATGCTGGAAGCAAAACCAAGGCTTGAGGCCTTGAACAAGGTTTTATTCTTTGTAACCTTCCCCAGTAACTGTTTTATGAAGAGTCAGGTTTCCGTCTCTGCGGGTGCATTGGGACCTTTCTGGCTCCTGCAGAAGTTCTCCCTGTGCCTGTCAGTGAGCTGTGCCGCCTGGTAGTGCTGCGTTTTGATATCTGATCCCCAGCAGTCACCATTCGAATTATGAATGCTGAGCGTCGTTAGGTCCCTTGAAAAGCTCATGCTGGCTCTGGCTGAACTTTGAATTAGTTCAAAGCCCACTAAGTCAGCTGAAAGACCATTTGATTTCAGCTTGGTTTGGGATACAGCGTTTGAGCATATGGAAGATGTATGCATGTTCTCTATAGACTACCTGGATATGTTATTTTTTTCCTTCTGGGAGTGTTTAAATCTTAAATTAATGCTGTGGAAGAAAATAAAATTAACTGATTTCAATTAATCTCACAGTCCTGACTTTCTGCTAGGACTTTTGTTGTGGTGATTAACAATATGAGAAAGAAGAATGAAATTTGACGCGTGGGCCACCAACCACGTTAGTCAAAGAATGATCTGTGCAAAAAATAGTCAGGAGCCTTTGGTGAAATATGCTGGTATAACTGTTACTCTTAGTGATAGATACAATAAGATTTAATTATCAAATTTTCACTTTTACAAGCAGTGTTTTATTTCTTGAGTAATTTAAACCTGCAAGCATTGAAAGGTAGTTCCTTTATCTTTCTTTTTTTTTTTTTTTCTGACAGGGAAACTGCATGTTTCGCTCCTATACTTTCTTGGGTATGAAAGGTGTTGCTAGTGAACACAAACAGTCATCCTCCAGACTAGAAAATGTTTCTCTCAGGTGTTATGATTTCTTGATATTTAGAGACAATTCTGTGCTGTAATCACTGCAAACACTAAAGCGCTACCTTTCTCATCTGCTGTTTCCAGCCCATGTAGGTTCAGCAAGTCCTGAACAACGACGACACCTTCTTTGAATGTCAGGATGGTATACAAGGACAGTACAGGTTTGCAGCTACGATGCATATACAGAGACAGCAGGCTTATCAAGACATATGTGTATGTGCTTAGGTAGAATCTGGAGTAGATGCTCTGTAAAAAGTAAAACCTGCAACAAAACCAAGATTTTGAAGGGGTTCAATTTTTTTAATAAACCCAGGTCCCTTATTTATGAATGTTTAGATTTTTCCCAGTGTGAGAGAGGCCACATGTCATATTTCAAGAGAAATTGTTGTCTGATGATTTTTTCCAAGAAATACTGGCTTAAGGAGAGTGATTATTATGCACAGTAGGTATAAATGAATTATTTATCAAACATGTTTTCATTCTTACTGAAAACACCGCTGATCTGTTTTTCTAAGTGCTTTATGGTAGTAGTCATTTGCACACAAAGCAAGTGTTTACTTAAGTAAATGTTTATGTATCACCATTCATATGAGAAATGAAAGATTTATTACAAACAGAATTGATCACGCTTTTTTGATTATGTGCTTTTTTAGAAAATGTATACTTGTCAGAAAAAAAAAAAAAGAAAAGCAGATGTGTAAACAGATCTGTGTTGACAAAACCCATGTCAAAAAATTTGTCCAGATGGTGGGTGGGTAACAGCAATTGCTGGTCCTGCTTCAGATAAGGGCTTTACTTTGGGTCATTCAGACTGCACCTAAGTAAGTATCCTGTCCAGTTTTTGCCTTCCTCTGGAGGGGAACCTTTCTGTTCCCCATATTGGAACTTTTTCATTCTTTGTAAAAAGTAATAATAAATGATGAAATGTTCATCCATGGAACTTCTGTGCGCAACATGCTTATCAAGTTAGTCTCTCTGACCTAGTTAATAATTTAATTTAAAGTGGAAAAGCTGAAGTGCAACACACACAAAAAGATATTTTCTTTAGCTTTCTTGTCTCAAAGACAAAGTAGTACTTGATTCTGGGACTCCATCATCCCTACTGATTTCCCTGCTCACTAGGCTGTTAGCTGTCCAGAGGCATAATGTGCTTTTGTGAGAAATTTTGAAAGGTTTTGGTTTGTCTTTGCTTGGAATGTGAAAAACCTTTTGCTGCCCCCATTCACTGTGAAATATTTTGAATGCATAAAAAGAGTAGTTAGTGAATAATCACTCTATTTCATAAAACTCACACAGATAACTCATTCTTAGCTTTCAGCGCTAAAGCAGTATTTTAACACTGAAACAATTCCTTAGAATTTCAGCTTTTTAAGGAATCGTCTGGTGTATGTTGGTCTCAGTCTTTTTATGTGGAAGTAATTCAAATGATGTTATAGATATTAAAGGAGAAGGCTGAAGGCATTAAAAGGAATTGGTTAAATAGACTTTCACATGTAAGAAATTTACCTAGAATGAATATTTGAAATTGAGTTGTCTGTCCTGAAGTTAGCTCAGGCAAGGAGTACGCTGTATCTCTGCTGATTGTGCGTGCCTCTTCAGGTGAGTTTGTGACAGGATTAGCTTTGGTTTATTTATTGGTAGATCAGATGAGAGAATAAAGGGAATCGGGTAGGAAAGACAATAAGTAAGACTAGATGTGAAACATCAAAAGCATTCAAACACAATATTCAAATTAACAGCCATGAAGAAATCATTCTTCAATCTACCTTGCTATTTCACTGAATCTTGGACTCTGAAGAACAAATTAAAATCCTATAGGGGTAAAAAGGGAGGGGGGTGCTTTCAGCTCCTTAAGACTGATTCATTCTGGATGACTGTTACTCATGTTACCAAGTAAGGTGCAACTTAATCCTCTAGAGATCAGGGGACACCAGTACTTGTGAATATCAAGTCAATGGAAAAAGGAGCGTAATGAAGAGAGTCAGTTTTGGGTTGACGGTTTTGGTTTAAGATTTATCATGATGGTAGGGGCTAGATAAACCTTTTAGAAATGAAAGTGTAACCTGTAAGTCTTCAAAGGAAAAAAAAAATTAAATCCGTAATTTTCCTCTGAATAATTCTAAATTATGGAGAATAATGGGAATTTAGCGCTCTCCGCTCATTCGCTTCCAGGCAAATGAGTGCAATTTGTGCTATTTGGAGGTACTGCTTGTATTAAGGCAAGGAGAAAATTTGGCCTTTGAGGGGGAAAGGAGCTGATGTTCACCCACCCCCATCCTAGCTGTCCCTGGGAGGCCTCAGAGGCTGGGGGGCTTGGGGAGGGAGGTTCTCTCAGGAGCCTGGGTTTGGGCAGGGGGTTTGCGCTGAGGGAGTCAGAGCCAGGGCCCAGCTTTAGCGGACTGTCACATGTGGGCATGTGCATTCCCAGAGTGAATTAAAACTAATGTTTTCCGTGTGAAAAAATTAGGAGCCCGAAGGTCTACTAATGTACAAAGGTCTACTAATGTAGACCTTAATGTAGTAATAGGGAACTGCTTACATTTCATTTTGAGATGTTACATGGTGCTTTAAAGGATAAAACCTAGGTGACAACCATAAAAACATTTACAGTTACACTAATTTGACCTCTGCTGTGATTTGTAGTTCTACTAAACAGCAATGTAAAAAAAAAAAAACCACACAAACCAAACAAACCAAAACAAAAAACCCCCATGCTCTAGAAAACTGTTAGCTGCTAAGCATACATGAAGGGATTGTTTACTGGGTTTTTTTTTTCACAAGCTGTCAGGCTGTAATAAGGAATTTGGGAAAGACAGATAACCCTTCCCCTACAAAGTTGATTTTGACTATGAACTTCAATGAAACAATTTGCCTCCTGGGCATTTTCAGATTGTGCAAAATCTTTTTTTCCACTAAACTACTTACTAGATATGCGTAGACACATGCAGAGTGATCTCTGAGACTGAATGAGTTAACTGCAAAGATGGACACAGTTTTTAAATCACAGCATACTGCATCTATTTTCTTTCAGGGAACTTATTCAACCACAGTAATAAAACCAGACATTATGGAAAGAAGATTTTTGTTGCTGTGAGTTGTAAAGAAACCTGTAAGGAATGACTTCAGTGTGAGGAGAAAGGAAGCATCTCCTTCGATTGGTTAAGAATGAGCAATGGCTTTCTGAACTTGCATATGTCATGCAAGGAGGAACGAGGTGCAATCAAATGCTCTTACCTTTGAACTAGTTAAGACAAGGAATGAGCACAAAAAACCCTGTTTTTCCTTGGAGTATGGTATTCCAGTTATGATGTAAATGGTGATTTGTAAAGCTGCCAAAAGTAAATGACAAATGGTAGCAGTGTGCTTGTCAAGGTATTCGTTAGTACTTACATGTGTGTCAGCTGTAGTAAAAAGATCAGAGTTCATTGTTCTAATAGGGAAGACTTCCAAGAACAACCGTCAGCTGATTTCTGACACCTGCAAGAAGACAATTAAGCTAAATTGAGGATATTGTTGGCAGATTTATAAAGTTGACATTATGCACTGTAAAAAAAACATCCCAAAGAAACTTGACACTAGTTGAAACCTGACACTATCAACTTATCTTGGAGAGAGCAAAAATTACAGACATAGGTAGGCATTCAAAGAATAATGAAGTTTATAGCATCTCTTGGGAGTAAAAAAATAACTGAACAGATGGTTCTGCACGTCAGCAACTAACCTGCAGTGTTTTCCCTAAAAGAATGTGGTTTTTTCTTCTTCACCTCAATAACCATTTTTTCCTTGTTATAAAAAGAATTGGTTTGAATCACATGCACATAGAAATATACCGTGAGAACTATTGCAAGATAAAATCAGCAAGGATGTACCCATAGTAAAAAGAAAACCAAAACAAGCAAAGAAAAACCCAAAAAAGACTTACTGCCAAGAAAGTTTACGTGTCCAGGAAAATATAGCAGTCATAGGGAGGGACTCTTTATCAGGGAGTATAGCAGTAGGACAAAGGCTAACGGTTTTACACTGAAACAGGGGAGATTTAGATTAGGTATTGGGAAGAAATTCTTTACTATGAGGGTGGTGAGACACTGGCCCAGGTTGCCCAGAGAAGCTGTGGATGCCCCGTCCCTGGAAGTGTTCAAGGCCAGGCTGGATGAGGCTTTGAGCAGCCTGGTCTAGTGGGAGGTGTCCCTGCCCAGGGCAGGGGGATGGAACTGGATGGTCTTTAAGGTCCCTTCCCACCCAAACCATTCTGTGATTGCAGAATGTCAGATAGCTAAACACTGTGTGACTTTTGAGTACATGTAGATTGAAGTGGTCTGGAATGAGACTGCACAACTTCTGCTCTTTCTGGGTGTGAATGTCTGAAGTACAAATGGGAAAAGTAGAGGGACCTGCACAGTGACAGACATTCTTTTTGGAAGGGGAAAAATTAGGACACTGTCCATTTAACACATGAAGTGGTGAATATAACTTAGATTTGGTAGTGATTATGGAAGAAAGCTTGGTGGTCTTTCTTTTGTCCCTGCACAGCATTTTCTGCAGTCTTTGTTAAAATGAATTTTCTTTCCCTTGTGTACTTCTCTAACTGTGAAAACACTGAGAGAGTTCAAGTAATTTACTAAACAAGTACCGGCTGAAATACAAAGGTTTACTTTTGCCAGACTGGAACACCTAATAACCCTGAGGACATGGTTTTCACCCAGGGTCAGAAATTATAATGAACTTTTTCTCCCAATGTCTCTGGAAACCTTGTGACTTAACACAGATGCAATGCCTGGACATTTTCCCAGAAAGGCTCAAGTAAAATTATTTATTGCAAATAAAAAGAGGAAAGACTACCTCCTGCAGATAAATTTAGGATTGATGGGATGAATTAACTTAGGGTAATACAAACTTCCTATGCCAAGATGCAAACCGAAGGAAGAGTTAATTCAAAACCAGACTGAAGATTTAATGATGTAAGAAAATGATGTAAGTATTATCATCCTCTGTAAATTTTTCTAACACAAGCTTCAGGATAATACACAATAATGTGAAGCAGGATGACTTAAAAATTTTCATTCAGGAGACTATTTTGGAAAAGGGAGATTTTAACGACCTGCAAATGTAGAGTAAATCCATCAAAGGATTTTCGCACAACAGAATGCATCTTAAAGAGAGCTGGTTGTTTGCTGGACTCAATTCCCAGAGCTCGATATATGGCAACAGTAATAAAAAGAGAGAGGCTGGAATCATCAAAAAAATACTGGTTCATTCAATCTGTACCATTGTGTTGAGGATCATTCTTTGCTTTTCTTAGGTTTTTACCTGTTTCTTGATGTACTACTACTAGCCAATTTTTTTTCCACCTTTTACCTAAAAGCATCATTTTTATTGTCAGAAGGATTTCCCTTGATAGTAGCAAACTTCTACAATAGTTACCCTGGAATGCATGATGGTTTGTTCAGCTTCATAGGTGTGAGGAAGAAGGTAGACACATGCTGTAATTCTATCTTGCCATGTCAATAGGTTGAATAATGTAAAATATTAATATATATTCTGAGTGGTTCTTCAGTTTGTGCTCCTTATTTGATACAGTTGTGGAAATGCCTACAAATGTCTGGAAATTACTATTCACTTCTGCAGTGACACATTATGATATCCTGAGTCAGTACTTCCTTGTTAAAAGCAAATAAGCACTTCTTAATATCACCTTTTGCAGGGTACGCACCAATGTGTGTTTATCTATTGTGAAGTTTATTCTGAAACTGTTTGAAGGAATACTGTAATTTATTGTAAACATTTGTGGAAAACAGAAACAGTTTCAAGAATTTGATCAGATCAGAAAGTCACATACAAATTGATGGGCTATGTTTCTGTACAGATGCCCATTTCCTTTCCTTTTTCGTACACAGTCTTTTTTGGTTTGTGTGTGTGTGCATGCGTGTGCCAGAATGGAGCAGTTTTCAAGATCATACATGAAAGATTTGCAAGGCAGGGCAGAAAAAATTAATAATCTGCTAACTGGGAAAAAACTCAGTGATGCACGCATAGACAGGTTTGTATGCACAAGCTGAAGTCTCCACCCTTTGGTGGTGAAATCCTAACCGTGCAAAAGTGAGGCATTTGCCTTTTGAAAACACAGTTGCTAGATAAGCTAATCTTCCATTTGTGGGAATTGGTATTACGTTTAGTTCCTCCAATCTCACATTTTCTCCCTAGTTGCTGCTGGAAGACCTCTAGATGCCTGCCAATTTCACTTTAATACAAGGTCTACATGTTTTGTTATGCATTTCTATCAGGTAGACTGCTCTTGATCTCTCTTCCACACTACTTTCATAAGGTACTAGCCTGAACTTTTTAAGCTTCTTATATTGATATCGTTGTATTTCCCTTTTTGATTTTTAGTTGGACTCTTAGGCTATACATATTATATACTAATTTTCTCTACTTCCCCTCCCCCAATATGAAATTTGAAATTAAAAGTATTAAGAAGGAAAAGTAAATGACCAGATAACCAGCTATTTGTAAATTTATCAGAAGAAATTTTCTTACTGAGTTATATTAATTTTAGAACTGCCAGCATTTAATAATAGCTTCAAATGGACATTACATATTAGTGCCAACACCATGTTCTGCTCATAGTGAAAGAAACAGCGAATCTTGCATGTGAACTCATGCTAGTTCTGCCTTGCTGGGTTTTCCTTTCAGAATGACTCAATGGAGAAGCACTGCTGTGGCTGCATCTTAAAGAACTTTTTCTGCACAACAGGAAGGCTAAAACTGACTTTTCAGGAAAGCACAGATTCACTGAAGCTCAACTCTGTTCTTTAAAAAAGCTTGAAAGAGTGCAATCTGGAGTCTTTGTTTCACTTGCTTGTGAGCTCTGCTGCTTTCAGTTAAGCCCTTTCTCAAATCCAGATTCACTGTAATTCATCCCCCTCGTCCCCTACCTTGTTTTCCAAAATCATATGGGAAGTTTCTGATTCCTCCTTTAACTTAAACTTCCATTGTCGCATCACCTACAATGAACTGAGGAAGCACATTCCTACCTGTTACATTGGTTTAACAGCTTGTCTTGCCTGAATCGCTATTGATTTTAAAGCGGGATATGGGTTGCTATAGCAATCCTGTACTTGAACGTTCAAAGGAGAATACCGCTAAATCTATTGCTTTATAAATCCCAGAAACTCAAGCTCTTAGGCTGAAACTTTCAAATATCTCATATGTTTTACATTGTATTTCCAGTGATGCTTCATTTCAGTTGTTGATAAATTGTATGGCAAATTTGTAAAATTAGCTTTTTGTACATTTTATGTACATGCCTAACACAAGATGCTTTATCCATGACTGGACTGCTCAAAACAAAGGGAAAAAGAATCAATTTCATGTATGTAGTCTCAGGGCAAATTTGTCACTTGTGGAATAACAATCTAAAATGGGTGACAGTGCTCACACCAGCTGCTTGACATCCAGGCAGGTGTAGGAGCCCTAGGAGATGTTACACTATCAGATGCAGCATCAGAGTGTGCAACTGGCAAAAAAGCTTCTGGCCGCAGCTATCACCCCAGGCCATAGCTCACACCCCAGGCCACAGCATCCCTTAGCTTGAAACCATTGCTGAGCTGTCACTTTAATAAATGAGTAGCCACTTTGTTTTGATCAGCATTGTCAGGGCTTATTTCAAAAGTGATTCTGATTCCATCGTGCAGCCTAGCCCAGCCAAAGTCAATTGGTACAATTTCAAGGTGAATTTATTCATTCTTTATAGAAGTTCTATGCACGAATATATCAAGACAGTTGAATAAATTGAAATAAATAGACTTGGAGTTGCATAGTCTCCTAGTAATTGAAATAGTTTCCCTCCAGTATATTTGTAGTAATAATGCTACCTTTATGAAGACTGGACTGTCTACAGATGGCAAAGTGTGGAATTACCATATTGATAACATATTTGGAAAATGGAATTGGGTCTAATATGTTAAAAAGGGCGGCTGAAAGTTGTCCTTGCCTTCAGCTTAGCACTGAAGAGAAAGTTAGAAGAAAGCCTACCACCAAATAATGATGCATAATTAAGTCCTTCTTTCAGCAAGAATTGCTTTCAACTAACTTTCCCTCTGTTTTTAATGCAGGTGTTAGCTTTTAGAACAGAGAATCTGTAGGTCATATATGAAAAGTTGTGTTCTGCAACAGTGCACTGTATGAACGGCCTGTTTTCCACAATCCTCCACAATGTTTTCCACAATAGGAAAACAAGTGGAAGATGTCAAGCCTGTACTGTTTTGGTTTTTTTTATTCAGAATATAATTTTTTTTTATTATTTATGTGTAGCAGTATCAAATGTCCACAAGCTCTAGTCTTCCTCCTTGTTTCAGTTAAAAAATAATTCAAAGTTGAAAATATTTTCTATTATTTGGAAAAGAACTTAAGCTGAAAAAAAGGCATAAAAATGTTCTTGGTTTTCTACAGGGAGGAGAATGAATAGAGGCGAGGGAAACAGAAGGCATCAATTAGAAGGCAACAGTTCATTACTCAGGTGGCTTTTCAAAGCTGGCAAGTACATTAGCTATTGGAAGTGCAATTCTGATTTGAGTCTATCTTTCAAGTGCTCTCAACAGATGTTGCCAGGACAATGGAGGTTTTGAAAGCTTTTCAAAAGAGGAGTTTTGTTGTTTCTTTGTTATTCTTCTAAAACAATACCCCAAAATAACCAGAGTGATTATCATGGCCATAAGAGGTGAAGAATTCTTTTCTCCCTCCTTGATCTGCTTTAATGTCATAAGTATCTACCACTGACTTAGATTCAGGATGAGCTGTAATCACAACGAGCTTCCTCTTCAGCCTGATGATCCCTTCCCCTACGTCCTGGCAGACAGGGATTGGAGTGCCACCTCGTCTCCTGGATTGAGGGCGGGACCAGGATTTATTCTTTGCCTTCCTTTCCCGAGGAGGAAGGAGTTCGGGGCTGGTCCAGGCTGCAGCTGCAGCTCTGCAAGCTGTCTTGCCTTGTCACAAGGGGCTCAGGTGCAGCTTGAGTGACTTGAATGCAGGGTGGAGACCCTTCGTGACCCAGTGTGAGAGTATGGGAAGGGCAGGGGAAGAGCAGGGATCTGCAATAGAGTCTTAGGAAGGGAAGGGAGAAAGGCTAATCAGATTCTTGCAGCATGGGAAAAGAGGCAGTAAAGCAAGTGAGCACACACTTAGTAATGGTCTTGTACTTAACCGAATCAGGGAAGACAGAGAAATATTCGATATTGGCTTTTTTTTTTTACATTAACTTTTTTATTCTCACTAATCTTTGTACAGGCTTTCTTAATTAACGTGCTAAGAATAAGCAAAAGAATGGATTAAGTACTAAAATAGTATTGTCAAAATTGGGAATTAAAAAAATGGAATTCTGAGTTTTCCACAAGTCAGGGAATATGTTTGACTACTGGGGCCCCTATTTTATTAAAACTTCAACAGTTTGAAATGTTAACATACCATTGCACGTTACATTAAGAAGTTGTTTATTATTTACATAAAACAGTGTATTTTGTTCAATAGTTAGCACCCAGAACTATTAGGAACTAATGACTGCAAATGCAGTAGTTTAAGAAACAAAACCCTTTTGATTTAAAGGAAGAAAGAGCTGTCTGAAATATCATCTCCAAAAGTCCATTAGTGTTTTGTTTCTTTTTAAATCATACCATTGGAAGGAAAAAAAAAAAAAGGTTCCTGACCTAATAACCTTGCACAGTAATTTTGTTCTAGAGCAAAATTTTATAGATAACTTATATATCCCATTAAAAATGATATTTTTTTTTTTATAGTGGCAGCATCAGCTCCTTAACTGGAATAAACTGTGCTGCTGTGATAAGAGAAAAATATATGTTTGACTTTGGCAGATTCATCTTTTTCCCAGATCCTGATTAGTAGGTGGCAGGACAATATAGCATTGAACTGTATGCAAAGATAGCCAAGATTTGAAATATGAATCTTTTACCAGTGTAAAAGATGAAGATGACAGTTGTAATCTCCTCAAACTGATAATTTACTTGAGTTTTGGGAAATCTGAAGTGACTGGTAGTCTCTAGGCAAGGCTTAGTGATCTGAAAAGCATTATATTGCATTACGCAAATGTGAAATCTAAAAGTTTTAGTCCATCCTTATCTATAACTTTTACAGCTCAGGGGAACTGATCTACTTTTGGAATGTAAAGGAAAAAATGTGGAGTAGCTACAGTAAATCTACTGTAACTTATCTCTTTTTACATCATCTTCTGTACAGTGAGCTATATTTAGTAAATTGCACAGCCCTCTAGAGGCCAAGAATTATTCTTCCCATCAAGAAGAGCAGTCATGGCAAGCTTGGGTTAAACACAGTCATTAACACATGTTATCACATGATAACAGTGCAATTAACTTATGGACCCAAAATATTTGCATATTTGAATTCAGGGATTTTAGTGTATCTTGAGATATATACATGAAACAGTTCAGTGTTAATTATTTCCAAATACTTGCATGAAACCAAGGACATACAGTGATCTTCAGTGAAAGGGAAGTATATTGCATCAAAAGTGTAAAAGGTGAAGGGTGGATGGTTTTTCCCAAATTGAACAAGGCCTCAGCTGTGATATTTGTCTCATCCATCTAGTGACTAATTCTCTTGACTACAGCAAGCCCGAACAGTTAGGAAACTACTTCTTGGCCGCCAGGAATGTCCTGTCAGTACTTTTTTTATACAATTATGAAAAACAAGATCAATTCTGGTCACTATTCATTTATTTAATACTGCAGTTTCATTCTCTTCAGCATAGCTAATCTGGATTTACTTGGGATCAAAATCAGCCCTCTATAAACGCCTATGAAGTATTTCACTAAAGGTTAAATAGATCTTTAAGAAGTTTAATTTTCACATGAAAAATGTAACTATTTTGTTCCCCTTGACAAGTCTTTTTGGAAGCAAAATGCATACAGGACTTAAGAAATTAAACAAATGGTTCAAAAAATTAAATGGAAAAAAAAATTAATTAAAAAAGTTGAAGAGAGATGCTTCATTTAATTGGATTTTTTTTCCCAGGTCTCTCAACAAACCTTCCCAAAACCTGAAAAAGCTTTAAGAAATTTTCATGAGGATATTTTAGAATTGACCTATTTTATAAAGTAGTTCCTAGGTTCCATTATGATTTGATGGTAAACTAATCTGTCTTTTTTTCTGGGCACATGGGAAAAAATAGCCTGATAAGCTGTGCTCCTTGGATTGGTAAATACTCTTAGGTAGCTTTCTGGGCTGGCAGCACTGCTAGATACGTGGTTTTGTGGTGTGGACAAGAACTGAATCAGGGAAATCATTCTGTACCCCAAAACGTTGTTTAAAAACCATTCTGAAGCCTTCCTCTGCACTTAACTCCAGATCTGTTTCAAGCCTCGTGGGAGCTATGCAGAATTGACTTTTGTCACTGTTGCATTATTTCTTTAATCAGCCATCAGCAAGTATTAGAAAAACCTCATCTAGGCAATAGGGAGCAGAAATACAAGGAAGGTCCCTATTAGTAATACACAAAATTCAACAAATTTTATATAATAGCCTGAGCAACCAGATAAATTAATTTTTAAGACTAGTTGAAGAGAAAAATTAAACAGATGCATTCATTCAACCATGACCATTCTGAGTTTCATGTCCACTGGGGTGTCAGTCCTGACACATTATTAAAAAGATGAGATTCAAATATGAAGAAATTTAGCTAATGAAACTGAAGGGGAAAAAAATCTGTAATGTAATTGCTTGTTACAGTTTTCAGCCTCCTGTCTGCCACCTGCCATGCTCTAGTAAGCTGTATTTTAGGAAAGGCCATTATATAATAACTTTGTATATTGTAACAAGATTAGGTTTTCTTGCAATGATGTTCAAGCACAAACATTTATAATTAAATGCAGGAACATGCGTTGTTATGAGTGATATGTCTGTTTTCAGAATGTGTACTGTACCGTTGCCCTCTTTAGCTCTATCTTTAACATGAATAAATGCATAAATGTTAATGGTGTACAGACAACAAAGAAATAAAAAGAATGAGAAGGTATGAGAGAGGATTTGCCAGAGCTTTGTTTCCACAATTGGGAACTTATTATCAATTAATGTTCTCTGTGATACTGTCCTTGTGAAAAGGTAATTATAAGAATAATGCCGCTTGGTGGTCCCGTACACTGCATTCTAAAAGGAAGACTAGATTTTTCTTGTTATTGGTTACTGTATTTGTGCTGCTTTACCAAGAGGATGTGTAGTTCTGAAGCTACCACATATGGCCACCTATGCCTTAAAAATTATTAAGAGACTGATGATTTGAGTAGTTGTCTCATTAATATATTGCAGCCAAAAACATGGTAGTTGTGAACCAGGTTTTTAAATATAAAAGCAAAACCAGGAATCAGAGTAAAGCTGACTGAAATATTGACCTGAATTCTCTGACACAGGCAGCTCTCCCTATGCCTTTACACTCTTCACCTTCATTGCAGCATCCAAGTTTTTTTGCATTTCCAGTGCATGAGATAGGATGTAGCATCCTAGACAGGGTAAGAATGAGAGAGAGATTACAGAACTGTTGAAATTAAGGGTGGGTGGAGAATAACACTGTAAAAAAAAAGAAATCTTCAAGCAATATACAGTGGCTTGTCCAATACCTTGTAACCAAGTCATCTGAATGAACCCCATTCTCAATATGGAATTGCACAGGATCCCACAACTTGTTGGAACTACAAGAACAAAGATTTCTTATAAAAGATGAAAAATGTTCTGAAGGACTTCAACCCCCTGTCACATAATATACAGCCCAAGAAAAAGCTAGATAGATTTTTTTTTTCATTAATTAGAAGACCTCTTTTTTGATGCTTTATGCTGTGCAATAACTATAAATTCAAAGGTAGTAAGTGGCATTACACTTGAAAAATTTGATGAACTATTTGTTATCCAAAGCTTTTTTTGTGGGATTTTTTTTTTTTTTTTAGAAACTGATATGGTGCAAAATTAGGTAATAAACTCCTTATTTAAGCATGGCATGTTGCTATCAAGACAGTTTGTTTGAAATTCTGCAGTCAGCTGGCCAACTGCAAGGCCAGGTGATGAGCCAACCGATGATTGTCTGACAGCTCTTTTCTACATAGCCAGCATGGTTTCAGTGAGCTACAAGTCACTGACAGTAGAGTTGGGTGTGGTACCAAAGGTGACCTGCAGAAATAAGTATTATGTGAAGCAGGACCTGGCTTCAAGCGGGAAATTCTGCTTTTCTTTCCAGAGCTGTGACGGGGTGGTCTATTCAGAGCAAAATGTCTTTACTTTGGTACGTTGGCTGTTCTTTGAAGCTTTTCTTCTAGTGCAAAAGGTCTCTGACACTGTGGGTTTTAACATCATCATTATCTAACTTTTGAATCTCAAAGATCTACAAAGTAAAAGATTTCTATGTCATGGCATAGATACTTTATAGGGATAACTACTTAGCTGATTTTTTTACAACTGTGTCTTTACATGGTGACATTTTTTTGCTTGTTTTTATTGATAAAACAACAGCTTAGAGGCAACCTGTTACTAACAGTATGGAAGGAAGGAAGCAACTCTGTCAGGCTTCATGGATCTAAAATATTTCTGAAAGCAGTCAATGCCCTGACGTAACTTATCTCATGAGGCCATTGCTCAACTGTTTGAATCCTCCTGTGGCAACATGACAGCTAAGGCAGTGACCCAAAGGAAGGTGGTCCTGCTCTCAGAAAGAGTGTCTTTTTAGGGGGAGTGGGGGAGGAAGGAGGACAAGTAGATGGGAAAACCTCTAGAAGGCAGTAAACAACAGGTGATTTAAGTTGGGTGTTAATCACTGTTCTTTTCGTTATCTCTGGCACAAAGCAGTGGGAAAAATTTAGAAACTTGACAGCTGTACCCCTGACTGTCTTTAAGGTGAAAAATTATGAAACTGTTGGAATCTTGAAATGTTCTACAGGAAAAAAAAATCATTTATGGACTAGGTCTGTCCACGTTGCTTCCCTAGCAAATGTATCCTTCAGTAGCACACCTGTGTGTATGTTTGAGGCAGGTACTTCTCCCACAAGTGAAATACTTCAGTGTTGCTATTAATCTTGTAGGGGTCATACAGCCATGTGTCTCTGATCAGCATGTTTTTGTTATGAAATGGTGCAAGATATAACATAGAAGAATTCTACAATACTTGGTCGAATTCTAGCTACATTAAGTGAAAACTTAGTAGAGATTCACTACGGGCATAGTTTAGCCATATACTTCCATTGAAATGTAATGGGTTTTGGCAAGTAGATTTCTTTAATGTAAACTTACGTTGCTGTAAAAACAAACCCAGACTTTAGAAATCTTTGGATCCTAAGTCATTCACAAGAGAAAATAATACTCCAGTTTAAGGCTTGGTATGATTAATTCTTTATGCCAAGAGTAAAATGGTGCATTTCTCTTTTCAAAGACAAAACAAATGGCCATCAATTCTAACACTGACTTCTGCTTACAATTTGTCCTCTTTGTTTATTTCACAATTAGTGTACATAGATTAATAATTACAATTCATGAACCTAATAATTTATGCATTAGTATTTAGCCCTTGTCATGTCTTTAATTTTTGCAATTAATTGTTTTAATAACGGAAAGGTTAATTGCACTATTCATCAGAACTGCTTGCTGTGAAATGGTAGACAAATAAGAATCTTCAAAGATAAAGGACGTGCTGACTGCTCAGAGCTGTCATTCCAGCCAAGGGAAACTCGCTGAAATAGCCTAGCAGCCTCACACAATTGCTGAAATCTTGAGGATCAGAACTGATTCTGTTCAGACAAAGCGAATTGTACCAAAGTATAGGTTACTAAAAATAAATAAACACATAAATACCTTTGTTGAACAACATGTTACGTTCTTCTGTGTGCATCGTGGCATGGTACATAGAGATGCATTCATCTTCAGCTTGCTGTGAATGGTGGTGTTTACAATGTGTGTCTTCAGACTTTTTAGGACTACTGTGCAGAACCTGAGTGCTTCTTATATTCTGATTAATCTTTTTTACTACAAGGTCTGTGTTGCTGACTGAACCTATCAGCTAGCCACTGCTCAGCCATTAGACCTGTGATAAAAGCAACCCCCCAATTAATGTGTACCTGTGGTTGTACATCTACAAAGTGCTTAATGACCCTTTATTGTTAAACATGAATTGAATATGCAGGTGTAAATAACTGGCAAAAATGACCAGATTTGGATTTTCAAGTCTATCTTAATTTTGATTTATTGAAATAATGTGCCTAGGAATTGATGCATTAAGGTAAAGAGTAGCTGCCTGGATATAATGGTGCTAACTTTTCTTATTTTTATATGTACATAGCAAAGGCAAGAGTAGTGTGTGCTTAAAGGAGGAAACAAATTATCATTCTGAAGCTAATATGAAGCATTTTAACACAGTCCTTTGGTAATATTCTTCATTCATGCTATTGACTGAACCATAGCTGATCCATGCACAGGAAAAGAAAGTTGTGTTTGGTGTTCAGAGCTGTCACTTAGATCCATCAATTAGCCTAATTTTAATTCTGAGGAAAATGCAAAATTTTGAATTTAATTTTCTCCATCTGGTTACCACCAAGACTATACTATTTAGGCTTTCTTCTAGTTTGAATAAAATCTTACTTCAAAATACCAGAGTTGCTGGCTGAATGAAAATTGTATTTTATAAACAAACTATTAAAACTATGTTGAAGTTTTGTTAGGCTTATCAGAAATGACCCAGAGTGTCTTCAGGCAGCAATTTTTTGCTACAGCTATCACATACTGAAATGAAGAGCAGATGGAAGATCAAAGGAAAAGCCATGCAGGTTAACCATGTCAATGTAACAATATTAACAAGACAAGTGTCAATTTCTCTGCAAATAGGATTATAAAATGGCAGAGTTTATTGAAATCTACACCTTAGCATCTGTTTTTTGCTTTGTTTGTATGAGTGTCCCAATAAGATGCTGCCAGTGGTAAACTTAGTGGGAGAAACCCAAGACAATTCCTACCTTCAGTTAGGCAGTTTGTATTAGTATAGTATAGACTTTTCTAAGGAAATATGCAAAAAATAATTTTCATTCCCCTTAAGCTAAATCTCACAATTAAGTTGTGAAGTAGTTATTTTTATTTTCTGTGCAAGGAGGTAGCTAAAGGACTGCTGAAAAATGCCAGACTGGTTTCTAATCCGGCTGTGGACACTATAAACCATAATCTCCTACAAGGGTACGTTTGCATTATCCAGATATTGATAGGCTCCTCTGAGGAAATACACGTTTTCTCTATCCCATAATATACTTTTCTGTACTATATTGGGCTGAATCATTAGTACTGTGCAGAAAATTAAAGTCAGAGACTAAAAAGACACACTCAAAAAAAATTCAGTGTGTTAGAAAATAAATCTGATCATAAATAGCCAATAATTACTTTTTGGTACACCACAACCTTTTAACTTGCCTTCTTAAAGCTGTATTTTATAATGCTCCATGTGATTACATCTGGAATGCAGAGATGCTTTCCTTAATATAACTGTAATTAAGGGTCTCTCCATGCAAATGCTTTTGATGGAATCTTTGTTCCATTGGCATCAACGTAAAGTTTTTTATTGATTTTTCTGGGCCTGAAAATTTTATTTGTCTTTTCTACTTGAACACTTGAGTCTCATTTCTCTCTTCTGCAGCCCATAATCAGGCGCCTGACTGCCGTTCGCAGATGACCAGCGCTTTTCATTCCAAACACAAAATGTACTCCAAGAAAAATAATCAAATGAATCAAATGCTTTTCTTAGATAGCTTTCTGAATTCCAATACAAATACTTTTTACAAATCACGTATGTGCGTACATATATATTTAATATATTGTACTGTAGATTTTTGTTTCCAATCTTTTGCACAATTTTTATTCTTCCTGCGGCCTCACAGAAGCTGATATTCAATATCAAGGACTTTGACAAATGCAGGACTCTAACTATTCAGTCACTTTTTCCTCTATATTTGATGAAAAATATAGGTTCCTTGGTTCTTGAAGGAAATTGGCTGAGATAAATTCTGAAGTTTGCCCTGAGAAGTTACAAAGCAGAAGGGGCAGGAGGCTGCTCTGGGCTGCGAGCTCCATCCCACACTTGGCCGACACTGTGGTCGTACCGAACTGCTGGGCAAATGTCAGCTTTAAATAACAGATTCTTGAGAGATGCGTGCAAAGAAATGCAGAGATGTGATATATCCCAGTTAAGTGTTATTTTAAAAGAACAGACAGAGGGCTAGCAATGAGGGTGTAACGGCATGGGCTTCCCCAGCTGGGGACGGAGCAGGCTGTGCCTTCTGCAGTGATGGTCCCCAGCTGTGGTAGTGCCATGGCAGAAGAATGGCAGATGCCACAGGCTGAGGCTTAAATGATTTAAAGCTACACACTTCTGCAGTGAGAGTTTCACATGCATTTGGTGAAAGCATTTTTAAATTTAAAACAAAGCTAGATGCTTTTCAACCTGAGAACTTGAATTTCCTTGCTAAAATGTTAGCCCTGGCAGGGTGCACTGCTCTGTTCCTGAGAGGCATGTTCATACGGTTACTGTTTTCATGGAGGAAAGGAGAAAATAGATTTAATCCTATTTTCCTTGTAAGCACCTTGGGGTTTGGGTCACATCCAGACAATACCAGCTGCAAATGAATTACCTATCAATGTCAGAGTGATAGAATTTTGAAGAGCTGGTAAATTTTATTCAGCCATTGAAATTTTACATGGTATGTTGATATCCTTTTAAATTTAAGTATTTTAAATTACTTTTAGCTGATTCTAACTTGTTAAAAAAAATGCTTTTTGTACTTCTTTCAGCCTAGTAAAATAGAAAAATTATAAAATGCATTATAGTCTAAATAGCACTTGTTGCTATCATTGTTCCCAAAATTATTCTCTCCTAGGTAAGCTGATCTTAAAAAAAAAAAAACACCCAAAAACCAAACAAAAAGAAACAAACCCAAGAACCCCAAATGCAAACAAACAAACAAAAAAACCCCTCACACAAAAGAAGCAAACCAGAAGAGTTTCATTATATCACCATGAAATCTGTTACTGTTTTATACAGCATTATTGTTGGGTTTGGTTATAAACCTGAAAATAGGCTCAGCCTCATAAAAATGAAACTCTGTGTAACCATAAGCTCCAGTCACAGCTGTGCAGTTGCAGGAAGATGACTTCCTCATGAACTTTTTGAGGAAAAAAATCATTTCTTTGCACATACCACAGGTTAAGCCATGAATCCCCTACCTGGCATAGGGCAGAGCTATTCTGTCCTTTGATTGCAAGGCCCAAATTTGTCTTCAGTCCATACTGCTTCAAGGGATGATGTGGGCTCAAGTCTTACTTCACAGCCCACGTGGTACTTCCTGGGAACAGCCAGCCTCAGCGTGCTTTCCTTGCAGAATCCATAGATTTGTATCAGCAGTCACTAATGCCTGGCTTATAGTCCAACCTGGCCTCCTCCACAGAAATGGCTCTCCTGCCCACTGCAGAGCAGCATGGGAGCTGTGGGCAGCCGAGTCCCGGGCACACACATTGCTGTAGGCGGCTAGCAAGAAAAATGTGCTTTCAGGTCATTCTCAGTCTTGCCTGCTATGGAGAATTTAAGTGCAGCCACAGAGGCTATTGATAGTTAAAGAACAGGAGTACTGAAAAGAAATTTAACATGTATTTTCCATACAGAAATAGGATTATTTTTCTTTTACATAGAGATGAGCTATTTTCTGTGACCAAGTGTTTTGCCAGTACTATAAGCTGCCTGTAAGAAAAACTGTAACACCACTTAAAAATAAAGCTTGCATTAAATATTCTTAGCTGAAATCTTGTTTGTAACAGCATACTGCTAATTATGCTTGCCTTTCTTCCTCTGCTCCAGCATGCTTACAGATCATATGTCAGAATTTGAACTTTCTGATATTTATTAATATTTTTAAGTGATAAACAAAAAATACCTATTGGAAAACATAATAACTACTTATATAAAACAACTACTCATCTCCCCCACAAAGATGGATTTTAAGCACCAAACAGAAGGTTTTGTGCTTTGGTTGTGCTGATGCTGAAGGCATCAGTTAAATTAGAACCCTTTGATATGTTAATTATTTATTGTTGTAAATTATGCATCCTCTAAAATCAAAGAGACACATAACCTATAATTTATTATTCATTTAGCATGAAAAGTTGTCTTCATATAACAATTCCTCTGTTAGGTACGAAGTTCTGATTTGAAGTAAAACCTTTTAATATGGGCTACAGTTAAAACATAAAAGAGGCTGAGGTTTTTCTGAAAATGTGAAAATGATCTCTGACACAGTTTAACCCCTACAACTTCTTTAATAAGCTTCTAAGTTCATGAAGTGATGTACAGTTACGGATTCATTAGACATAGGCTTAAAGTGACTCTAGTTTAACGTTTGTGTCTGTTGTTAGAAGATTGGTAGCTGAAGGTGGATTTTGATATTGCAAGAAGTCTACAGAGCAGCTGTATGTCTTTTCATATACAACAAATTTTGCAAATTTGATTCATTTTTACTTTGAAGGGGCTACAAAATTCTTGGACTGTGTCTGACTTGCTTTTTGAATTTGTTCTACTCTACTGTTGTTTCAGAATTTAGAACAAAAGTATGGGGTTTGAATCGAGACAAACCAAAACAACAGATCTATGCTGCATGATTAGAAACCATGGATATTTGTATAGTTGTAACAATAACTGTAAGCATTTGCAAAGCAAAATTTTTACATCCTCATTCTCCTTTTTGTGCACTGTGTGTTCTCTTGCTGTTGGAACAGGATGTAAAGTAAATGCAAATTCCCGGTTGCTAAGATCTTGGAATTACTTAGAGACAGACTACTTTTTTGTTCCAGAAGAGAATAGAAGTGGGTAGGAAAGAGATTGGTTTTGTTTCTCACTGAAAGAAAAGGAATGGGATATGGATGAACGGTTTCTAGAGTGTGATTCATATGTGTGATTTTTGTTGATTAATAAAATCTGCATTGTTCCCAGGTTTTATGCATATGCAGTATTCATGTACATAACATATGTATTGAGCACACTGTAAGTCTTGGGGCCGGCAGAGAAACTGAAAGAGAGAGGTCCTATTGATTAATTTGTATGTTCTTACTTTTAATGTTTTGTCACAGGAAAAAAAAGCTACATTGCAAAATATTTTAGCAGTCTGAGTTTTAGTGTGAATAAAGAAGCATGATCAGAAATGCAGCAGAACACAAGTAATAACTATATTCTTTAATTTTTTCAGAAGAGTTGGTCTGATTTTCTCATGATACTAAATGCTTAGGGATATTTCAGACTCATTACAGTCTTTAGAACCAGTATATAGTATATGTATTAAAATAATTGAAATTACTCTGTATGGAAGTGTGTATACTAAAGGTAAAATATTCATAGAGAACAGTAAGAATGTTGTGCAAGAACTGGTTTTGGAGAAGCGCCCAATTCAGCAACTCACACCAGGACCTACCCTCCTTTGATCAGGCCAGTTAACCTTTCCTCCTTTGTACTGTAACAAAGTTGTAGAAGAATGGGAGTGAAAGGTGAATGACAGATCCACTGTTGGCCACTCATGTGATCTGATTAGATTGAGATTAAACTGGGCTGAAGTTCATGAGATGAGGAAAAAGTCCCTAGAGTGTGTTTAGGCAGTTAAATTTATTTTCTATGTCCTTGTGAATAAAAACATTGGCAAAATGGACATGCATCTTTTAGAGTGTCTGCTGAAGAGTTCTTGCATGGGTGAAGAAGGTCCCTTCTCTTATGTTAAGCACACAAGACTCATGCATATATTTAAAGAAAAATGAAAGAAATGTTTCTTAATGATTTCCACTGAGAATGGGAAACAGAGCCTTTTCTCCAGATTAAGAAAAGAAGGGACAAACGGTGATAACAGTACAGTTTTTGTCACGAATCCTGCATTCCTTGTAGTTTCTCCTCTAGGATGAAGCAATGCTTTTCTCTTCCTACCATAAAACTCTTTAAAGCTGCTTGTGTGCATATTGGTATTGCAAACTGATTTTGTTGAAGAGAAAAATGATCCAAAATAAGAGAAGTGTTTTTCAATAGTTCTTGCAAACTCAGCAGGGGAGCCAAGGTCTGTCAGCTCTGTTCTGCATGTGAAATATTTTGAATAGCTCCAGAGCACAGCTAATGTTTCTAAGGCTTTCTTAAGGAAAGGTCAGTGCAAACTACAAGAAGCTGTAGGCAATAAGTCAAAATAATAGAAAAAAGTATATTCTTCCACCTCTTTGGCTATGTTAACAAGCTCAGCTATTCACTGCTTATACTGGTCAGTGTCAAAATAAGAATATAGTCAACCATCTTGTAGAGATAATGCAAGTTTTTATATACATAAGTGTAAGTTTTGTATATGTATGCATATGTGTTTTGGCATAGTTTTCTGCTTCTGTTCTTTTGTTTCAACTAGCAGTTGCTTTTTCCTCTCCCTTAGATAAGTTTTCCTGCTTGCTAGTTGACCTTAGAAACAAGCTTATTTTTTTATGAACTAAAACAATCTTTGATAATGCACTTCTCTGTAAGTGATGGACTGATACGTGTTAGCAATTTCTGTTCTTCCTGGTGTTCTGTTTGGTTAATTATTGTTGAGGCAACTGTTTAAGATTGGTACATACTTCCCATTTTTTTTTTTGTAATCTTAGGTCTCCCTGAATATAATGCTGTGAAAAGAAATCCCTGTCATCAAACCATTTTTCCTATAATTTCATATAACAAAAGATAATAACCTTATCTCATAATCTAGGACTATATTCTCTGTAGTATAAATCTTTATAATGTTAAACCTTAATATTTATTACGTTTCATCTTTCTGCTGACATTCCTATTAATGCTTCGCTTAGCAAGGCAGAAATGGTACTTCTGTTCTTTGTAGCGCTAGAAAAGATTGAAAAAACTCTTTGTGCACAAATCACAAGAAAGCATAACTTATCTATTACAGAGTGAGAAGATTAAATACATGGCCATAAACTCCTTGCAATCATGGTGACTGAGTAGAGGCTTCTTCTGATTGCTTTAATAAATCCTTTAAGTATGCTTTCAATCTCTCAATGATTCCTGACAAAGCTTGTATGCTGTTGTTGTGCATCTGCCTACATCTAAAGTTCTGGTTATGAATATTTTATATGGCTTATCACTGCACTTGTGTCACTGGTTCAGAAGATGCTGGTGTGCCATTTGTTAGTGCTTGTTAATGCTGTACTCAGCAGAAAAAAAGGGGGGATATCTTGTTTTCAAATCTAGCCTCTCGTTTCCTTTTATAGAAGATATAAAAAATAATAATGTTTGTGAATGATTGATGAAGTGATTGCATTTCACGGATTTTGAGACCTGGGTCATTAGCAAAATCATTTTGAGAACTTGCCTTAACTTCCTGTATGCAGTGCGTAAGGGTCTAGGTCAATGATATGGCAATAGAGCAGCAATGCAATGATATGCTGGAAAATCTGCTATATCTGTAACTGCTCCATTTCCCTTTTCTGGTGCAGGAAACTCAAGCCTAACACATGAGTGTCCTTGTGAGATTAGGCTGTTCAGTCATGTTTATAGCTAAGTTTTTCCCTTTTTTATTACAATTATTTAGACATTTACAGCTAGATTAATTTAAATCATCACTGCTAATCATCTAAATACTAATAAGTGTTTAATTGTCAAACCTTCTATAAGAGTATATAAAATGATTCCTGTATATTCAGAGTTGGTCCTAGCAAGCTCATTTCCATGCCTACCAAACAGCATTTACAAATCTCCACATAAGCACTCCCATATTCACAGATGGGTGTGTTTTGGTGGGAGATAAGAGAAGCAAGTGTGCTATCATTTGCAGAATTTTGTTTCTTATTTTGGATGAAGATAGAGGCATATGATAACGACATAACCTTGGCTATTTTTGAGTCCTCATTTCTTATTCCACCAGGAAGGAACTGTTACTCATATCACATTGTGTTTAAAATCAATGAATAATGAAATAAAATGGAATTTGTTTTGGTATATATTTTGGATTCCTTTTCAGGAGTACTTTATCTGAATGAGCTTATAGGATTCTTTACAGAATAACATATTTAAAGTCAATACTAGTTTATATAGAATGCAAATTTTGGACTTCTAAGTGCGGCTGTTTTCAAAATGTATTTGGTGGATTAAGATCTCTGGGGACAACATGATTAAATTTTTTTTCCTCTATAGATCCTGGAGTTTATGCCTGTAAAATAATTCCATTTGTAACCAAGTGATTTGGGTTAAAGAGGTTTTGAAAATAAAGTAATAAACATTAAAGCAGAAGATGCAACTAAATAGCATAATGCCACGCAAATAGAGAAGAAACCAATGTATGAAAACTGCAAATGCATCTGAGTATATGACTGAGTTGAGTTCAATAGTTCAATGAGAGCACTACATTTGATGATGTAATTATATTTGCTGATGCCTACTTTCAGCACATGTAGAGAACAGATCTATGTAACTATACATAAAATCAAAGGCAATTCACTGCCACTTGCCTTTAAGACAAGATTTTCTCTTTACCTGTCATTACTTGTCTTTGCAGGAAACAGAGTTTGCAGAAGAAATCTGATTTGAGATTTTATAAGGTTGTAAAAAAGATGATGATGCGTTTGGTAATTAGAGCTAGAACAGGCCTGCTTATTTTCAGTAGCTTAGAGAAATTCCCTTGGAGAGTTGTCAGTGATCACATTAGTTTCTTAGGTCTGTGTTTTATGACCATTCATGCTAAAATGTGAGCCAGTTTCTATTGCCTTCTTTCAGAGAATTAATGTATATTTCAAATATTCAAAATTAAGTCAAATAAATAAGTTATTAACTTCCTATACTTTCTGTATCCTCAGAAATGAGATATTAATGCATCTAAGGCAGATGGAGAATTGTCTATTTTAATTTGGCTGTGATTTCAATCCAACTGAGAGAGCACTTAGATGAACAAGAGTACTTAGACAAATACCATTTTAGGAACACTAAATTTGCATTTCCTTCCTGCCAAAAAGAAAGAGGATATATGCAGTACCCTGATAATAAGACATATGTCTAAACATTTTGGTGAATATCATCAAATCACTGAAGATTATGGTGAATATAGAACTATGAATATGATACTCTAATTTTTCACGATGGAGTGAAGTATCTGGGATAATATATAAGATAAAAAGAGTGTATAGATTCCAGGGATTTTTGTGAGTAAAAGTTAAGAACAATAATAGCTAAGATCTTACCACGATTCAAGAGATTATCAATGTAAATCAAAGTATTTTTCTTGAAAAGTACTTTTTAGTCCTTTTGAAATACATTGGGTTTTAAAAATTATAAACTATTTCACAAGGCCATGCCAGGGGATTAGGTGTTTGTGGTTTGTTTTTTTTTTTTTCTCCTACTAGCAGTTTAAAATTTAGCATGCAGTCACAAAAGATGTTTCACATGTTTAGATTCTTGGAAGTGATTACTCTTGAAGCTGAGAAATGTAGAAATTACTTAAGTCAATTACTTATCAAGTCAATTAATGGCATAAAGTCATCACTATTAAAATGCATTGTCTCATCCCCTGAGGTCTGTTGTTATCTCCAAGTTTTTATGTAATTTCATGACCAATTCTAAATCCACAATTCAGTGTTTGATGTGTCTTCTCAACCAAAAACTGACTGGGGGCCCAAACCATCTCACTTGAAGGATCTTAACAAAGTGAGAAAATTGGCTTTAAATTAACTCTTTGAGGTCGCTCACATGAATAGGAGAGGACTGCTAGCAGTTTTTATTTTGCAGTGGGCTCTGCAATTTCTGAAGGGTCTGTACTTTGAAAATGCTGGAAGTCTGCACTGGCAGCACACAGAAATAGCTGCTCGCATCCTGATGCTCCAACCAGCCAAGGCTTTATTGTTCTGGATGAGATCCGTTCTTCTCTGTTCTCACTGAAGCAAAATTTCCCCCCTCTATCTTCCTCATTCTGCTTCCTCAGTATTTCTGCTAAACCCATGATTCCCATAAGTTTGATTGATTTGCTTTGCACATTTCTTCCTAAGGCCATTCCACATATTTGAAGACTGTCCTTTTCATCCCTGGGCTCTCTTTGCTCCCAGTAAGGCTTGTACGGGGCTGTTGGTTCATACTCGCTGATCCCTCCAGCTGGTGACTTTCAGACTGATTTCTCTCTCACACAGCCTAGTATTTTTCACTAGGATACTCACAGCTCTAATATAGAACTGTTTTATTTATTTCCTATTGCTAATGAATTTGGCCTTGGCTATTGCACAAGAAAAGTGGTTGTGGGGGTCACTGTGTAGTTGGAAGTGCATTTTTTAGAGGCGTTATTTTTTAGAGGCAATGAAAACTGAATTTAATGTGCTATGGCTGAAATTTTAACAGCTGGATGAATGTGTACATGTTGTAATACTCATAAATATTCTCCAACGAGAAACACGTTGATTGTGGTATCTCCAAGTATGCACATAAATATTAGTTTGCTTCATTTTTTTCTTTTGAAATTTTCTGTATTGGTTAACTTTTTTGGCTTATCTTGATAGTGCTTTGATAAGTGAATACAGAAAGGTAGAAGCAACCTAAACTATGTTTTCCTGCTTTGTAAAAATAATACAATGCAAGAGTATAAGGAGAATGATACGTATTGAATGAAACTTCATGTCGATGTCCAGGACAAGAATTTCTCAATGATTTCCTTATCAGAAGAGCATTCCTACATTGGAGCAATTGAGAATACTGCTGCTAATAACAAAACCCCAAAAATGTTAGTATTTGTCCGTTCATTATTTTATTGTAGAACTCACAATACTTGAGGTCATGTAACCACAGTTCTTGGCTTGAGTAAGAAAATGCTGGAGATGTGTTCTCAAGCTGGAAAATTTTGAAATCATGAACTTTAAAAGTTCCACACCCAGAAATCAACAGAAAGAAATGAATAGAATTATATTTGTGTCCTCAAACCTGTTTTGGCATTCTAGAAATTCCCTTCCTACTCCTTCCTACCTCTGAAAAGGGTAACCATAGGTAAGGTGTTCGGAAAGTTATTCTGGTGTCTACTCTTCATGATTTATTTCTATTTGAAAGAAAATAATTGGTGCCAGAAAGGGAATCAGTAGCTTCATTCTCTAAAAAATATTGGGGAAAATAAGAGAGCAGATGAGCATGATTCCTACTGTTGAAACCATCATATTTATGACACTGCAGTTTGATATATAGAAGCAGAAGAGGTTTTACCTGTGGTGGTTGACTCCATATAACTGAGGGAGCGGTAAAAAGAAAGGGAAAGATTTCTGTTTCTGAATATTAACACAATCCTTACTATGTTGAGAAAGGAATATTTACCTCTTGCATAGCATAGAATAATGTAAAGGGACGAGACACTGCAGCTGTTTTGCTGCTAAAGGACCTCTGACAACCAAAGCAGTTAACGACACCAAACTTTTCTCAGTGGAGTACATGAAATGATTGACATATGGCAATAATTGGTACTGGTGTATTTTCATACGCAGGGCGTGAATATATGCAGTATGCAGGTGAGCAGGGAAAAGGGCACAACACTAGGTCAGCAAACTCATAAACCTAATCTACTCTGAGACTAAGTTGGAGATGATGGGGGGAAAAAAGGTGGCGTGCTGAGCTGAGAAACAAATAAACATCTTTGGTACAAATAAGGTGGAAATTTATTCTGAGACAAACTACAATATTATAATAGAAGAATATAATATTCTTCTTGTAGTAATAGGAAAATATAGGCTATCAGTTATCCCTTTAAGGTAGGGAGAACAGAAAAAGCAATCACTCACCAATAGAATGTTTGAATTACAAAATATTATTGCAACAGTTGATTTTGCTGTATTGCTCTCTACTGAACTACCCTGGGTATTCATTCTGTCTTCTCATACCAGATGAAATTACATTATGTCAGTCTTGTGTCAGTCTTGTCACAGCTAAACCACATTCACAGCTTCATAATGTGTATCATAACACCTTTTTTTACCTGGGGGTAATTTTACAGTATCTCAGTCAAAGATTCATATAAAACCATCTATTGTATACTGTCTTACATGTTGCTTCAGAAGCGTCACCTAAATTTGTATGTGTTATTCATTTAGATTTAGTGTGTATTGTTTCTGTTCACCTTTTACTTTTTGGGTTTATAATCTGTCATTATCTTCTTTTAATAATTTAATCTGCATTCCAAGTGATCGACCTGTAGGAAAACACTTCTAAAAAGAAAACTTCCAACAGTCCTTTTCACGAGGAATGCTGGTAGAATAAGGCTTTTAGTCATGTCTGGAGGTCAAGATCTCAGAGAAACTCTAGACAACAAGCGTCTCTCTCTGAGCGTGCCTTTTCCTGGACAGCTGTGCTCACAAAGCTAGGTTAGCTTGCATAGCCCCTAGATGAATTAGTTTCCCTTCTCTTGGATAAACTGAGTCTAGAGCATCTTCCCTTTTTTTAAACCACCTCATTTTAATAGGATTTCCTGGGTTTGTTTACTTGAGAAACATCCCTATAATGATGGACAGGACAGGAATTACTAGGAAATTAAATATGTACTGTCTGTTACCATGTGTTAGATTTTAGGCATGGTTATTAGCCATGCAACCATACAACAATAGCAGTATCATGCTCTAAAAATTATTTCAGGACCTGGGAATATATCACAGTATGCAGTGAGATGTGTTTTCCTTTGCCCACCCTTTTCTCCCCACCCCATCCTTGCTCCTTAACATCATGACTTGAACTTGGTTTGAGTCTGGTTTCTACCGTATGTCTAGTGAAGAAGTCCCAATCAACCAGTAATAATAGTGGATATTTATAGATAAAGTGTTAGAAATTAAAAAATAGTTTGATTTGATGCTGCTGCCCTTACTTGAAATAAACTCTTGTTTTATGTGAGGATTCAATATATGAGAGATGCAGAATTGAGCTGTTGGGAGAAATAATTAGTTTTGTTACTAGTTTGACTCCAAACTAATTACGAGGGTTTTTTTACCTGAGAACAGAGTGTAGACATCTTGTATGTGATTTAAATTTCATTTTACCTTACATAAAAAGTTTCAGAAAATAATGGTGTAGTTAATATAATTAAGTATTTTAAAATATTTTCCAACAATAATGTGTAAGCCATTGGTATTTATTGCTTTTTGTTGAAATCTGGATGACCAAATATAGAAAAAAGTATACTAGAACCAGGGTTTATTTATTGGTGAAACTTGAAGAATGAGGATATAGGGAGGAAGCTGAGCTCAGAGTAATCTTGTATCAATCCATTCAGAAGAGCTGTAAGACAGTCCTGAGCTCCATGCCATGAGGAATGAAGACATCACTGCGTAGAGCTAAGCTCCCATAGTGAGCTCTTTTTGCAGAACAGCCGGCAGAACGGAGTGTGTGCTGGGCTGCTGTAGGTTAACCGACAGAGGGCGTCTATGCCTTAGCTGCCACCACTAAATCCAACAGGCTGTCTGTGAGCACATTGCTAAAACAAACAGCTTGGGCAGTTCAGCGTGTTAGCTTCTCCTCCCTGCTTTTTGCCCATATGTGTCTGCATCTCAGTGGTTGTGCCCCGCTGGCTACCATAGAAGCACTTCCCTGGAGGGGAAATCAGGGTTTGAATAAACCTGCTGAAGCTGGATAGAAGAGAGAGATCCTGCAGAACTACTGTAGATGATCTAGTTTGAAAGATTCTTGTATAACATGAAATTATATTATGTGTGAATTTTAAAAGATGAAACAACTAATTCATTTTGAATCCTTAAAGTTACTTACATTAAACGTACCTAATACTGAAAAAAGGTTTAATTCAATTTCACAGTATTAATGAGTATTAATTCTTTTCAGTTATTTCTTACCTGCACCACAGTAAAATATGGTTCCTTCGATCTTTAAAAAAAAAGTCATTTACCCTATTGGTAGCTAATGTATCATTTTCACAAATAAATTTAGCAGTTATTCCATTGTCTAGGCTTCCACTTAGGAAAGTTGACTCCCATTAGCCATTCCTCCGTAATGGCTTGTGGGGAGATTGAACAGAAAACCAAACTAATGCAGCCATTTTTCAGTCTCATAAAATGATTAAAGGTGATGTAAAAGGACTCATTAAAATTGAAAACATTAGGATCATTAAAAAGCCATTAAACCACCTCACTCCTCTGATTTATTTTACAATAACCTTATTTGGTCACTATTTTAAAGTCACAGAATCCCATCTTTTGTCTCTAATTATTGGCAGTATACCCATCATGCAGCAGGAGGACATGTTCATGATGAATCCATTCTTTGTAAGTCATCTTTTAAGTTAATACTGCAACCTTTGCAGATCCTGCTACTGCAGTCACTTTGGCCATATGCTGAAGTTCAAACATGAATAGATCAATTGAAATCTGCACAACTGGTTACCTACTTAGACTAATGTTCAGGGTATCAGGACCTATTCAAATAACCCACGCTGAATTCTACTATTACCTTAATGGATCATATTTAATTCCAAGTGCTTTGCTTACTAATGACATCAGAATTTTAAGCAGTGTTTTCTGAAAAAGTTAAAATTGAGATGTTTTGAAGCATACTTCAGCTCCTACAGGAAACAGATTTTCTTTAATCCAGCACAGCAATGGAAATCCCAGGCTATGGGGGGAAAAAAAAAGAGACCTTTATCACAGATCTCATTTGATCTTGGCCCTTGGCACTTAATGACTTGTACATATGATTAACTTCAAATATTGCTGCTGTCCCGTGGAGTTCATTGAAGCTATTCATGTACTTAATAAGCAAGCATATTTATACTTTTTATGTGCAGAACTAGACTTTTCAGAAGGGCTTTTTATCTTTATGAAAAGGCTCTTAATTTCAGCAAACAAGAATTAAAAAAAAATAGTTTCCTTTTCTCAAAGGAGACTACTAGTACTTTTGAAAAAATGTTGAAAATTAGTGAAGATTAGTTATTTTGGAAAGACAGTGCTCAAATTACTGATGGAGCTGTGAGGCATACTGAGGAATAAACACAATCTATTTGCTTTTATAAACACTTTCTGATGAACTTCTACATCAGTTACTAATTTTGAAAACTATATCTTCAGAAAAAAAGTGTCTTAAGAAAAAGGGAGTTTCACAAAATACTCTCTTGACAAAAAAACCTCATGAAAAATTATGTTTATTGTAAACATATTATAATTGAAAAATTCATAAATAACACACACACCATGCACATCCCCCCATTTCCAAGAGTCTCTCCAATTTGCTTCCCAGGCTACCCCTCTGAAAGCAGTACGCTGTATAGTACGCCTTGTTAGTATAACCAGGAGTAGGTTTTAATCCAGGATAGCCAGATGTAAGGCTTCTTGGCTGGGCATGGCAGGGGACCGCTATGTTGTTTGCATATCGGCTAAAATTCCGTAGATTATGACTGGTGGTAAAAGGATGAATTGATATTGGCCCTCATCTTATGCAAAAGTTCAAGAGTCGTAAGAACACAACTCCCCCTGATGATTAATTTGTAGTGTACATCTCAGGCTTTAGGAACAAGATATTTGAGAAATTTCATTTCTTTCATAATAAGGTGCCAGATGCTTAAACCCATTCTGTAGGGGTCTAATCGTTTCACTCTTAAGATCACAATTTTTTATCATATGTATTGCACCTGATGCTGTGTATTATTGTTTTCTTTTTTACTGCAGTTTTCATCTTCCCAACATTAAGCACTCCCTTTTTGATACCAACTCCGAAGTTTTTTTGCTTTGTGACTGTGTTAAAGCATCAAAATTGATCAGTCACGTTAAAACTAACTCATTATTTTGAATCATACATCATAATATGGACTGAGATTTATATTCTAAATGTTTTCCTGTAAATTTTTCTGGCAACTGCTATGAAAAAAAAAAAGGAGTGGATGTGGTCATGTTTTAAATTAAGGGATTCAGTGCAAGCTAGGTGCTTGGCTAATATGGTTGAAGGGAGAGATAATACTTCTCAGAAAAGAGTGTAGAGGTTGGACTAACCAGCAAACAGCTGTTAATTGCAATTTTCCACCTAAACATCTCTAAATGTATATTCCTAAGTGTATATTTGGAAATCAAAAGGTCACTTAGAGGCTGTAACTCTAGCATTCAGTAGCAGAGGGAAGTCTTTTCGGGTTTTGAAAGGGAATGTGCCAGAGGAGCTGCATTTGGGGAATACTTGTTGGAAGGTCTGCAGGTCTGCTTCTCTTGTTCTGTAGTGAAAGTAGTAGGGGTTTAATAGGAAGTTAGTCTTTTGTGTGCTTCATACACCATGATCCTAATACGACATAGGGTGTAATTCCTGGGTGCTTCTCTAACGTTCCTCAAATCTGCTGGAAAAGCTAGATGAAAAAGTAAGGTTTGAGACTGATCGTTAATGGTAAGTTCTAGAAGAATTCACCCATTTAATGCAGTGCAGGATAGCTTAGATATAACATTTGGGGACTGTACCAGATGACTTATCAAACCTAAAGCTGGTCCCTGGCAGTTTTCTGTACTATCTGCTTTACTTTCTGTAAAACAGTCAAGCGTGCTATTGCTTTTTCTTCCTGATGTCGTGCCTTGTGCATAATTTTGCTCTTCTTTTTCTGTAGGTTATTTGACTTGACCTGTAAATCTACTGCAAACAATGAGATAGAAAGATAACTGCCATAGGTAAATGCTTCTTAAAACAAAAGCTACATGTCAATCACTTGCTACCATGGAATCCAATCGAAATTTTTTGTATAGTGTCACTATAGTGAGAATTCATGCCATGCTACTGATAAAGCTGTCATTTCATTATGAACTGCCTCTGCTTGGAGCTGTGGTTCAAACATGATTTGTTAGAATATTGAATATATATGTTTTAATACCACTTCTTTCATATGCTCACATTTTCTAGCTACTGAGTAACTACGTATGGTAGTTAATTAACTGAATGTCAGCTGCTGTCTGGGCTTGTTGTGTTAAGACACAACGCAAGTTCTCTTCTAGATGTCGTTGTCCTCATGACTGTACTGCTCAGAATTGGGATGGCCTGAGGCTAAATCCATGTTCAGTAAAAGAAATTCTCAGACATTCAAATCTGAGATTTGCTGAGGCAGAAATTAAACCTGATTACAAGAGAGGACTGTAAACCAAATTACAAAAGAGGACTATAAAGCTGAACCTGCCCAAGCAGTGCTCAGATTTGTCCTTTTTAAAAGCTACTGATATTTTAAAATATGAGAATGAGTGAGTAAAAAGCCCTAGTGTGGCAACATCCTGGTTTCATTCACATCGAAGGTGCCAAAGATGCCTGTCAAAAAGACAGGTAACTTTATGAAGATTAAACTTGAACCTAGTAAAAAGAAGCATGATGACATACAGAAAACCTGGTTAAATCTCCTTTCAGCTGGTGACCCAGGAGTATAAAGCCATGCAGTCTCTTAGGTTTTGGAGAGGGGTTCCTCTTCAGACAGCAATCATCAAATGCTGCGCTTCCTTTTAGGACTCTGTTTCCATCTATCCAGAGATACTCAGTTTTGAGTTGGCAAACTGTCTGTTTTTCCTATATATTTTATTTATAACACATCAGAATAATCCATAATCTTTTGTCAGTTAGTATTACAGTATAGTATTAGATTACAGTATTTAAGTTTGAGAAGAAAGCTACAATAGTGTTGCTGCAAGAGTTCAGCTCCCCTTCTCCATTCTGCAGAACAGTCCCTGGCTCTCATCATTAATGGTATTTGTTATAATAAATTAGAGAGAAAAAGAGAGATCAAAGAGTATCTTTGCACTGGGCATGTTAGTTGTTCATTTGACTGATAAGGCTAATGGATTATTTTTTTGCAAGACTGCCACATGAAAAATTGATGCACTTTGTAACAATTGATATTAAGCACCTCTTCTGCCCTTTGTGAAAATGAAAGTAGCTGCTTTTCCTGTGCCCAGCACAGTGCAAGATGGGCAAATTAAAAGATTTATTTTTATGCTAACTTGTATCAGTGTATTGGAGGAATAGATGCAGGATCATAAATGGCAGAGTCATAAAGGTGAGGTCCTAATTTAATTCTCAGTTTTATTTCAGCTTACTTTTCCATTGCCAAGAGGCATAAAAGTTACTGAGTTATACTACATTCACCTCACGCTGGTCTCCTATCAAACAGAATATCATTGGAGCACCTCCACAGAGCTCTCTACATGAAATTGTCCTTTTGTACGTCTCATAATCGGCTGCAATGTGACCAAGCATCTGGTGGTGACAAGCAGACGTCTTTGATTTATTGGCTAATATCACTGCTTGTTAGTGGATGGTTGAGCAGGAGACTAAAAGAGCATAAAATCAGAGAGAATAAATTATGAAGGCACCGAACTGTGGCATTATAAACCCCTCCTTGTCACAGCTGTGACATCTCCCAGGAAATATGGGATGAGAGAGACATTCCCTCTTCAAAGACAGTGGCCACTGTCTTCTGATTTTGAATAAAATAAAAAAAAAACAAAGAGCCCAAATCCACCAACACCTTACCTAAAGGGTTAGTGTTATCTCCTGCTTAAGCAATCTGCATCAAAACATTGCATCTGCTTGGAAATTGAATTTATTAGCATCTAATTCAGAAGTCTGGGGAATCTGAAGGATACTAGGGGTAAGCGGGATATCTCTACTGTGAGTGGGGATCTATGGTTTCCTTTAAATGCTACCCAAGAAACAGATCAGGACCCACACTAGAAAAGCCAGGCTTAAGGTTCTGCTTCTCATTTTCAACATTAGTAGTCCTGCTAAGCAGGAAAGTATGCATGGTCCCTGTTGTGCAGAATGGTTCCCCATGCCTCGTCCCAGCTAATGCATGGATAAGAGGGGAATTAGCTTTCAAGTCTGTGGTGTGTTCTGTCTTACAAACAGCATATACGTAACTAAGGCATTCAGGTCTATGTTGCATTGCAAAGATTCTTTGTGGACTTGACAGGAGGATTGTAATGAGGTAGATGTGCAAACACATGACAAAAAAAAGTCTCAACTTTTAAGAGTTTGCAGCAATCTTAAATGCACTTGCCATTTTTTATCTGCTTTTTAATAGTTAGTACTTACCAAATTGAACAATGTATGTGACTGAACACAGTGTTTCTGACAGTCCCTCAGGACAGAGATGCAATAGATCTTGACTATTATTCAGCGCTGACAATTATTTTGAGCTGCAGAGCAGTGATAATTGTGACTACTCATAATGTGAAATAAACATTATGTACATGTTTATTCAGTAAATCAACCTGAAGTATGAAAGGAAGAAGATACTCACTGTTTCACTCCAGTGCAGTGACGAGATGTTAAACTGACTAATGGCAACAAGCCATGCTGTGATTCAGTAGGAAGCCAGTTAAGAGTTATAATACCTTCAAGGAATAAATATGGTCATTAACATACATAATTGACGGTTTTGCGTTAAAATATTTATGTAAATATTTTTGTCCTCAAGAGATGGACTAAGAATGGGAAAATGAGAAAGTTTGTGTAGGGTTCTAGTGACAAGTTTAATTTTACTATTTCAATTAAAATCCAGTGGGAGTTCTTGCAAAGTTCTTTTTAACTATTCAATGTTAGATAAGCTGTAGCCATAATGAGGAGATATTCCTTATACTTTTAATGAGCAACACCAGTAACTGGTTATGACTTATTGAGAAGTAAAAGGAAACTTTTAAGGGTGCCCATTGGAACTATTTTGCTACTGCAGTTATCTGAGGGTATTAGCCTTGAGCAGATTCTGGGAACTGCAGAAAGAGGCTGCACAATTAAAAAGGCAAGAATGAGCCAAGTAGCTGCTCTTTGTAAAGGGAAGAGGAGCACAGGCTAATGACATGAGACCCTCAGGCAGAAGTAAGCCAATATGGTACTACATAGCAGTTACATCACCATGCCCTAAAACCATTTGTTCAGGGATTTCAGTTTACAAGGGGAAAAAAAAGGAATTCTTGGAAGAAAGGGTTTGTGATTTTTTTAATAATTTGCTAATATTCAGGAAGAAAGTCTTCATAATAGTCATAATCAAAAATGTAATCTAAAAATATTTGATATATAATATCACAGATAGTAAAATTTATCTCGCACCAAGAGAAATGTAGACTGAGGGCTTGATAGACAGTTGCAAAGGGTGAAGTCATGATGCTTACTGTTTCAATATATTTCTCTGAGTAGTCTTTTTTAATTTTAAATTCTTTTTTTCAAGTGAGAGCAGTTCTGCCTAATGGATTTGAATGTACTGAACAGATTTGAAAGGATTTCCTTCATGTTCACTTTATTTCTGAAGCAGTTCAGCCTGTTTCTGCTTGCAGTTACAAAATGAAACAAAGAGTAAAATCTCCATAAAATATGCATACAATTTTTAATAACAAGTCCCAAAAATCTCTCCTATAAATAAGAACCGCTGATGAAATCCTTGTGTGGATTTTCAGTAAGAAGAAAAGCATGACACCTTGAGACAGAATTCTGTTGTTTGTTAGACAGTGGCTGTATGTCAGTCAAAGTGTTTCTGACAGTGAAAGACATTCAAAAGCCACAAATACGCAGAACCTTGAAAGACAAATTAGATGGAAGATAGTCTATTAATAGAAAACATAAAAATAAATACCAGCCAAAACAAGTGCTTCATTCAGAGTCTTCAAAAGTTCAACTTGTCAAAATTGTCACAGGCATCAGGATCTTAGTGAATAGAACTCTAAAGTGTTTCTTCTCATAATAGCAAAAATAAGGGGAAAAGTTTCTAAAAATAACTACAGGAAAAGGAAAATATCTAAGAGATGAGACTTTAATTTCCAAGATGTGCTGCTTCAAAAATAAGAGAGGTCTTTCAGTGAGGTATACATGTGCATTCTTGTTTCATATCTCATTGTTTTAGGGAGAGACATCCTGTGAGATATGGGACCTCTTAGTAGTTCTATGGACATCTCTCAAGTTTTGTATTTTTAAGAGGCTGCAAGTCACCCTCCTAGCACTGATCTCATATGAAGTTTTTTTGCTTTTAATTATTATTTTCATAACTCATGAATAAAAAAATCCCAATCATAATGTAGCTAGTAGAGAGATGGTTTTCCAACGGGCACTTGAAAGCAGAAATCTGCCTCAGGATGCTCTGAATTGTCCTCTGAAGTAGTATATCTCCACTGACTACATGGGATGTCCAGCGTCTAGAATTTCCTCTGACATATTACTTCAGTGCACACCACTGTCAATACTCACTAGCTAAATTCAGTATTATACATGATTTTGTTCTTTACAGTTGCTCAAATTGAATGGAGCATCCTACCAAATAAGAATGGCAGGATATTATGCTGATGTAGCACTGAAGTGGCTGCTCTTTCACTTAATAATTACGGTTTTGGAGAAAGTACTTTGACTCAGATTGTCCCAGACAGTTTGCCAGCATAACTGCAGTTGCATCTCCTTCGAGCAATGGTAAGATCTCCCTTGAAGTTCTGGCTGGTGTGATTCATTAGTAGTTCACCATCCATCCGATTGTACATACAAGCGGAGTCAAATCCCAGAAGTGCAAAGACCTATATCAAAGAGGTAAAGTATTTCTATGTTGCCAAGCCCCTTGCCCTGTACAGGACTGTTGGAGAGACTATTTAAATATACACCAGGGAAAAGGCTCCATACCATGAGAAAACTTTCACCATCAGGTATTAGTCGCTCTTCAGTATCTTTGCAATTAAAACATTACTATTGCAAAGTCCTAGAGGCTTAGGAATAGACATTTCTTGTATACTCGAGTGAATGCAAGTGTAACCATGTGCAGCCACGTGTGGTGAATCTGTCAGAACTAACAGCAGGAACTTTGATAAGAGTTCTCCATCAGTAAACCTGTTTGATAGCTCAAGGTCTTTGAATTGTTATTATAAGTGGCATCCAGTAGGGCTGCTGCAGTTAAGGGTCTGTCAGATTTCCCCTGTTCCCCCCCATCCCTAGGGATTTATTACATCTCAGCTTTTCCAAGTTATGCTGGGGCTAAAACTATAGCCAACAGCTCCTCAGCACAGACACGATTTTATTTTTCTCCCCTGAATGATACAATGACTTAGTTTAAGAATTGGAGAGGGTGAGGATCAAGACAGTGTATGTCCTTTGTGTACTGAAGTACACCGGGGTAAGAATCATTAGCAGCAATTAGTGAGAATGAACACTGCTTTTCCATGAGAAGGGAGGCTTTTCACCACGAAAAGCAGCAACAGAAGGAGATGGGTGGGGGGCAGCAAAACCAAAACAGACTACATAAAGGAATTCATTTCTTGATAGAAGTGACGTTTTTGGAAAGTTATTTCTGTATGACTCAATATTTGGAACATGGAAGAACTACTATCTTTAAATTTGCATCTCACTAAAAAACAGCCTTTTCATTGATAATTAGCAGAGACTGGAAGCAGGCTCAAGAACTGACAGTTCTCATTTATGTATGGAATTTAAAGGTCCCACGCTGGCAAAGTTTAGGGATTTCTGCATAGAGGGAGACAGTAAAAGGCCTGAAGATTAGGCAGCCAAAAAGCAACGGAGGTTAGGTTGCTGAGCTGACACTTGATCCGGCAGGGGAGATAGGGATCCACTTTACCAATAGCAGGAATAGTAGCAAAGTCGTATTTACATACTGTAGGTAGAGCATGTAGCTATTTATACTGTTCTTACGCTTGGCACAGCAGATTTAGGAATATTTCTGTTGTAACTGCAGAATGAGTTTATAAGTACACTTATGCACTTGTACAAAAATTAAGACGAATGTTTCATAGTTTTCTTGTAATCACTCTGCTTCATGGATTCCTATCAAAATGTGATGAGTGCTATAGACTGATGAAATAAGTTAATGGATGTATAGAGAATTTTTAGTCTTGTGAACCTCATGAGGTATGGGCTATGTTAATTCAGAGAGCCCTGTGACATTAGGTGAAATTTCTAGTTCTCAATGGGTAAGGAACTGGTTTACTGACTCGCCAGGTATTAAATTATATTGCTACTTTGGGAACAAAGACGATCACGAGGGTTTGTATTTGTTTAACATCCCTCTCACCTGCAAATGAGTACTGCATACCAATTCCTGTATCCTGCAATGTGCACTCAGAAAATAAAATAAAAAACTACACCTAAGAAAGCACAAACACATATTGGTGTATTCTGTAAGAGCTGTGTCCAGAGTCGTGCAATGCATTGTATGCTCTTTTCAGCATAGAGGCCTTATGTTTTATTTTAGTGATACACTTTCGGTTGAGGAGGGCACTTGAGGAAAACAATCCTACCTGAGTGCAAAACAGGATCAGATATTCCTTATGAAATCTTACTTTGCTGGACAAGAACACCATTCATACCTCTGCTTATCTATCCATTTAACTTAGAGTTTCTAGTACTTCTCTAACAATTGTTTACTTCTTTTTTAAATTTGTTGCTCATTTTTTAATTTCTATCAGTTTGATCTGTCCTACTATGACTGCTTCAACTACATATCCTGGATGCTTTCTTAGGAGAGGTACATGTGGGTGGCTGTCTGTATAGGAATTAGGGCAGCATGGTAAAGAGGCCCTAAGCCTGAGATGGTCCCTACATCAAATTAAGCCTATGACAGGATAAAGATATAGTCCAAACAGATCAAAGGTCTGCTTTTGACCTTCCCTGCCCAAGGCAAGCTCTAACCACACAAAAAAATCCTAGATGAAAGCATTTATTCAGCTGCTTAAAGCAGACTTCTTTAAATCCATAGTTCCCAACCCTAAATAGTGCAACCTTTCTATCTTATTGCAAGAGGTAAAACTTTTTTTTTCAACACCACTATAGACAATACAGGTAGTTGATTTTTTGTATAATAGTCACAGCCTATCATAGATTTTGATTCAGCAAATGGGCGTTCTGGTCGTCTTTGATTTGAGTTAATTTTGTTTGTTTGTTTCTGGTGTAGATGAGAGGGAGCTTGTTTGATAGTCTTAATAATAAAGGGTCACCTGTGAGTAAATGTGGAGAACTATCCTTGTCCTCTGTGATTTCTATAGCACCTTTTTAAATTGTCAGAACGTGAAATTATCCCTATCTCTGTATGTTATTCCCAACGTAGTCTGGCCATAAAATAACAAATGGTAAAATGGCCTAACCTAAGCAGTTTGCTGATACGGCTAAGCTTTTTTCAACACACCATATTTAAGTTTTGTTTATGTGTGTCTGTATCGTGCTGTATTCAACACAGTAGATGCATTCTCCTCTGGAGCCAGTGAGGTTACCCCAAGAACAACTAATCCCCAATAATTCTTCCTCCTTGGCACACATCACGGCCTCTCATATGGAGCAATCCATCCTCCTACATGGAAACCTTCTTCCAAGTTCAGACCTTGATTTAAGTGTTCATTCTGCTGGAAGAACTTTGAGCCTAATGCATGGTCAAAGCACATGTTGTCCAGTTTCTGAAATAATCCCCTGTATGTTTTCCCTGTATTCCTTTACTTTTGTCATTCGTTTCCTTTTGTTTGACCTTAGAGTCCCTCCGGTTGCTTCTGTCCCCAGTTTTGTGTGTGATTTTTCTCTATACTTCTAAGCTCTGCTTAGGACTGGAACCAGAAAAGATATAATGTAATGAGAAAAACTATTTTTTTTCAGACAGAAAAAAGAAGAAATCCAGTGAAAGATTTTTTTTTCATCAAAATTTAAATGTTTTGTGAAGGTTTAATTTTTATGAAGATTCTGTGGAAAAGGTTTTAGCCACATTTTAGATGATTGCTGCAGCCGAGCAATACATTTTGTATCTACTTAAAAGTGTAGGATGGGCAATGTGCAATGGCTAGAGAATCTTCAGCTTTATTTAATCACTTCACTTTGCATTTGAAAAGTAATTCATCATGGAAAGTCAGTGGGGTATAGAGAGCACTAATTGCAGCAAAATATCAAAGACAGTTTTCCTCTGTCTTAATTAAACATTAATGAGTAAAGTTATTTGCAAATGCATGCTGCAGGGATGGACTTGTCTATCCAAGTTTTGTAAATACTGACACCGGGTGTCAAAATAAAACACCTTAATTGATTTATACAGAAATAGTTTAAAAAGAGTGCACCTGGAGTGACATTTCTCTAGCTTTTTATAGAGTAGTTTCCTGATGAATTATTTATAAAGAAACTTGGCCTGACCTATCTTAATTACACAAGTGATTGTTTCCAAACTAATCAATTTTGTAAGTGAAGTAAATTCTCTCCACTGTCAGTCCTTACTACTTCAAGAAGGAAACGGAATAAGAAATGCATCTTTTGACAGAAGTTCCTACTGTATTTATCAGTACACTGCCAATAGCATCCTTCAAGTTACTAGTGAGCTCAACAGAACGCTACTTCTAATCTCAAGTTATCCGTGTATTAATGAGGAGTGCAAGTAAGAAAGTAATAAGAAAGGCTGTGAAAAAACCAATATCAGTACCTAATTTTTAGTGCCTAGCCATAGGGCATATCAAGTAAATACAGATAACGGAAAATGAAGAGGCCAGATTGTTTAGTATTAAGAGGTTGTTGGAATCGAAATGCTCTGTAGCAGGTACTCAGTACTTCAGAAACATGCTAAGATGACAAGAAATGGTTCAAATCAAATATTTTTCTCTTCTTCTCTAAGAATATATACCCATTTATTTCCTGAATATTTTATATTAAAGTAATTATATAAAATATTTATCATGATCAATTCTTAAAACCAAAACAAACAAAAAAGCCGATGATACCTGAAGCTTGTGGGTTAGCAGAATAAAGGTGTAATGAACGACAACCGCTGTGCAGATGGAGGAAAGCGCCTATTGGAGGGTGAAAATGTGAATATGTTCTTGCTGATAGCTGTAGTAGAGAAGAATGTTGAATAGAATTCCAGAAATACTCATTCTGAACTTCTACTAAATCATGTACTCAGTCTAAAAACATGAACAGAGACATAAAAGAACTGATTCAGGTAAGAGGAAAAAAACCCAAGAAATTCAAGCTCTGCAGTCTCTGCAGTTTACCATTAACTTTTTTATAAGAGTTAATCTCTTTCTTGTATCAGACATCTATTACTATTACATATTCCTAAAGTTAATATTGCTAAATTGCTTTTTGTATGTGTTCTATATTCACTACATTAATCACATATAGTTTAATTCCTAAACATTCCAATTATACTTTGAAATCTTCCCCAACTTTGGAGAAAAAAACCCATCATCGTGATTGACAAAGTGTTTGACAAAACAATTCTCAGAGTAATTTTCAGTGGTTCACTGTCAGATTAGAAAAATGTATCAGGTACGGTTCCAAAGAGATAGGAGGCACAACTGAACACTTCCATTAGACACAGACAATAGAATTAAGAGTGACTACTACATTTACGTGTGATAGCAGATGTATATCTGGGGATGCGATTAGAATTCAAAGTGATCTTGAGATGCTTGGAAACAACTCCCACAAATTATTCAAAATTTGTAATTTGAAGTACTGTGTTCTACACCCAAGCATGGTGAATCAGCCTCACAAATCAATGTTGCAGAGTAACAGGCTAAGAAACAGGTCTGAGTGGAAGATAGGGAATCAATAATGAGGTTAATTTTTTTTTAAATTTTTCAGAAAGAAGTTCATGTCATAGGGGGGGATGTATTAACAGGAAACAGGATCTTTAAAAAAAAAAACCCAAACACAACAAAAAACCAAGTAAAACACAATGCAGTCTTTGCAATCTTGTTTGCCATTGAAGTCTGAGGAAAATACGACGTCTGATTTTGGGCACCACATTTTAAAACAAGGATGTGGACTAGAGCAAGAGCTCAGGGAACAGAAATGTTAGGAAACTTGACCGAAAATGAGACAGTGAAAAAACTGGACTTTTTTTATTTTGCTCTACACTGAGTGGAGACTTCAAATGCATAATGGGCTGATGTGAAAGGAAGGGCAATAATCTGTTCTCTGTGACTACAGTAAATAGTCAGAAATACTGAACTGAAAATGTGGGAATAGACATCTGGACTCTTAGAGATACTAGAAAAGATTTCCTGTACAGCTTGTATGGTCTCTACCACTACAGCTTTGTAAGAACTGTGAGACAGCCAGACAGCTGGCCTCATGGCCTTTCAAAATGTCCCTTTCTGCCTTGTTTCGCATTGATTCTCCTAAGAAGTAAGTTTGCAGATTACCGTGTCCCTCTGAGAACTTAGGTTCTTTCAAATGTCTGCAGAAGAACTTTCAAGTCCAGTGAATATTGCAGTTCCCATTAAATTTAAGAAATAACGATTAATAAACAACTAGAAGCTGTAGTTTGTTCTGTTAGAGTCTTTTCTATTCAGTGAAAAATAAAGATTGACAGCATGGGGGCATTCAGCCTTTACCAGGAACATAGCAATGTCACAAGTCTGATGGGAATTTCACCAATTTGATTTGCCAGTGACAAAATTTAATCATTGAATGCCTTTTACTAAAGGATATAAATTATTTTCCAATCGTCATTGGTCTGGATGAGAAAAATAGAGTATTTAATGATAAATCCTAGAATTTTATCTGGTAAGAGATAACAATGAATACAATAAGCACTGAAAGATTCCAAATGTTTGCCTTAATACATTCAAACTTAGAAAACACTGAATGTGAAAAGTCAGTTAAACAAGAAGCTACAAATATGGCTATTGATTTACGTTTGTTTCAAAATGCAAATAATGCACAATTTTGAGAAGAAAATATGTCATGAGATTTGTCTTCTTGGCAGTATCTTGTTTTCTTTAAAGGACTGAATACAAACATATTTGTTTTGGTGGACTGTTTGGAATTACTTAGTTTAGAATTATTTGGAATTCCTTTTATTGGAAATATCTGTATGATTTCAAAATGTGAATCAACTTTTCACATTTTGGTCTATAGCAAATTTCTGAGCAGGAGCAAAATCTGGAGAACTAGCCTCAGTAAGAAGATCTGTATGTCTGAGATTGTAAGTTTCTCACCTCAGGTTTTATTCTGTTTTAAGTAAGAGAGAAGAAAAACTTCAACCTATCCTACCATTATGAAAACCTCAGTGCATATTATATGCGTATGTTCTGGGGTTTGTTATGGTGCCTCCATACTGTTGTATGCACTTGTATCACAGTGAACGACTCAAATATTTATGTCACAGCTCTTGCAGGCTGCTGGACTTTGTAATTTATTTGTTGGGTTTATTTTTTTTGTTTTCAGCGATTAAGAGTAAAGGCCTCCCACCCCTTTATCACTGAAACAGCTCTTACCACATTCACACAAGAAAACGAAAATGATAGTGTCTTCTGTGTCATGTTGACATTTTTGTCTTCAATTAAAAAAGAAAAATGACCCAAGCCTCTTAATTGGGTATTTCTATAGGCAAAATCATCTTACATTCCTGTGGGGTCTAGACTTTCTCACTTTGTCTGAGCATGGCCCAGGGAATTGTTTAAAATGTTACACAGAAAAATTTAAAATAGTTGAACAGTGAAGGTCTGTTCAAAAATGTTTGTGCAGAGTGCGCTCAAGCAAACCAAGCCATTGCTTATGGGCAAAATGGCAGTATTTATTTTGTTGCTTTGCTCGTGACATTACTAGCTTTGTGTCTTATTTGATTATTACAAAATAGGAGAACTTTGTGTAATTCTATGAGAACCATCGTTGCCTGTGGCTGTTGTAGGTGTGGACAGACATTCACCACTCAGATCTAGGAAATGCACTTCATCCGCCTCCATTTTTCCATGGGCGGCTGGAAATACTCGCCAGGTTTATTTCATGTGAGCAAGTGGAAGAGAAGCTAATGGAGAGATAGATAGGAAGATAGATATATCTGTGATATATCACCATAAATATATCACCAGTCCCAGGCCCAGCGTTGGCCCAACCGACAAAATGGGTGTCCAGGTGCCGTGGGCGCTGGGGGCGACCCCTCCCCTGCATTGATACGGCCAGCCAGGCCCCACCCCCCCACGCGCCTTCTTGGGCCTCAGGTAAATCATCATTTCTTCGTTCTGGAAGCTGGGCAGGGCTGGGGGGTGCGCCACTCTGGAGTCCTGGGTGACAGTTACGTGGTGAGGACTCGTGGCCCCGGAAGGTATTGAAGCCAGGCTGGAAAGACGCTGCCCCGCTGGGGCATCCGTTGCCCCCGTAGCGGGGCCAGGGCTGCCGCGCTAGGCCACAGGGGACTGGGCTGCGTCACTCTTCTCTCTGACTGCAAGCTGTGCTGTCGATGTTCTTCAGTGAGTGTTTACGGTAGCGTGAAAGTAATTTTCTCTACAGCAAAACATTTTAGAAGCCATTCTGAAATGGAGAAACAGAAATGATGCCTTCTGCTCTTACTGTACGGCAGTGCTGAGCAGCCGCTGGGCACCCACCAGACAGCAGCTATCTTGGGGACAGTGTCAAACACAGACTCTGACAGGATGGGTGCTTTCCAGCAGTGCCTGCGGTTTGAGCTAGAACGTGCAAAGTGAGTTTTTGCTTTTGTCTCACTGGGTGACTTTTTCTTCATATTATGCTGTTCCCCCTTACCACTGGGGTCCACAAAAACAGTATCTCAAAAACTTTGGTCCCTAACCGTTAGGAATTAATTAATTTTAAAACAATGTTTTTTACTGCATCCCGGTGAGGTGATGCTGCAGAGGTTGTTGCTCTCCTTCACTTCAGCCCCATTTTCCAGTCTGCCTATACTAGTAATGTTGGCTTCCTTCCACCTTTGTGCCTCTTTTTTTTTTTTTTTAATACGTTATTCTGCTGCATGTTTTCAGACGTTGTTTCCCTTCATGTGCCTGTTGTGTTGCTAATGAGTAGCTCATAGTCCATCCCATTTTTGTCACTGCTCTTGTGTACACACCTCCTTCTCTGTTATTCACTGGTAGATTGCTGTGACCTTAACTGCCGCATGGATATTGGAGCAGATGGGTAACAGTGATCACAGGATCTTATGGTTCAATGAGTCTTGGCATTGGCTATAACTCCCAAGAGTGTGATGTAGACTCCCGAGACTCTTGTAGATAGGAAACTACATGTGCTTCATCAGTATGTGTCGGTATTGTATATTTTCTGTGGAACTACCATCAAACGTGCAGTAATTGTAGAAAATAGAATAATATGGCAAAATGGAGGTTATAATGGAAAATTAACAGGCAGATTGCCATCCTGTGCAACTGACAGAGCCACAATCTGATTATATTCATCATCAGAATTGTCCAGGAAGGAAGTACAAAAAGAAGGCCAAAGTCTTTGCGTGCTACAGCTCCTTTTTCCTGTTCTCTGCACCAGCTCACGCTGATTAGAACACTTACTGGAACAGAACAACTTCTAATCCACAGTTATAATTTGCCCAGGCTGTGGTTCGGAGACTATTCATTGTTTCTTCATGTGCAACAAAGCCTTCATTTACCAATTTTACAAAAATTTACATGTTGTCTTTTATTTTAGTCAGGTTTGGGGTGAAAACCTTGCCATGTAAATATTGTTTGAAACTTCTTCCCATATACATTATGTTGAACAGATTTTTCCTTTCCATATTTTTTTCAGACTGTCATAGCTCAAGACTGTGTTTGGTTTTCCAGTATTTATCCTTGCAGTGTGATTCCTTCAAGCTTTTTCCACGTGGACAAATGTTAACAGGAATAAGTGAAATGAGAAATTCTCCTTTTCAACTTTTTATGCATCTGTGTTAATGAAGATTAAAATCTTCAGCTGCGCACCGTATTGTAAAACCTACAAACATTGTAATTGACGACATTGTTACTTACTACTACTACAGCATTTGTAATCAACAGTAGATTTGGTTGAATACAAAAACAGCTGGTAATTGAATAACGATTAATGCTTCTGACCATTTATGCTGCATGTCTACATATTTAAATCAAATGTGAATGGCAGCCAAAAAAATCATTTTTCAAAAACTATTGAAGAAACTCTAATTTCTCATTTCCTCATATATTTTGCAAATAATAGCTCATGGTGACATTTACCCTTCAGGAGAAAGGTTCACAGACGCTACCTAATCTCTCTGATAAGCATGTCATTCAAGATGCTGTCTCTATCAATATTGGTAGAATAATAAGGGCTTTTGAGAGGAAAGACATTAAAGCTGAAATTTGTCAGATTTAATCCATCACTTTGCCCTTGAGCATGCAAAACCTGAACTTTGGAATTTGTTTACCTGCAATTATTTTTTGTATTTTTAGTTCTACTTAGCACTTAGCTATGCAGTTCATGTTTCTTCAGATGTGAGAGAGTCCTATTTGAAAAAGGGAAGTCTAACTCAAGGAGTAGCCATTTGATAGACAGGAGAATCTGAATATCTATTAACTGTACTGGTAGATTCTGCATGAAGCTCTGCTACCATTTATATTAGATATATTGAAAGTGGTATTTCTGTACTGAAGTTCTTTTTAAGTACTATGGTGCAAGTCTTTTTTTTTTAATGATACAGTTTTTCTCTGGTTATGGCCATCACTTGGGCACTTAATATTCTCATTTCTGTCCATAGTCTGTAGATATATTCATACATTAAAAATAAGGATTTCGTCAGAAACTTCTTGACGATGCGATCTACAGACACGTCTCTGCTGTGAATGGATTGAAACAGAGTCCAGAGATTCCCTAAGCTAACAGAGGTCTTAGCTGCTAGATCCACTTTACATGGCACGGCATCACAAACTCTTACTCCGGTCCAGTTGCCACTATCAACATTCTCAAGGTGTTTCAACTCAGTTAATGCATTGCACCAGAGAACACCACATAAATACGGTACTGCTTAATACCAGTCAGCTTGGTGACCTTTGCTGTTTCTCATTTACACGTGCAGACCCTCCAAATCCTGGTTAGTCACTCTCCAACGTAAGTGTATGTTGTTGTATTTCAGATTCATCCTTACAGTATTGTCATTACTTTTGCATCCCACCTGCTTACTTTTCCATATTTTTACTCTGGGGCCATAGAGAAAGTGCCTGCAGCCATTCTACTTTGTATTGTCTTCGCCTCATGCTCCTCCATTCCCTAATTATACAGAATAAGCAAAAGGAGGTATTAAAGACCACCCAAATTTTTAAAATAGGACCACCATTAAAAGGTGTTTTATTTCTGGCACATTGGAAAATTCTCTAGTAGGAGGAAAGCTTGTATATATGGAAGCAGCAATTCCTCACTAATCTGAAAGTATGGAATAAGGTCTTTCAGTAGCTGAATTACATTGCTAATCTTACTGTTGTCTGTTTCAATTATGACTTGTATTTCCTTTTCTTATAATGTTAATACACAGTTGTATGAATATTTTAAAATGACACCAAAAATTGATTTACAGATTGATTTACAGATTTCTAATTTTTTTAATAATCAGTGGAAGGGCTTTTACATCACCATGAATAGAAAAGTCATCCTCATACAGCATGTTTTAGGACAGTTAAAATGGAGAACTGTAACGGTAATGATTAAAAAGGTTCCATGAAACCATTTGCAAGATAAAGACTGTGAATCAGAGAGCAACATTCAAGTTCAACATTTGGCCTATTTCTTGTGCCTACAGTTCTTATTTTTCATCCAGTCATTGGATAGTGGTGTCGGTATAATTGGCATGTGGAGCTGAAGACTATGGGCTGTATCCTTGTTCTCAGCTCACAGGCTGGACATGTGTTTGCGCGTGTTCAGAGTCAACCATAGCTAGGTGGGTTGTGGGGTTACAGCTCCCAGAAAGTAATTTTTTTCAGAATTAGCCTTTTTGGATGTTTAGTTCTGGCCCTCAAACTGTAGCTCTTGAGCTAGGACCAGGGGGACGCAGTGTTTGTACTGCTTATTCAAGCATCTGGAGCTGTGGTTTTCCCTCCCCTGGCGGTGCAGGAAAAGGAAGGACCATACACTTTAATTTGGAATTTATCAGGCCACAGGTACAGTGCCGTGTTTAAAACCATAGGCACACCATACACCCAGCAGGGTGTAAAAGAAGCTTAAGAATTGCCTATAATGTGTCTAGAAGGCAATTTTTAGTATTTGTGTTAAAATATGGTGTAGCAAAGTAATGTATGTTATTTAGGCATTGGTTTAATGTATGTCAGCTGTATATTTCATCTGTATATATACACACATAAAAATCTTGGGAATGTGTAAAAAACAGTGAAAAAAAAATCTCACAAAATTATTTAGATTAATTCACCTGCACGTTTTTTTTCCATGGAAATGTTCAAGTGTTCTTTTCTATGGCAGTGAAGCAAAAGAGTGGTAGAGGAAATAATAAATGTAAACATAGTCACCTATGTTAAAGTGGTCACGTTAGCTGTCAGAAAAAACCCAGAATAGTGATACCTTGATTGTAGAGCAAAGGTGAGAAAGGAGGTGGCTGTAAATTGGCAATTGCTATACAATAAAAAAGGAGGACACTGCTGATAGCACAAGCATTGAAACATACACAGAGTTTAAAAGAACTCAGATATATGAAGTTCAAAAAAAAGCCCCACAAACCCTAAACACCCAGGAAGTGTCTTAAACTAACTGATAAGTACGGATACGTTCTTAGGAAAGAAAGACTATTTAGTTAAGCGTACATTGTAGGCGTTAGTCTGCAGCAGGGTTCCTGACCTAACAATCAATCTAGTTCCTAAAATGCATTGCATATGCTGCAGTTCATACTTCTTATAGGCCCCGGTGGTGCAGGGGACTGACAGCGTCATACAGAAACTATTGTTATGGGCCAAGAGGTTGGAACTATTCTGGATCAATCGTTAGCAAGTGAGAATGGTTTAGCAATAATCAGCGGTTTCTGATTGTGCCTGGACCAAGGCTGCGAGACTCTCCCCAGCTGGCTGTGTTGGCTGCCTCATGGGACGCAGTCACCGAGGAATGTGAGGGTTCCCTGTGCTTGGGTGTCAACCATAGCAGAGAGAAACGGCCGAAGTACATTAGGCCCTATTATTAGGAAAGCCAAAATAACTAGCTTTTTTGTGTGTGGAGCAATTTCATTGACTCCCTTAGTGTTTTAATGTCCTTCTATGCAGTCTACCCTGAAGGTATGACAAGGGAACCCAGTATATGATAAATTTATTAATTTCTAGCAAATAGCATTCTTTGGAGTTGCTGCATGGCTGGTGTTATTCCTAACAACATTCATGTTAATTTTCATGTGTAAGACAAGTATGGATAATGATGTCAGTAACATTTACTTACAAAGCATTATTATGTTTGCTATATATTATTTATTTTAGTTATAAAATGTAAGTCTTTATTTTAAATTTGTCCCCTAAATATCAGATCCATAAGTAGTAAACTGTCATAAAAGACAATGTACTCTTTACCTTGTGTCTCAGTTGTTCACCTTTCATAGCAGGATTTGCATTGTCTGTCAAGTTAAACAGTCCTCAAAGCAGAAATCTACAATTTAATGGAATTCAAGAAAACTACTATTGTGACTTTTTGGTACTTCAGTCTTTATTTATTGATAGTGTTTATGTTTGATTTCCTGTTTAATTCCAGTTTTAGTTTCTTTTGTTTGCATATGTGCTGTGTTGTGGTACCAAACCTGCTGTTAAAAATACATGAGAGTGAGCTTCATCTCATAGACAACTTCAAAGGCGGGATGTCTTTATGCCAAGCTGTCCAATTTATCCTCTTTTCCTTATGCCCCCTTGAGAGACCTCTTGTAAACACTAATCTCTTACATGACTTGATAAAATGAGAGAGCTGGAGGTTAAGGTGCAGGAACAGGACAGAGGTAGGAAACGATCCCTTCCCTCACTATCAATATTTAAAGAATAAGGTGTGTTTATATCGTATATTTGCCATCTGTAGCGCTCGCTGCCAACACTGTAATACTGCTCTGAGCCATCCACAGTAGCTCACACACCTTTATGCTCAACTTAGTTGTGCGCTGCAGATATACTCAATGATTGTTGTCACTTGTGTTTTATATACATGACCATCTAGTGACAGAAAGCTATGCTGCTGCTCTTATTCCTTTACTCATGCTCTAATTGCATTATCTTGACTTTGAGGGCTTAAATCAGCAATAGTTTACTAAAAAGACTGTATGAAGACAGCGTGTTAAATGAGGTCCTTCTACTCATTGGAAAACACACACATGGCATCAAAGAAATTGAGCTTCTTCAATGAATAAACGATAAATGAATGTCTAGAATATGCCTTTTTAACTTCCAGTTTTATAGGCTTCGTATAGCCTCTAATCTCCACAAAATTTAAAGAATATTAATCCAACAGATAAATTGTAATGGGCTGTGGTAAGCTTATGTGAAAATTTTGAACTAAAATCCTCGTGTTTCTCTAATGTTAAACTAATTTTTAAAATTAAGGTTACAAAGCTGGTTTGCAATTTGCCTAACGTCCCAATTCAGATTTCTTTTTCTTGCAGTCAGTTTGAGCAGTTTCTATTATCTTCCAGTCTCAAATGAATCAATCAGCGTCTGACACAGCCTTGTTGGGTCCTCAGCCATGTTTGACCAAGGCAATGGAAATGAAATCAAAAGCTACCTCTGTGAGTAGTGGGTTATAACTCAACACAGCAAAATAACGTTGTATTCTATTGAATATAGTAGAATACACCATGAATAAATTAGACTAGCTCTATTTACTGCTGGTTGTGAATTGGGATTTTTGAGCTTATGCAGCGATTTAATCTATCTAGTCCTTTAGGATCTGATTTTTAAAGATGTCTTTCATTCTGATCTGAAGGGATGTTTGTCCCTTTCAGTTTTATAGCCTGAAGTTTATACTCTTAATTGAAATTTAATAGATTCCCTCAGGTTATGATAATTCCTTATTACAGTTTCTGTACACTGGCTTTGTTCATTTCTGAGACCAAAAAAAAAAATAAAAATCATTCTTCGTTCTGTTTCCTCCATTTGGAGGTAAATGTTGAATGCCACCTAAGAACATGTTAGAAAATGCTAGTGGTTTTTCAAGTGCATTGCGTTCATAATACATTTTGTACTGATTTACATTCAAAATAATCAAGGACAACTGTCTCTGACCAGCGTATCTTGCTAGATACCCAATTTGCCCTTGATTATCATAAGTACTGAAAGAATTATTACGTTGTGACCTAATTACATAGATGAAGGTGGAGGGACTCTTCAGTGATAGTACTCTAGGGAATTAGCCTGCCTAAGTTTTTGAAGCTGTTGAGAAAAGTTAAAATTTTGAGAACTTGCTGTATAGTTGACTGAAGCACAGGTAAACTTGTTAGAACAGAAACGGTGGGACCCTACTGAACAGGGGAATTAGCAATTTAAAAGGCAGCAAGCCTTGTGCTGTGCATCAAATCAGTCATTTTGCTGTATTCCTGTAATGTGGCAGGGTGCAGGGGGATCTAGTACCCTGCATAAAAGTGGAGCAACGTGTGCTGGCTTTCCAGCAGAGGAAACACAACCCTCAATTAGCAAAGGTTTTGATGTCCGTGTTTGTGTGGGGGTGTCATAGGCAGGAACAGACAGGTCCAGCAGAAACTGCATTGGTAAACCTCCAAACCAGGGGTGGCAGAGGCAGTGAGGTTGTGTTTACATTTCTGTCCCTATCAAGGATTTAGATTCATAAATTGCTACAAGCATTTTAACCACTGTCTTATTTATTCCTATGGGAGAATTGTATGGAATAGTTAAAATGGTGACGTTTTGTTTACACAGCTGTTACCAATACAATACCAATAGTGGGAGTTGTGGAAAAAATGAAGTAATTTAGTTATAAACAAGGTGTATAAAGAATGAAGGGACTAATGATGTATGTGAAAACTTTAAGTCTATCTCAGTTAACTTAAAAAGGCCAGCCAATGTGCCGTACAAGTATACATATCTTCCCTGGTGACTAGATAGGATATATCTTGTGTTTAATATTGTCTTTTTTTGAAAGCTATAGATTCTATGTGCTAAGAAATCTGTAGTGAGAACACATGCTATGATTACAACAATGATTTAACAAGGCTTGTCCTTTTTCTGTGGCTACTTGACAGAAAATAAAAGCCTGTGGTTTGTACCTGAGGGAACTAATTTTCTTAATTTCAGACATTTAATTCAAGATGTAAAGTGTAATGCTGAAAGACAGGCGTGCTTATTTGACTTCCTTGTGCATGAGCTGTATCTTTTTGTGAATAAACTGGAAAGAAAGCTCCGGATTTAATTTGCATTTTGGATTCAGAAATACTTCAAAGCTGCCCAGAGTAATGTGGATGCATAGCCAGTTACTTTAAAGGAGGGTCAAGCAGTGTGTTTTTGAGAAACAGTTACTTTTCCTGAATATTTGAAAATGTGAGGACTATAGTGGGTCTGTGGAAAAAATACTGCAGTATAGTAATGGCAGCAATGTGGTTTCTAAGTACTGTGTTTTGTTGCTCCCGAGTCTGGGCGGAAAGGGTAAGGCATCATGTGAGCCAGAAACGGAAGCTATGAGACACCCTAGTTAAAGCACTTTTGAATTAATTCTGGTGTTTCTGTGAGCAGAGCTATACTCACGCATGTCTTTTTCTCTTACTCGTGGTGGGCTGGCTGGTGCAGAGCCTTGTCCTGTATAAGCTGGCAGCCAGCGCTGGGCTATGAGGCTCTTGGCAGGAACACCCTAAACTGACCTGAATGTGCTCAGGAAGCCCCATATTATATGAGGGGAAATATTTTGCGTCCTATTAGTACTAAAACCAGAGAATATAGTATCTGTTGGTGGTCTGAATTTTCATCAGCTCTAAGATCACCCACAAAAGGTGTGAGCAGATGGGTCTGTAGAACAATTATTTGTGGGTGGGAAGGGACAAGGAGCAATGCAAACTGCCTTACGCTGCCCCTGAGTTTGCCTCGGCACATAGTCCAGTAAGGTCTCGGAGAGGAGATGTTTTGGAGTCTCTAAGCCAGTCAAGCTTTCCTTTCATCTGGACAGGATCTGCAAAAATTACAGTAAATTCCACCTGTGACACAGTCTAATATGAGCATTTGGGAACGGCCTTCTGAAATTCATTTCACAGGAACATGGAAAGGCTCTATACTCTGTTACCGATCAAGTCTTTCAGAGATTAAAATATGTCGATTAATGCCTTTTACTTGGTATTTAGGGGCTATATGTTGCCCACGTCCAACTACAATTTTGTACACAGTTACATGGGTTAAATATTTGCTCTAAGAAACAAGGTGCATGTGAAGCAAGAGAGATACGTTGTCAGCAAGTAGTATGTCAGAGATGCTGACTGTCAAATCTTGCACAGAGGCTACAGCCGGGATACCGCTTCTTGTAATAAATCAGCAGTTGTCAAATGGCGGTTAGTCAGATGTGTTAGCCATAATAGATTAAGATCACTTGTGGGTAAATATTTAGGAGACTGCCTTAGCTGTTTTGTGCACTCACCAAGAAAATCAATCTTACGAATGGGAGGGAGCTTCAGCTGACATTCCCGGTTGTATGTTTCCTAAGGAGAGGAGTTTGCATTGTACTGGTCCTTTTTTCAGTCCACTTGAATTTTGAGTTTTAATTTAAATTAGGTGTTTTATAACCTGCAAAACCAAAGATATATTAAAATTGGGTATTGGTGAAAAAGGCTTATTTTTTTTAAATAAACTGAAATAAGATGAAAGTTGGTTCAAGCGTACCAGTCAGTGTCACTTCAATGGAATTGTCAAAACCTGATGGATGGCAAAATTGGCAAGGGTTCGCCAGTCATTGCATTTCTCGGCACCTGCAGCAGAGGGCGGTTTGTGTTTGTTGTGTATTCTGTTTTGGGACAAGGAGTATGGTGGGAGGGGATCTCTTCCTGTGCACAGGCTGTGGGAGAGGGGCAGTGGGTGCTCTGCCGGCACAGCCCGGCGGGGGGACAGAGCCGCTGCGGTGCTGGGGGCTGGGGGAGTGCAGCAACCGCGCCGGCGGGGGCCAGGATGCATTGGCAGATGAGCTTTGTCCGTGCCTCCTTGTGTTCCTGTGACGAGGGCCCAGAAAAGCTTGTGTGGGATTTATTTTACCTGGGTGTCCACTGAGCCACAGGAGTGCATAGCAGGGCTGGAGGAAGGGGGCAGCTGGTTGGGGGGCAGCTTGCGGTTGTGCTCAGGACTTGTCGTTTACTTTCCTCACCTACAAGTGAGAAGATACGGAGTGATCTCTATAAAGGAGTGCTTTGTTTTGAGTTTCAAATTCTGTGTTGAAAGCATAAAATAAGAAAACTGAACAAATATTTCTCCTGTTTTGGGCAGCTCAGTTGAATAATATTTATTACAGTTTATTATATATTGTCTATGAACAATGAAGAATCTGGCACTTACACGATCAAATATTAGGTTGGATTAATCACTAGAAGCATATTTCTGGAAACAGTGCTGTAGTACTTGGCAGAGAATGGACTCCATAAACCTGCCTATTTACCTGACATACTGTGGAAGTTGTAGAACCACCTACCAGTCCTGAAAAGTTCAGCACAAATGCTTTGACAAAGTTATAATCAAAACCAGATTAACAAACAGTGGAAATCAGAAGTTGCAACAGCAAGTCCTTTTTCAGCTGAGCAATCGTGGCTCTTATAGCAGCTTGGTCTCTTCCTTTAGCTCTGTCACTTCTCAAAGTTTGTGATTCTTTAAGTTTTGTGTGGGTTGGTTGATTGTTTTTTAAAGTTAAAAGAATGTATAGAATCTGTATACATTGAGATGGAAGATAGTTGATGAATAAAAACCTGATAATCAGTCCCCGAAACTAGAAAAGTGCCTTGCGGGAATCACAGAGAACGAGCTCTGCAGTAGCAGAACTTTTTGCTTGTCTGGGGATGCTGCGGAAGGGAAAGGAATTGCTCACTGCATTTGACTTTTTAGAGAATATTTGCTTATACCATTTCCCTCTGTATACTACCTCGGCCCCTGTCAGCTTTTTCCTTCGTTTTCTCTAGGATTAAAAGGATGGAGGTTGCAGCTGATGATGGGGAAAGGGGAACAAATAGTATATTTGTAGACGAAGACAATTTAGATTTTAAGCTCTTAGGAAAATTGAAAAGTTGAATTTTAGAAGTTTAAAGAAAAAAATATTTTTATCAACTTTGGAAGTCTTTGCGGCTTTTTCCTTTTAAAATGTTTGCATGAGTTACATTGGTAAAAGGGGATTAAAGGAGATTTTAATGCTAAATAAAACCTTTTTTTTCTGAACCAGAATGGAATTCTTTTCACTTTAGGTTACTGAGAAAATTTATTTTGCTGTATTTGCTTTGTATAAACCTCCAAAATACATTCCTTAGATTCCATTGTCACAAAGTGCATTGGAAGCGGTTTATTTCAGACAAAAGGTAATTCCATGTCCTGTGAAACTTCTTCAGTGGAAATAAATAGACCCCAATTTTAGAATGCATATTTTGTCAAATGATTACATCACCAAGTGCTGTTACTGTTGTACTGGCAGACTGCTGCCTAGTTTATTACACTGCCTAGCATAATGCATACATATCCTTGAGTTTTAGTCAGTCATGACACACAATTTAAGGGAATACCCCAATAAATGTGGGGCATGATTTTGATTTTCGAAGCCTTTGCCTGTAAATTTGTCCCTTTATGATTGCAATTTGCCTGCAGAAATTCTATAGCGTCCTAATCTTACACAACTTTTTGCTTACTGCTTGCTTTGTTTGATTATTTTTAGATAATACTTTAGAAAAAAATACATCAAAAGTTTTGATGGGTTCTGTTTTGAAATGCATAGTTTTGCAGTCAAGGGGTAACAAGAACATCAAAATGATAATACGCCTCTATAACTGGGAACATAATAGATATTTAGGGTTTCTACAGCCTTTCCATATGCACTGAGTGTGAGTTTAACAAGCCAAGTCTATTCAAAATGTACTCAGAGCTAGCAGAGGATATGTAGTGAGACTATCCTTTACTAAAATGCTTGCTCCTCCTGAATAGCAAGGATATTAACTTAACTAATGATCCTTTAAATGGATATGTAAAATATAATTTAAGCTACTTGCAACATGCAAAAGAGAGGCATCATTTGTTACTGCCAAGCTCACTGGCATGTGGAAATCAGAAAATCATTAGCCTTGATAGAAATAGTTTAATGCAGCAGGGAAGAGAACACATTATTTAGAGCAGTTAAATGACAATTGATGCAACTGCTGGCAAAATGCAGAAAAATGAGTGTGATTTAGCAAATGATAAATACTGCATTTAGAACTTATGAATGCAAAAAATGAAAATCTTTCCTCATTATACTATGTGTTTAGCCTAGGAGACAAACTTTTCTAAAATGTAGCATTCACCAACCCTAATTTTTACAACTTTTTTCACAGCCAAGCCTCATTCTTTCTCTGTCCATGGAATTCCCTGTATTGCATAAGGAGTAATGTACCGATTGCATCTCTCACTCTATAATTGCAGAAATACATTAAGAAAGGAGGTTTTCCCGCTGTTCTAACGTTTACTAGTAGCAGCCTACAGTCTTGTTCTAGGTGATGTCAGGTGGCTCTGACATGAGTTTCACCAGTCAACAAACCAGCTCTCATTCTTATGTCTATGAAAATTATTTTATAAATCTCTGGAAGAGATTTTACAGCAAACGTAAATGTAATTTCAACTTTCTTAAAGGGCTTTTTTTACAGTGAGGGTAGTGTAAAGTGACATTGGTATCACTGAGAAGCAACGGGAGTCTACTTCCCCGGAGCAAAGCTGTATGTACTGCTCAGGGCAAGCTGAAGCAACAAACGCCCTGTTCAGTACTGGGGAAACGTAGTTGCATAAAAATTCGTATTAGAAAGGGAGAAATTACATCAGTATACTCTCATCCTCTATCTATCTATTTACCTTTCTATAAATATAAAGAAAAAAAAACCACCCAAAAAGAAAGAAATAAATCCAGACACACGACACACACACACAGAGCTATGCATTTCTTAGCAGAACTCAGTATGTACTTGTCAAACGTGCTTTTCTGTGTCACTGAATTTCCTCTCAAAGACTGGTTGCAATGTCAGGTTTGTAACTGTGCCTGTCTCTTTTGGAACTTGTAATGGACATAGCTATGTGATTTTAGGGACATCTACCTGAACTTGCAAAAGCTTTACCCAAACTCTTGCTTTGGAGTGGCATTCCTGCATTGCACTGGCACAAGAGATCAACATCTGGCCTGTTGCTCTCGAACTCTGTTTTTATCTTTAATTATATAGTGGCAAATTTTTTTTCCAGAGAGAAAGAAAAAACTCAAATGTTTTAAACATGTATAAGTACTTGCCTGGGTATCTATAGAGATTTGTGTATTGTATGATCTTCTGTCAGCTCTGATAGTGGGTGAAATGTGGCAACGGATTTTTGACTGACTGGCAGGTGTGCACATGTGAAGTCACTACCCTGTGTAATATTTATACTATTTTATTGCAGTAATACATAGGTAATTATCAAATTGACACCGTATTTGCAGTTGCTGGGGGTTCTGTTTTATATGAAGGCTGTTTAGTAAAGTGGAAGGTGTTTACACCAATACAGAAAAATATTTTTTGTGGCTAAAAGTATCTTATCCTTTATGAAATCACGTGAAGTAATGACGTTGAATGTAATGCAGAGTGAATACAGGCAACTAAAACCTTTTATCAGTGCCAGATTTTTCTGGTCATCTATACACAAAATGTTCTGGGTTTTTTTTCCCCTTCATTGCGTGTATTTGAGATCTTAGAAGTCTCTGGATAAAATAGTTTGAATTTTCTTTAGAGCTACTGTGGGAGTGTGTAAGTGACCTCAGTTTTTGCTCCACAACACCCTTTTCTCCCACATAATTTTTCAAAAGTATGAATAAATATCCTTCTAAATTGTGGGTTTTGTGAAAACAAAAGACCATGACAAATCTGATTTTAAAGCTTTTGCTAGAAATCAAGGAACAACTAAATCAATACAAATAATGGATAAAAGCCCACTGCCGTTTCCTTGATATTTTGAAGCATTTAAGTAAGTATTGTAAATCCAAACCAAGGCACATAAAATACCCAATGGTCTTCACATCTGCAGAAAAATATATGACACATTCTAGATATATCATCTATTTAATGGATGGAATCAGAAAAGATTGAAAAAAGGCTCTTGACCTATACATATTTAATCTATACTTATTTGTCACTATAATGGGCCGCAGTTTTCAGGATGTGTCAGTAAGATTCTTACTACTTTGTCTGCAGTTCTGTGAGTGTAATTGAGGTGCATATCATTGTGTTTAGACATCTGGCTACTCATCACAATTTGGAAGCTCTGGGTAAGAGCCCATATATCAGGTAGCTCATGCTAAAGATTTTTTCTAAACATGTAAGTAGCTTAGAGCTCAAGTAATTTTAAAAGTTAATGGGCTCATAGAGCATTTATTTCAAAGATTCCTCCCTCAATGTCTACCTTTTTTTTTTTTCATCGAAAAGTATTACCTGCCATAATTTTCTGCAGCCATTGTAGCTTGGGATTGACAATATCCAGAATAATGTCACTTTGTATAGTATAAATTATCTGTCTCTCTAAATTTTTGGAAAATGGTATGCTGGGGTAGTGAGCAATGTTCCGGTTCAAAATGTACTGATCAAACGTTCAATCGGAGTGACCAACGCAATATAGGAATCTAACACATTTGTTCTCAGGAAGAAATGGTGAATATCAGAGAAGTAAAGGAGACAGACAAAGATTTCAGGACTTTTTTAACAATCAGATCTACAGCTGTAGAAATACTTTGTATTGCATTAGTACATAGTGCCATTTATTTTGCAAGTCAAACTTAAAAGAGGCTGAAGTATAAGGTGTTATGTGCATGTATATTCATCTACAGAGACAAGGCTGTGCTGCTGAATTTGTCAGGATGTTGCCTGCAGCTTTTGTGTAAATTAGATCAGACCAAAATGAACTGAGAGTAGTGTGTGATAGTACCATAGCATAAATTTGCAAGAAACAGTATTCAGGATTCGTAATACGATACTCTTGTTTTCATCTCTCCTTCTGCTGTAAATGCTGGGGTTGATCATGGTGTTTCCAGTGTTAGTGTCTGCCTGACCTCTGCTTCTTCCTCTCTTAAGCCCTCCTAAGTAATTTTGAATTTGTTCTTGCAAGTTTCCTGAAAATAAATGCCAGCCAGGACAACTCTGTGTGTGACAGTGTGAAGGGAGAGGCTGCGTTTAAACCATGCGCATCAGCTATCATTGGAATGTACAGCAGTAAGGGGGTTCTTTCTTGGATGATAATGATCAACCGATGGAGTGAGAAAAGGATGGATAAGGTGAAAAAAAAGTGACGGGAAGAAAACTGCAAGAATATACGTGATCCTATAGTTCATGCTTGTGCTCACTCTTCTGTTGTCTTCTGTTCTTTGAAGGCATTTTGTATCTCAGAAGTATTTTGACCTATAGTTTGAAAAAAAACTGTGTCAAATGAGTTTATAATTATTGTTCCTTTCTTTTCATAACAGTGCTTTTATCAAAACATCCATGCTAGGAGCTTGGGGTCTATTAATTCCTATTGTTATAGAGAAATGATATTAACATTTCAGATTGTTTCTTTAAAATGGAATAGTGTGAAAATGATTTAGAAGTAAGAACTAGCACAAACATTACAATTAAAACAATATTTACTTTGAGATTGATTTTGCTTTTTAGCTTCTGTTCCTTTCTCCCTTACTTTATCAAATTTATTTTCAAGCTGTCCAGGTGGAAAGAAGTAGAAAGTAGCCACTGTGGTAGAGAAATCTGCAAAGCTTATTTAAAAATGTTCCTTAATGGAGAATTATATATAATCTAGATTATTTTTTTATCTCGTCTTGTTCTTTAGAACTAAAAGTATCTTTTAATATATTGCTCAAGTAAGTTCATGGTTAAATTATATGCAGATTCCGGTAGATCTGAACCATAGCTGAGGGTAAAAGTGTAAACTGATGATGAAGGCTAAAACAAAGCTACAATAAAATACAGTCCATCATGTCTAAGCACTGACAATTCCCATCATCATTTGGATTTCTCTCATACCCAGATGAAAAATTTTAGTTTTCTTTATATTTTCTGTATCAACTCTCAAAAAGTGTTGGCACCCTCCCCACCCCCCCAGTTTGTATTTTTCCCCCCCAAAAAAGTTGGTTTTGGCATGGAAAAAATACATTTTAATGAACTTTCTTCTGACAATGGTAGAGAATACTTGAAAATAAGCTCCATTTTAGGAAAGTACATGTTCTTATAACCCTTTCAAGGTAACTTTTTAATCAAAATGATAGTTAAGTATGTTGCTTGCTTTGAATAAAATGTAGGGTCCGCTTGGTCCTTAGGCAAGTCAAGGTTTTACTGCACATGAAAATAGAGAAATACAATCCTCTTTTAACACAGTAGGAACTTATAAGAAAGAAGTGATACAGGATACGATGGGTGGAGAACTGACAGGAGGTATGCTTTCCCTTTGAATCTCTGTTCCTCAAATGCTGGATTTTTTTGTGATCTGAAAAAAATAAACCCCATAAGTTTAAACTAGCTTTCTTTATGCTTTCAGCAGTGAACTCTCTTTAAGGTTAAGTCTGTGCTAGAGCAATTGTCAGTTTTATTTAGTATTCTAAGTCTGTTGGGTGGAAGGGGAGTTGACTAGCTTATGGAGAATATGTTCTTTTATTCAGCTTGTCTTTTGTTAATTTCTGGCAAAATAATAACATCTGTTTGTGAAATAAGAGTGCATCAAATCAGAGCTGCTTACTTGAAACAACTGCATCTTGTTGTGATATATTGAACTTGAAATTAAGTGAATGTTTTCCTGAAGAAACTGAGGAAGGTGACAGACCGCTGTGCACAGTGGGACGAGGCGGCGGCTGTCGGGGGGCTGAGCTGGGCCGTCCTGGAGGAGGAGCCTGGGAAGAGTCCAGCTCTGGGAACGAAGCTTGACGTTTTTTCATGGTAACGTCTCAATGGGAAAAGTCAAATTTCAGGTATGGTGAGGGGTTTGGGTTATGTGGTGGGTTGGTTTTTTTTCATTTTAGGCTTTTCTGTATGCGCCTGGAAATCTGGTCATTGAAATGGTCATGCTGCTTAGTCAGAGGCTGGAGCATGCGTGGGTATTTGCAATTTTATAGCACACTGTGAACCTTTCCAACTCCTGTTGTGTGCCTAAATGAAAGGACAAGATAGACTTATTTCGTTAGACTGAGTTTCTGAAAGGCGAGCATCTGAGGGAACCATATACAAGTCAAGTAGGCAAGATAAGATACTGCAAGAAGGGAAAATGGATGGTGTGAAAGGAAACACAGTGGCAAACAACTCATAGCCAACCTAAGGCTCAGTCCAGCTACGTAATCACTGTCAAATGTTATTCTATAATGAAATTATAAATCCCGAGGTTTTGGAATTCTATCTTTATTTGTACCTTTTTTGCAGTTAATGGAAGATTAGCTATTTCATTAGGTTTTGTTCTAGGCTGGCATTTGAAAGTTGATTTTTTTTAACCATATATATGCATAGAAATATATATGTGCGTGTTCAGGTGAAGGCTGTTACATATATTTCCTAGTTAAATAATAAAACATTGAAAGACCCTGTCGTGTTTTGGTATTCGGTGTAACTCATGAAGGTTATAGTGTGTGTTCCAAAGGAAAAAAAAAGCATTCCAGTTTCTCCTACAGTTAACATAATTAGCAAGTTAACTTCTTCTAGTCTCTGCTATGCTGATTCTGTTTGTGTAGACTTGTGAGTAATTGGAGAGTAGACAAGAACATGACTATTATATTCGTTTCTCACAAACTCAAATGAGTAGCATGCACTTTAAAAATGCTGTCCTCAAAATTAAAAGTCTCTGTGGCTTTCCATAGAAGCCTCTTCCCTACAACATAGTGCCCTTGTTTCTGCAGTAACTGAGTATGGTACAAGACACAGACAGATGATAAAAGGCGAAGTACCTTGACACTTTATCTATGTGTTAGATGGTTAGGCACCAGTCCAGTTACAGTGAGCAACACCTGTTGGTTGTGAAAATTTAGGAGATTTTCTTTGGAATGTATCTATTACTGGTTCCCAAACTCAACATAATTACTGATGAGTAATTGTTTGCTTGGTAAGTATTTGCGTTACTTACTCTACTAAGAGTTCCTTACAAAGTACCATCTTTATAGGATGGGATATTGAAAACGTTTAAGTACTGGTTTTGCTAGTTGTATTATCTTTACCATTTTCATCTGTTTTTACATGAGAAAGTTCATGTATTGCAACAGCAACTGCCAGAAACTGCTGCAGTGGCAATAAACAAGAACAGTTTCAGTGTGAATATCTATAGTAATAGAATAATACTTTTTGTAGATACTTGCCAATCAATTAGAGCTCTTTTCTTTTCCCCTACTCTCTCACAGTTAGTTGTGTATTTAATATTTCCTTTTCATTCCATATATTGCAGAGGGAACCAGCGTAGAGAATTCTCTTGACTATGAAGATAAATAGAATACACTTTCACATTACTTGCAATTAAAAAGATAAGTGAGGATTTTCTGTGTTGAAAACTTTACTTAGATCATACACTATGATGTACATTATCTACAAAATTGTTCTTTATTAGTTCTGGTGCTCATGGAACTACTCTTAAGAGTAGGCAACGTAGGTAACTAAATCAGAGTACATTAGCTAATTGTGAATAAAGTAAAGGTGATAAAGAGAACGGTGAGGAAATTGCACATGCTCAATCAAAATAGAAAATTTAATAGTCAATGACACGTGTTCTTAAAATACTATTAATATGATGGAGATGCTTGAAACTTTATTAGTTTAGAAATTCCTATTTTTCATATTGTGTTTAGAAGTGTTTGGGATTTTTTTCTTCTACTTACGTGACTCTTGGAAACATGTATTCACATGAGTAAATTCCTGATTCATTAGAGTTTCAGGTATGGCATAGTACACATAAAGATGAGCAGTATTTGTTTTAGCATAGCCTAGAAATTTCTTTCAAGCAACTTTCCACAGAATGTTAAGTACTTATAGTAATAATTTTGTCATGTGAGCTTGGTTGTGAAAGCTGGGAAAAAAACAATGATAAATAACATTTCTAAATTTCATTTAGAAGCACCGCACAGTGGAAAATAAAAGCATTTTGCTTTTGTGTAAGACAGGGGTAAAATAAACTGTGATTTCCTCTCTTGTTTTCTTTTGCTTCTGCTGCCTTAGGGGATTTATTTTGTGTGGTCCTCCACTGACATGAATAGGATTTGCCATAGAACCTGGAAAGTAAGTAAAAATATCAGATGTTTGCAGTACTTAATATATAGTGCTGTATAACAGTCTCATTGGAAAACCATTTACTGTGATGATGGACTCAAAAAAACCTTTTCAATTGACCCTGCAGTGAAATAATAGCAGAAGTGTGGTAAAACCATTTTAAGTGCCAGGTCTGAAAGTCTAAATTCAACGAATAATACTGAAAAAAGTAGCAAAGAAAGCCTAGCTCAGAGTTTGAGAAAGGCTGAAAATAAGAAAACTGTTGGTAAAACTGGAGCTGCTACTGCCTGCTGCAGTAAGCCATTCAGCTTTTCTGGATTCTGAGATTCCCAGTAGGATTCTGTAGACATCTGACTGGAGGTTGGAAGGTGATACAGGATGACAGTACAAGAATATAAAAAATTACTAGCGAGTTTCTGAGAACATCTTTAAACCACATAAGCCATTTTAGGGTCCTGGGGTTTTTGTTCTTTTTTATTTTCATGGGTAGGTGACAGATTTTTTTTTTTAGGGATGGTTCAAAATATACCCATCAGGTCAATAAATTTTGACACACATGGGTAGCATGAAATCTTAGCTTTCACAGCGGAAGAAGCTGATCACACAGCTTTTATGTAGGCAGGGAAATTAACACAAAACATTCTTATCACCCCCAGCAAATATTTATTGTTTAGTTAGGAATTAAAAAATGGACACATTGAATCTGTTCCTGGAGTCTGTCTTTGGAAATCTGCGGTTGCTTTACTGCCATTTTTATTCTAATCAAAATCGTCTGCTTTAGGGAAGATCAATTAAGAGTCACCTTCCTCCAAAAGTCTGGAGACAGTTCTTGTAAATTAATCAAGTTTCCAAATACCTCTGTGAAATAGGTAGAATAATAGCTCTTTTACAAATGAGGAAAGTGACATACTTCAGTCACATGCCTTGCTCAAGGTCACGCAGTTAAATTGTTAGCATAGCTCATTAATAAATTCCCAGTTCCTTACTACGACGTCCATTGGATCACAAAGTCTCCAGCAATTTCCTCAGCATCCAGTGAAAATCAAATATTCTTTCTTTGAAGTCTCATCCTTCTGTAGGTGGCCAATGCTTCCATCAATGTCAATAGCTCCGGTTTTTAACTGTTTTATCCTGTTGACTCATTCTTCCTGACTATTTGGTGTTTTAAAGCTTTGCTTTGAGAATTTACCAACCCACCCTCTCCAAGTTCTGTTGCAGCATTTTGCTGTTCTGAATGATACTGTGTTAGTAACTCACCTGTCAAAGCTTTCAGAGGGTTTTCCCAGCAAACCAATAGGAAGTTAAAAAAACTTTATGGTCCTGTAATTGTTCTTTTTAATTTTTATGCCTGGCAGATTATCTCTGGCAAAAATCTGGCCATTGAATTGGCACATATAGATGAGAGAAATTCCGGGCCATGCTTGTTTTCTACTGTTGACAGTTAACGCTGCCCTCATTTTGGCACTATTTATTATTAGTATTTTTTGTTTTTCTTTACTTTTGTCATGCTTTTATTTCTTTGCTTGATGCTCTTTCAAAACTGTGACACCCTGACTCTGGCTGACAGGACAGGTGAATTTCAGTCCTTGAGGAATACTCCTTCCTGCCTCGACAGAGGAGCACAGATAGAAATCCTCCTCTAGAGAGACTGAACATATCATTTCTTTGACATGCTTAGCCTTTGCTGACCAGACAGACACCCGTGAGCCAAGGTGTGCGTATGGATGACAATATATTACTCTCTCATTGCTCTCTCCCCAGCTCCAGGCTGTTGTCCCTTTTTTGAATGAAGTGGAGTTTATACTTTGTGTATGAAGGATCAGAAAAGCAGAGATTATGTCTTGTGTCCTTTTACTGAAAAGTTTAATTATTTAAAATATCTTTCGAGTTCAATTTGAAGAGTTGCTTTTATAAACTTCAAACTATTACCTATTGTAACTGAAATTGTTGCATGAGGATTTATGAAAACTAAGCTCGGTCCTTGCTTGAGCCTACTTTCTGTAGATTGATTGGCCATCTTGTTATTTAGCATCTGACAGAGCACGGAAGAATATTAGGCATGAAACATTAATCAGGAAATTATGCATTGCTTTTACAATTAATGTGCAACTGGACTTTACTTTGTAATACTGTATTAGCTCTTAACATGCAAATTATTGTAGGTAATTACCTCATTTTTCAGTGGCCATTTGATGGATTGAAGTTTCATGCAGAACATTCAGTGTAATTTGAAATCTTGCCATGATTTGCTTTACTTTTTCATAAGAATCTTAGTTTTCTTTATCATATATCGGGTATGAAGAGCCTACAGCACTGTAAAATCTAATGTACAAAGTTCAATTTTTCAATTCTTGTAACTCTAACTAGAGCTGGCAATTTGGTCAAGTGTTACAGTAAAGACATCTCTTGCCCCTGATACTATTTATAGCACACAAGTCAAGCTGCCTTTGTACCATCTGCTGAAAACAAAAGTGAAACAATAGTCTAACATATTATCCTTTATATTCTGTAATATATGGATGTATTGTATTCAGTAATTTGTAATCAATCAAGTAATACATTTAAAAGGAATAATAGAATCATATGATTAAATGTTAAAATGCTTCAGCAGTTTTAAACTTAAGAGTCCTAGGTGCTTTTGTGTGTGTGTGTGTGTCTGTGTCTGTGTCTGTGCCTGTGTCTGAGATGTATACAGTTTCACATTACTACATGCCAGAAAGGCATTATCATAATAAATACAATATATTAGAAGGTCTTTGGCCTATGAAAATATTTTGATGTATGTGAATAACTCTGAAACTTTAGATGATTCTTTCTTCATGTTTTCTGATCTTACATGCCAAAGTCACAAGTATTTGTTGTGATCTTGTCTATTCAAAATCCTGCTCCTGTAAAATAGCTCCTCCATAAAAGTCAAGCAATGTAAAATTGAATGCCTATATTTGAATAGATTTTAACAGATAATAAACCTCTTGAGATTAAAATAGTTTCATTCACCAAGACAGTTTGCTCTGCAGTATGCAATTTGTGTCACATTATGTAAAATACAATTTCAAAAAAAGATTTAAAATAAAAGCACAAATAAAAAGTATCTTGTAAAATGAAACCAGAAATGTGCTTTTAGTCCTAAGTCAAATAGAGAATGAAAGCAGGATATGATATCCTGTCTTTAAACATTGCATTTCTGTGGCTTGATTTGTGTTTTTTCCTGCTTTCCCAGCTTTAACATTCAAATTTCAAGCCCTAGTACCAGAATTTCCCTTCCCCAACATCTCTTTTTTTTTTTTTTTTCCATTTTAAGGGAAAACTATAGAATTAGAGTATATCAAGTGCAAGAGAGAATTGCTTTTGCATTTATAGGTAACAGTTCACCATTTCAGAATATAGAGTTTACATCACATAGCTGGTTTACCAGCACAGAGGTTTGTATCCTGTCTGTTGTGACAAGAGCTACTGACTGTCATTCTCTCAGAAAATATTTAAATGTGTATGTGAAATTGTATGTCTGGAAAATGTTTTTCTCCCATCTAATGGCAATGTCAAAGCTTCTGTTACGTGGAATTTAGTACCTTGCAAACAATTTTTATATACAAGCTATGAGCTAGTGGACTGAGTAAAACGCTATTTCTTACCCAGTGCTTAATAAGCGATGGCAAAAAAATAGATGAGGGTGGTGATCCCTAAATGACATGCTAATTAACAATGCATGGATAATTCAGGTTCATGCCTTTATCAAGCAGGGTTGGTTGATTTTTTAGTGATGGATGCACCTTGTAGAGCTGGATAGTTTGGAAGACTTCTCTTTAGGATGATGTTTCTGAGGGAATTGGGCGTATATTTGCCAACTAGAGTCGTGTTTGTATTCTGAGAATGGAAGGAGCACACCTGATGTGTCAGTGTGTACAGCGCTGGAGTCTATCTACTGACAAAATTTGAGAAAGAGCTCATTAAAGTTAACTTTCGCTCCCTTCCTCTTTCCCCAGCCCAAAGGTACACTGTGCACAGGTAATACTAATGGTATTGCACTCTTCACCTAAATAAAAATGGTATTCATTTTTAATAACAAAAGAGCAGGAACAATAAAAAAGTTCAGACTTTGTAGTCTGAGTATGAAGGGTAGTTAAAATAGCTAGGTAGCCATTCAAAATACTATACTTTACTCTTATTAACTATCCACTGCACTGTGTGTTTGCTATAAATATTTCAGGCCAAAATGGAAAACAAGCAGAGCAATCTTGCCAATGATCCTATTTCTCAGAACAGTAGGAATTGGTTTGAATGCCTCTACCAATTACAGTTGAACACTGGAATTAAAATGGGAGGTGAGTTGTGCTGTGCCGTGCAGCGGTGCATGACATTACGTATGCTCATATCCAGGCATGCTGCAGTAAAGTGTCATGTAGAGTTACTTTCTGGGTCCAGAAAGTGGCACTGAATGATAGTTCCTCCTGTTTCTCAGCTAGGCAAGTCTCCAATTTCATAGCGTTTGCTAGCTTTATATGAAGTACCTTAAACATTGTCCTGAAATTAGCAAGACATTATTTCAGTTTTTGTTATTACTTTATGCTTCATGTCTATGACTTGGTAATTGTGCCTGTTCATACACTAAATGCGATAAGAGGCTGGATTCTTGGAGTATGTCTTAATAATATAGATGTTGACTGCTTTGCCCAAAACATTACATCCTCGCAGGCAGCAAACGCATATTGAAACTCCCATGTTAATAGTTAACTAGGGGAAACTGCATAGAGAAAATCTAAACCATGGACCTCGATGAGTGCTGTCTCTGCTGTTTGCATTTTCTTTGGGATGTTAGGAGGCATCTGTAGCTTTACATAAGCAGCAGCGACATGTTCTCCTGTGAGCTATTAGAAGATAATGTCATTATCAAGTTGTGGAGGATCAGCTTGAGCTGTCTGTTGCCTCGTGTTTGCCACTTTTTTCCCTAGAGTGAGTTTTTTTCGCTCTGCTCTTACGTTACTTTGCATGTAAACCCATAAGCAATGTCTCCATGTTTCTAAGGGTGGGGAAACAATATTTGTCACCATAGCTAATAATTCGGGAACGAGCTCTGTGGAAAAGCTAAGAAAAAGGGAAAATAAAAATCTGCTTCAGAGGTAAGAATAAGCCAAACGTTTACTTAGAAAGTCCAATACTTAATTAAGCTCTTTTTTTAAGTGTTCTGATCCCAGAAGTTATTCATAGTATTTGCTTCAGAATCTGTAGCTGTCACCGTGCCTTCTCTTGATTATAAATTCTTCTTTTGCTGATAAAACTTCTATATTAGTAAGTAATCTTGTAGAAATTAATTTTGAACAAAAGAAAGAAAATCAGACCGAAACAAAATTTTGAAATAAAACATTTTAGGCCATGGAGCTTTGATGTTAACTTAAATAATTTGGGTTGTTCACGTGAATTGATTGTAACAGTTGCCACAAAGATCTGAACTAACAGCTGTTCCATTTTGTCAATATTAGAAATACTTGCATTTTTTTGCAATTCATTAAAACAAACTGGAATTGTTTTCTCTTGCTGAAGTCATTGTGAAGACCAAGTAGATCAAATGTTGCATAGATGCTAGTGATGCAATAATATTGCATGAATCTGTTTTCTATCAGATAGCAGAATAATATGCATAGACCCATGGAGCACTGAACTTCTAACAGAAAATAGATCTCATGCAAATCACCTGTACTCTAGCACAGTGCTTAGGTGTGTCTCCCAAAATATTACAGCAGATTGATACAACATGGATGGAAAAAAGCAAGACAAGGATTAACTGGAAGCTGAACAGTTTGTCTCAGAACAATTATGATAGACTCTAGTCTAAGTAATTTGTATCTCAGACAATAGAAATTACTGCATTCAGTACCAGAATAGCTTTCAGGATCATTCTTATTTTTTTATGTGTCATACTAAAAGAAATTCAATCATATGTTTTGAATCGTATGTAAAAATAAGTCACAAAATATTATGCAACCTTCATTGTCTCCGCTACTCTGCCCACAGTTTCTTTTTGGATTACTGACATTTCTCCATCTCTTGGAATGATCAGAACTGCCAAAATCAAACAGATTGCTATAGCAGTGCTGTGAGAGAATAGTTGAATCTTTTAACCTCAGCAGGAACTCTTCCCCGGTGAGGCTATGTGAGATCATATAATACAACAGAAATATTATTGCAGTGAGGAAGGCCAACTGCATACTGTGTCACATTCCCAAGAGTGCAGCCAGCAACTTCAGGGAACCAATCCTCCCCCTCTGTTCTGCACTTGTGAGACCACAACTGAAGTGCTATGTCTGGTTTGGGCTCCCTAGGACAAGGAAGACATGAACATACTAGAGAGAGTCTGGTCCCGAGTTGTTCGATAATTTGACTTAGCAGGGCTTCAACATGGCCTCCCATAGTAAGCTTAGCCATTTCAGAGAGATGCGGACTGGGTAAGTGGATGGAAAAGGTAGGTGGAAAATTGTCTGGACTCAGAGGGTTGTGATTATGAGTAGAAATCCAACTGGTGGCCAGTTATGAGCAGTGTTACCCAGGGAACAATGCTGTTTAATGTCTTTATTAAGAAGCTGGAGCACACGTGGTACGAGGAGAGACTGAGAGTGCTGAGTTTAAGGCTGAAGCCTTAGGAGAAGAGGAAGGGGAGATACTAATGCTGTCTATAACTGTTTCATGGAAGGGTATAGAGAAGATGAAATTATAGTCTTGGAATATCACAGCGAAAGGATGAGAGGCAATGATCGTAAGTTGCAATATAATTCCAGTTAGATGTGAGAAAAATGTTTTCATCATAAGCGTTGTTAAAACTAGAAGATCTGTTCAACAGCGTTGCAGGCTCCTTTAACCTTGGAGATTTTCAAAACTTGACTGGACTAAGCAACCTGATATAGTTGAGAGGACTTTGAGAAGGAGGTCCCTTCCAACCTAGACTGTTGTCTGATTCTGTGAAATTATATACATTATCTTAATTTATAAAGAGAAATTAAAATGAATTATCAATAATGAAATTTGTTATATAATAAGTAGTGTACAGATATTTCTATGTATTTTTAAATAAAAAATTGGATTGCCTGCTGATTCCAATGTATTGTTAGTGCAGCAGAATTCATTTCCTTCTGTTCAGAAGTGGAGAGTTAAGATATGCAAGTAATGTCCTTCATTCAGACTCTTTGTTAATTTTATGGCAAATGAACAAAACCAAGAAAATAAAAGCAAAAGCAAATGAACTGACTTACTCTCTGTCAGACTCCTTCACCCTCTAGTCCTCTTCCTTCCACTGCTTGACCCTCTGTCCAAACAACTCTCATAAGTGTTGACAGGACTGTCGAGTTTAGTTAGCTGTTCAAGTCTCCCAACACCCGCTCTCTTGTCAGCAAGTGTACGAGGGACTTCTAAACTATTATAAAGCTCATTGTAATCCATCAGATGTCCAGGAGCATTAGGGACATACAGTAGGGTCCGAGTCCAACAGAAGCATCCATTCAAGCAATACGTATGATTACATGAACAAGAGAATGTTCTATGTTAAGGTAGGTAATGTTAAAGAAAAAAGTTAAAGAAAAAAGGGTATTTCAACGAATGTGTAGAATTCACTGGGGAAGAGGGGTGAAGACAAGAGAAATTACAGTAGGAGATCAAAAGTAACGATGTAATCAATAAAGCATAATTATAGTCTCTGTTTAAGGATCCATGAAGTGGTATTGTTGCATATGTTTGAGCTGATATAAAATGCTGTTCAGTTTAAAGACCACATAGAATTGGGAAGCAATTTTCACAATCTCTGAAAGTTTTCAAGATTTCATTTTGCGTGTATCTATTCTAAATTAGGATAAAAGCTTCTGAAAAATAAATACTAACATGTTGATAGGCAACAGCCAATAGCTTTACTTCCTACTGTTAATTTTTTTGATCAAAATTATTGGATATTCAAAATACTGACTTCCGCATCTAATTAGACTGTGATGTCAGCTCCCATTTTGCACTTGTTAAATTTTCAGTCAGCCACCTTCAGACTGCGTTTCCTGCACAGATTTGCATAAATAACAAAAAATACATTCCATTAGAGAGAGATAATGTAAGTTTTCTGAGATATACAAAGTTTGGAATTCGGGGCCATCTTTGATTAAAACCTGGGGATTTCACATGCCCCAAGTAAGTTCTCTCTCTTCTAGTTCTCTGGGTCATGGAAGAGAGCTGTTTTGCGAGGGTTCTTCTGTTCTTCTGCTCAAGTGACTGCTTAAAGTAGTATTTCATACACTTACGGTGACTGGAGGTCAAGTTTAAGAGTTTGTGAGTTTGAATTCTCAGACTCTCTTTCCCTCTTTATCCAAGCTGGCTGCACGTGTTTTGACGTCTCTCCATGATACCACAGTTAAGCCAGCCTCGGTCAAAATATAACACTTAGCTCAAGTGCATAAGACTGAGTGACGCCAGTCTCTGTAGGTTCTGTAGTCTCTGCATGGATTATAAATTTCTACTTTTCCAAAATCCTAATTACTGCTTTTCCGTGTTGGCGTGTATTACCCTGTTGAGTGCTGTCCAGTTATCTCAAACATAGAGTGCCACTGGGCGATGTCCTAGGAGTTACAGAAATAAAATGTAAATCTGGAAAAGGCAACTTTCAGTGATTCTTTGCTTCAGGAATAATTTTTTTCAAATTGCTCTTAGGAAGGAAATCAGCTTTAATTCATTGATCTGTGATACTCTATTTAAACTGTTGGAAGTGCTAAGCAGTCAACACTCACCTAAATGCTAGAATTATGTGGGTTTTCTGTTTCCTTAGAAAGGTTGAACTGGTTTCAAGTAACATACACAATATGTCCTGTAAGTACTGATTATCTTGGAACAAGAGATTTTGCAGGTGCAGACTCTGAGTTTCCAGTGTGCAGATGTGTTTTTATGAATGCTACCCAGATCCTCTCTTCTGTTTTATTCCTATTGTTTCTAACAATGCTTACCCTAAATGAGCTAGAGAGATTTTTAGAGTTCAAAATGTATCTCCTGAAAAATGCAGGGGTTTTTGCATGTCCCCCTCAAGAGCTTCAGTAGTATGAAATGATGTACATCATAATTTCTGTTAGTAATTATATTTCTGAAATAGAAAATATTGAGTAATTAATTTTCACTGCAATTTAAAAAATAGAGAAAAGTCACAATTACTGAAATTAAACAGATAATGTATAATAAATAAAGTAAATAGTAATTTAGCATTTCTGTCTGTGAAATAACCATAAACAGGACATTATTTTCTAGGTTTAAGTTTTAAACTTCATGATTGTGGATGGTTTGTAGCAAGTTTTCACAATCCCAGTATTTCTTCATTGTCTTCAAATAAGCATCATGGTATTGATTATCAGATTTTGTTGAGAACAGTATATGAGGATGCTGAGTGCAGCTGTACACATGAATTAATAAATGAAATCAATGTGCAAGTGTAGAGCAAATATAGAAGTTTTTGAATATAATAAAACTGTTTAATCCTTTAAAAGTTTGTGCAAGTTTTTACTGATATAATTTAATTCTGTTCTTTCAGCACAATAATAATCATCAATAACTAGTGCTATTTATTTTGAAGTAATCTACCCCAGTAAAGCTTCAGCTGCAGACACGATGTACTGCTGCAGCATTTGCATAGCTATAAAATTTCCTGTCTTCACATGCTACTTATTTGTCATGTGATTCATTTAGTTTGTGTGTCCTGGTATGAGAGTGGCAGCATCTCTGACATGACTAAAACTCACAAGATCATCTACTGACAAATTGAACTCTGGTACTTTGTTAGTACAGTGTAGTGATAGATACATACTAGTACAAAATGCAATAGTGGCAAAAAAATGGACCTAGTGGAAATATGAGGCAGATAAAAATAAATATCAATACAGCTTTGGTGTTAAAAAGTTTAGGCATATTGCTAGAAGGAAGTTACAATAGATGAGGCAGCAGTTGTTCTACCACCCAAGTGTATGCCTCTGGGCATTACTTGTGAGTGGTTCCAGAGATCAGAAGAACTGAACTCATTGGGAGCTAGTATTGTTCTTTCTTTGCCAGATTCCATCAGCAGAAGTGTCTGTACTTTTGGGCTGTGTTTTATAAGATAAGCGAGTTTAAGTTCTTGCACAAGTACGACAAAAGGAGAAGGAGCTTCTGGATCTGTAGATTGAGGTAGAACCTAGTGGATAATATCTTCAACACCCAGGAAACTTCCCTTGAAGCCGAGTATTGTGTACTTTAAAGCTAAAACACTTGAGAAAATTCTTAATTGGAGACATTAAGAATTTCCTATTTCATAATTATTTTATCACTGTAATCCTTATGTGGAGAACAATGTCCCACATTGCTTCGTTCATAATTTGGGACATTACTCCTCCATTCATGGTTTGTTTCCAGAAATTAAATGCCCAGGGCTGAGAATATTTATTCAGTTGGGTTTGTGCATAAAGTCTTCCTGTCTACTCTTTAGAGAGAGGATTTTATTGTTACTGAATTAGGTTGGGAAATGAAGACTTCAGCCCAAATTATAATTATTTTTCTGCATCTGCTCCAATCATTTACATGGTTTATGCTTGTAAATTAGGTGTTAATGAAATCCAAGTGGGGTAACAGTGTGGAACATCAGAACTGCAATTGACTGGAGAAGTAGAGAACATTCGAATATCTCTGAGGAGATCACTTCACTTGAGCAATAACTCTGGGACGTTATATGACATGCACAGAAGCATCATTCTGTTACAGAAGTTATCTCAAATATAAAGAGAACAGAAAATCCATTTTATACAAGAAGTTGTACTTTTTGTACTTTTCTTTAGAATGGATCTTTTTCTTTTTGAAGTTTTTTTTTTCCCCTTGTAGCACTATTACTCAGCATTTACATTCCAGATAAGCAGCTGTTGCACGTATCAGAATATATGCCGCTTTCCCAAGTGTTTTGTACTCTGCCTGCCTGACAGCACCAAACAGAATTGATCCCTCCGATGCTTCTTATTTTGGGTATATTTGATATACAGGGATTCTGTGCTATGAATACATGTTATGAATGTTATAAGCCACTAGTATTAAGGTTAGTAACTTTAGAAAACTGAATTATGAAAAGTTACTTTTATAATTATAGGGAACCTTGATACTGTTTTAATTTTTTTACGCAATTAACTTCTGGGCAGTATTTGCCTGAGATGTGCAGGAGAATGCTACTGATTACGTGATATTACATCGAATGCAAACACAATATGATGGCTTAGCTCTGAAGTTATATATTTGTGCAGCTCTAAACATGCCTGCCCTTTTATCATTATTTACTTGACAGTGACATTCCAATTCTTAAGAGAGTATTCATCATCTTAGAGTGACGAAAGAATGAATTAGGGCTGATTTAGTATGTGAAAGATACCTTCAGTGCAGGTATCTCCTTGAGTCACACTGTCGCTATGATAGTCTCTCTAGACCTCAGTGATGGCCTTTTTCTGATAAGGATTTGCCAGATGGAAATGAGGGGGAAACAGGTGAATTTCAGCCATCTCATTGAACTAGTCTGGAGAATGTGTTAAAGTTGATGTAGACTGACAAATTAGGTTTTTCATAGTTCTAATGCTCCTGATTTAACAGCTATAAGAAACTTTACAAAGGTATCGTGCTAAACTGTCTGAGATTGAGAGTTAAGAATAAATGTAAAACAAACAGTGACTTAAAAAATATAGAAATTGATATAGTTAGGGCACAACAAATACCTTACTCTCAGAGTGATAGCCTGTGAAACTAAAACCAGACTTGGTTCATCTGCTGCGAACCAGCTGATCCCAAAGAAAAGCAGCTCTGTTCTTAACCATGTAAAGCTTGTGCAGATTCTTCCTAAAAACAAGCAAAACTGACCACCTCATGCTCTAGAAGAAGAAGGCAAATAGCAAATTGAAGGCCATCATTCTTTCTTCTTCATTAAGATTCTCTGTGCCTCCAATTGTGCAAGTGTCATTAAACAGCCAAAGAGCATAACTATCAATATGACTCTCACAGGATCAGATCATGGATTAGAGAATTTACGTGATAAGAGCTGAATGCTGGGATGGTGCAGGATAACCACATTTTGTACTGGAGACTTGTGTTTGACTGTAGCTCTAAAAGTAATGTTTCTTCTTACATATTTGAATACTGCACCCATAATCTGCATAATTGCAAAGTCATTAATAAAATTGGCAAGGTCTAAGCCATAGAATTTATTAGATCTATATGCAAAATATATTATAAAGATGTTTGCTGGAAAGGATTGTATTAGGATGGAGATCTCTCCAAAGTTCTGGTAACATCCATTACCTGAAGAAATTAATTCAGATGACAAAACATTTAATTTTAAAGGAAAATTACAAAGCAAAAAATTAAACAAATGAAGACAGAAATGTAGAAAAGTAGCTTTACTGTCTGTTAGAGTTATGGCTATTTTAGTGCATGAGATCTCCAGTTATGATCTTCAGTGGTGCTTTGGGTGGAGGGTGAGGGTAAGAGCAGTCCCTGGCAGTACAACCCCAGAACAGCTGTAGCTTCCAGCAGCGGGTGGTTCAGGGACTTGCTGAGCCAGATGTGGCCTCATTTAGTGGACCTTCCTGTCTTTTATGTCTATATATTTGTGTCTTTGGCTTTAGAGCTCCTGTAAACCTTTAGCATCTTGGAACAGGACCATGCACAGTATTCAGCATACAAGCTCTGATGGGCTTGAAAAAGGACTTAATGATAGACTGACCTTTCTAACGTTTTCTTTTTCCTCCCCTTGGAGAAAGCTCTCTGGTTTTTTAATTTGCTTTGTCGTGGGTTTTTCCTGTTTCAGTGGCCAGAACATACTGCTCTCTCTGTTTCCCTCACTTCCCACAACCTCCCTTCCCATGCTCTTTGGGCGTGCTGATCGCCTTTTTGTTTGTCAGGTCTTTCTGAGAGGTTGAATATGTCCAGTATTCAATGATAATAAATTTTCCCAAAAGTTTATTGGTCTCCAAGTTGCCCTCAGTAGGAAGGATTTTTATTTGAAAATACCCTTTGTTAATATTATCTATGTCTCTCCATAAGCAGTCCCAAGGGTTTTGCTGTCCATTACAGAACAATGAGGAAAGGGTTAATGTTAGGTTAAATGGGCAGTTCTAAATTAATCTGATGGATTACATGAAGCTCAAGACTCATAGAGTGGCTGAAATTAAAACATTTGTTAGATTATCATTACTTCATAGAGTGTGTACGTGTATCAAGTGACACAACAGTTTCTATGTGTTTGGGATTTAAATATTCAAATAAATCTACAGATGTCTCAGGTATATGACTCACTGAAAATTTCAAACAAAAGTATTTTTCCCAAGGTTAATATAATTAGCTCAAGTAGTAGCACATTGCTTTATCTTAAAAAAAAAAAAAGAAAAGGGGGAGGGGAAATTTAAATCCAAACATTTCATTTGGACATGCTCAGAATAAAATATTTTGTATTTTCATGGCAGAATGATGCCTTGTATTGAAATGTAATTAAGTGTGATCAAAAGTCAATTAAATTGAACTAAATTAAATACAGTCTTGTATATATATTAAAAAAAAAAACAACAAAAACCAGCACACGTTTGTGAATTAGGTGTTTCACTTTCTGTCTACCTCCCAGTGTTTGCAGGGGTTATATTTTTTTTAGGTTAGCTAGGAGAACAAACACAAATGAATCAATTATTCACATTATGCTACTGGGGTACTAAAATATTCAACTTGTTGATTTACTGTGGGTGTATCAATATTGTTCCCTCTCTTGAATTCAAAGCAGTTACTTGGCCAGTACAACTGTTTCGTACAAACTATATCAAAGGAGACAATGAAATATTCTTTGCTTATCATCTTGTATTATATGAAAAGTTATTTTCCTTGACACATGGTCAGAGAGAAAGAGATTAATATTTTTGATGTATAGTCATTTTTGGCTATTATATCATGGTGACATCTTAAATGGAAAATTAAAACTCTGAATACAGTAAAATTGTAACACGTTCTCCCCAAGCTAAAAAAACAAAACCCCAAACCTCTCAATATTGTGATTGAAAACCATATGTTTAGTGCTTGCCTTCAAGTCAGATTTTTTTATTTGTAATCTTGTAAGATTTTGAAAGAGAATTTCCTTTAGGGTCTAGGAATGATAGGTGTTCAGAGATACGCATTCTGAGTAATGATGTGAAATTTGGGTTCAATTGATATGAATTAGATTTCTGTAAGAAGAAAGAACCGTGCGGTAACTCTATGTAAACGGTTCTTCTTGTGGATTTAAAGAGTAGATTCTTCTTTTGGTTTAAATTTACTGAAATTAAGAACACATTTTCATTGAAGCCATCCTCCTAATTTCTTGCAGTTTTACCTAAGAAAGACAGTGCAACGATTTTCACACATGATGAAGGATTATGGAGATAGTAAGCCTGAAGTTACAGGTTCAGATTTCCAGAATTTATACGCATATCCCCTCTAAAAGCAATTCTGCTAATCCCCAGATTGAAGGAACTGAAATTACCAGGGGGTTTTTGTTGTTGTTGTTTAGCTTTGTTTTTAAATCCAGACCTAAGGAAGAAGTTAGAAGAGTATTATCTCATCATATGCAAAAAAAATAAATACTCAAAAAAGTTGAAGCTCATAATCTTGATTCTTATCTCTAAGAATATCATGTATCACCCTGGTGAAACTGCAACTGAAAGAATATCTTCCTGAAAGTTATTCTCTTTGAACTCCACATAATTTTTAGAAAACTTGGGAAAGGTTTATTCCTTCACTTTGTAGGCTGAGGGAAAAAACACTGGATAACATTTTTGTTTTCATTTCCTCTTCTTAAGCATGTATTTTCGTACGTAAAACTGTTTTTGAAACCCTAATAAAAACAATATATCACTTATGAAGAATTCAACCTAAGATTTTGGAAATCTCATATCTCTGTGATTGTTTAATTTGTCAAACTGTTTGTGAAAAATTCAGCCTCAGAAAGTTATCTCATACATTTTCTCTCTGGACATATCAAAGCAATGGAAGGTAATAAGGGATATATTGTATTAATTCTTTTCCTTTTTAAAGCATATGTTACGACTGGTACATAGGTCAACCAATCTTATTTTGGTTTCTTTCTGATCATTTTCTTAGACTGGGAATATAAATCAGTTTTTGTTAGTTGACATAGATTACTTTTCTCATATCCCGCAGCAGACCGTTTTCCTCCTTTTATACATGCTCAAAAACAAAACACTTGGTTTTATTTCTATCTACTTTACTGTGAATATTAAACAGATTTAGGACATATTTTGCATATAGTAAGTAGAGCATATCTTACTATTCAAGAATGTTTTTCTAATACTTAAATGCTTCTTTTCCAAACTCTTATTTTAAAGACTAATTAGTTTATAATTACAACTTGAATGTATTTGTTTGATTTGGAACCTAATAATTGAGGTAATAATGCGGTTTATTTAAATATGAAGAATTGTTTGATATTGAAAAATAAAAAATGAGAGGGAGTGAGGAAGCGGAAGTTTTTGGCGAACATTATGCAGCACTTTCCCCCTGTCCATGGTCATGTACACTTTGAATTTAAATAGTCTTTAGGCAGTGAATTAGATAGCAAATACATAGGGCTAAAAAATATTATTTCTTTCTTTTGTGAAGTGTGACAACTTCAGTGATTATTTCTGGCAGCAGTGTTTAAGTCCTGCTTGGGGAGTTTGAAAAGATGGGAAGTCACTAGTTGAAGAGTGCCATCTTCGGAAAGGAAGTTATTGGGCCAGTCTCTGTGCTTAAAGGGACTGAGTTTAGAAAGATGCATAAGCTCTCTTGGAAGTATTGTTTTAAGAAGCAGATCGGGTGCAAATCAATGAACTGTGGTAAATGTAACTGTGATAATTCAAAGAAATTGTTATCCCCACTTGCCTATCCCTATTTGCCTGCAATAATTCGTCTTTATTGTAGTTTAAGCAAAGATTAGGGACAGAAGCAGCTGACACACAGTCACTTGTATAAAACCTTTAAACATGTGTTTTGAATTCCAGGGGTGCAGCATGGTCTTAAATGGTCGTAAATGACTACAAAGTTAGGATAGCTTGATGCCCCTTTGAACAAAGGCTGGCATGGTGCTAAGAGGGTTCAGGTGTGTCTCAGCCATATTTAGGTTACCATAAGACGTTAAGGTTCCTCACGCTTGCTATTTGTAAATATTTAAGAGTTCTGCAGCATGAGCCTTGCAGGGCTGGGAACTATTGATAAGATTATCTTGGTTGCAGCCAACATTCCCTTGCTACTCTCATCGTGAAGCAGTAAGGAATTTGTATTAATGCAACAAGCTGTGACTCTCTTCTGAGCTTCGTTTTTAATATTGTTATTGTGTAATATAAAAACTCTTGTATATATTTGTACCCTAGGAAAGTCCTTTTTTACCTAACTGTGAGTGTAAAACTATCTATAGATTAGGTTTGAATCACGCATGGATAAACTTGAGTCTGAAAACCCTACTACTGCTAGATCTGCATCATGCAAGTGTAAGTGACAGGTAGGAGGAGAATTTTAGATAAAGCTTATTTAACCTGTTGATAGGCAATGTTGATATACACAATGAAAATAGTCGTAGCATGGTATGAGTTGTTAATCCTGGAAATTTTTGTTTTAGAAAGGAAAGACACTTTCACTTACTTCATTATGTTGCATATAAATGAAAAGTAGGCAGCAGATAAATATCTGTTGTCATGACAAAGAAAGCAGTTGTAGCATTTGCAAGGAAGTCTCCTAACTTGTGTTTACTATTTTATTACTGTTTTCATATCTCGAGCAGAGCAAAATTATTCATTGTGGATTATATCGTTTGTTTCGATTAGCACATGAATCAAAGGAAGTTCAGCTCAGTCAACCAAAGGGAAAAAATGGATGTCGGTGCCCGTGATTAATTTAAACAATAACTTGTTGAGTGTCCAAAAATACATTTTAATGTCAAACATGAAAAGAGGTAATGTGTAATACTGCAATTTTCAAACAGTGGCAGTAGCTCTGAGATCGCTCATAGCACCAAATGAAGATGTTGCATCTGTTTGAAAAGAGATACGGGTTTAAGTTCCCTGGGGGAGGGCAGGGAAGAAAATGATAGGTGATAAGGGCACATAAATTCAGGTCATATGAAATGAGATCTCACAGGGATCAGTTAGTGTCTTACAAATAATTCATAGGTAAACCAAAAACTGTTTAAACGCAAGTATGTTATCCAGACTGCACTTTAAATGCCTACGAACGCAGAGAAACCAGGGAACGGAGCCGGGTTACTTACAGAAAGGCTTATTATCAGTGTGGGAAGCGCTGTGGCAAGACATCTGTACAGCTCCTTGAGCAAAGTCTCTTCTTGTACAAAATGTCATCGTATTTGTCTGGTCCCATATGCAGGCTAATACATCTCTGTAAAAATCATAATTCTGGGAACCACTCTACAGACAAATCCCAGTGTGTGCAAGGCAAGGCAGGCTGAGAGCCACGTCTGGCTCCAAGCTGTGCCTGTGGATCCCTGGGAGTAAATGTATACTGGGCTGCCCACTATGGCCTGCACCTTGACTTTATTGGAGAGGTTTTCTTGTTACTCAAGGTATCCAGACCCCCTCTTAGTTTATTCATAAAAAGGTAACTTGTTTCAACAAATTTCACAGTTTTTGAGGAAACAAAATTTTCAGTTTGCTTGTTTTCTCCTCTTACCTGTTACATCTTTCAAAACCCAAAATTTCTTTTGGGAAAAAGATATTTCAAGTAGGAAAAGCCTCAGATTGTATCTGGTTTCAATCTCTTTTCCTCAACCTTATGTATGTTTTGGACCTGCTTTTAAGTCACTGGAAGAATCGCCTATTGACTTCAGTAAATTAAAAAAAAATAGTTGTATTGTAAAAATGTATAATTTTGTCATGACCTGGAAGTGAATAAATACTGCTTCCAGCTAGGATTGATCGGGAATGTCACTTGTTAAGGCCAGGCGAAAGTGTGCAGTGCTGCAGTATGCAGATTAACTGGAAAGATCTCTGATCTTGGTGCCAGTTACTGCAGTAGCATCAGGAGTCTATGAGGACAGTGGGGGATATATGTGAAGACTTCTTCTGAGGAGAATTCAAGTCTTTTCTACTCATGGAAAACTCGTGGCTAATTTAGATGGCTTCTAGTGCTTGTGTTAGCTTGTTTCACACAGTCCAGTATGTTTGTCTCGTGGGACGTTGCCAGCACTGGGTTATGTTCAGGACACTGCAGTGGTTGCGGCGGTGGTGTTGTCTTTCCCCTGCAGTGGCTGCCTTGCAGTGGAAGCTGGTAAAGCTGAACACACACTGCAGGCTCCAGCCGGGGCTCTGTGAGCTGGGAGCAGAAACCATTTCTCTCATCCTTTCTTAAGCCAGTGCTGATTGTGTGTGAACTCTTCAAAGGCACCAGGTTGCTCTCCCAGTGTAAGCTCCTCTGACAGAGGTCTCCATCCCAGGGGTAGCAGCTCAGTTCTTGGCAGAGTGCTCTCTAAACTGGACCCATGAAGCAGTCAGTGCTTTTAAAAATGAGCGGGGGTTCTTCAGATTTAGCATTTGACATATTCATTTAGTTCAGAGAGCAGACAGAAGGGTATATGATTTCATGTGGATAAGACTGTCTGGAGAATGTACCTCCAGGGAACTGCAACAGATTAGACTCAACCTGCAACCAGTAAACTGAGATGAGACTCCAGAACCATCCCTTTTTGATTGTATATGCTTGATTTCTGTAACTTGTATATGTTTACATATATACATTTATATGTACATATATGCATTTCTGAATTGCATATATTCTATCTATGACTTTTATAAAATGAAATAAGATATAATTTTAGATGTTTTTTCACATGGAGCTACATAGCATGAAACAATATTATATCTAATTGCAGCACTGAACTCAAAAGGAGAGTAGACTTTATGTTAATTCGTGTCAGTTGTAGTATTTTTTAGTATTTACTTAAGTCCAAGGTCAAAAGATACCCAAATGACCTCTGGGTGAAACTGAACGGACAACTTGTTTCAGTGTTTCTCCTAGGTGAGTAAATAGGATGCAAACTACTGGAAGGCTGTACAGAGAAAGGCTCATTATCTGTTCTTGTCAGTCATGCTGCTCTGTTTATAAAAGAATTCCGGGCCTCAGTCCTTACTGCTCTGCATCTTATGTGATTGATTTTATACCAGTGATAAATAAATGTGACATGCTACTAAATCATTACGGTAGAATGTTATGTTTAACTGCAGTGTAGGGTATGATTTTGAAAGATGGAGCTTTAAGAAGAATCATTACATCCTTTCACTTATTTCAAAATAAAGTTTTGTATCAAAAATACCTTTTTACAAACTTTTGAGTAAATACTAAAAAAGTACAAAAATGTACTTTTGTACATTCTGCTGCACCCTTAAGTATCTGCTGGCAAAACTGATGAGGGACCAAGCTTTTTGTTTTGTTAACTTTGAATTCTGCCCTACAGAAGGAATCTTCTTTGATCAATATTTCTGTAGGCTTTGGCTGTGATCTTATCTCTCTTTCCACCCTGTGTAGTAATGTTGTCCTTGGCACTGTGCTATGTGACCATAATAAAAGAAATGATTCCTGCTATTCCAATTCACGCTGGTATTACCCGTCACTCCTTGTAGTCTATCAATGTGTAATAGTGTGCCAGTCTTAAGAACATTAAGGCTTGCAGAGTCAAGTACCCAAATATTTATAGGGAAAAAAAATAGGCAAGACCAATCCAGCCATCACTGTGCCTCTTTCTATGCTATATTTATGAATGCTTTTAATTAGATGAAAATTTAGTCACCTTCTTATCTCTTTGCCCTCCCCACATATGTTCAGTCTAAAAAGATAATTATACTTAAGACATCTGTTGCAATAAATACTTACTGAAATACTTACTATGCTTTCACCTTCTCTTTTTATTAATAGTACTCTAAGTATTATTATTAAGAGAAAGTACTAAGTACGCTAATATTAGCCTAGTTTTCTGACCAACTTTTCATTAAAGTAGGTACTGTTGGTTATAGCAGGGAATCTATAGGCTCACTGCCACCAGCATAATTTAACTAACGAAAACCATTATGAGAGTGAAATAGAAAAAATGGTCCTCAGTTCCTTTAACATTAAGGGTACTTTTTCCATCCTAGTGGAATATACTGCTGCAATGAAAGGAGTAGTTTGGGTATTTCCCAGCACACATGTTATATTGCTAGTTGTCAGTTATCTCGGTTGATGAAACAGGTTATCTTCAGAAGCTGGCAGGAGGTATGACAAACAATGGATTTGGTGTTTACTCACATCTTCTTTTGCTAGTTCTTTTTTGGGACTTCGTAAGTATTTTAGTTAAATGCTCTTGTGTTTTACTGTTAGATATCTAGTGAGCGTTGAGGGACTATAACATATGTATGTAGATAATCAGATGTTTAGCAAAGTAAGTTTTTAGAAAAAAATTATTGTCTTCTATCAAATTTATAAAGATACGTTTCTTTTGACATTTGAATAATGATCTGTTTTTCTTAAAAAAATACGGGAATGTATTTTCATCCAGAGAGATTTAAAATCTGTAATATCACACATGTAGTGAATTATTTTGCACCTGAACGCCAGTAGATGGTAAAATGAAGTACACTGAGGTTTTAAGCATTGTCTGTAGCCTGTAGCTGAAACTGTCTCTGATGATTTTTAAGGATCTGTTGTAAATGATGCACAGATGTGCAACTTAGTTCTTAAAATATATATGTTTCAGTGCAATACCATTTCTAGAAAAAAAACCTCAGTGAATGTAAACTGTCTTTAGATTTTCTAAATACGTAAATTAATACCAGCAAAGATGTATATGCTTTGATAAATTCAGGATTCCATCTGGACAGTGATAAGAGGTCTTAGTCTGTTCAGTAGGGATTTAACTAAACATTATGCAAATATTTATCTCAGATGGTGGCTGGAAATCTTATGTATTTATTCCCACAGTTCTATTTAAACTACTGTGGTTATTTTACAACATGATCAAGAGAAAGCAAAGAAGTGCAAGGATGTTAGCTAAATTTGTTATGCAGAAAATGTGATACAGAATAATCCTTGAAATCAGTTGGATGTAAAATTCAAAAGCCGTGCCTAAGCTTAGGAAACCATAAATGTTTTGAAATTCATGAATTTCCAGCTATGGTATTCTGTAATTTGAAAACAAGCAGCAGTACCAGTATATAGTAATCAAGATAACTTAAACTAAACAAAATGCTTACTAGGTACACGACAGACAGTCGCGTTTGCTGTGCCATTACAATGATGTCTTTGATTTTTTTGAATCAGACCTCAAATTACTATAGCAAATAAAAGGAATGTTTCCTACATTGTGTTTGAATAGTAGTCAACCTCCAACTCTAGAATAAGTTTACCACCATAAAATAATCTCTAAAATTGGAAAATGTACACATATATCTAGAATCATAGAATAGTTTTGGTTGTAAGGGATCTTTAAAGGTCATCTAGTCCAACCCCCCTGCAATAAGCAGGGACATTTCCAACTAGATCAGGTTGCTCAGAGCCCCCTCCAACCTGACCTTGAATGTTTCCAGGGATGGGGCACTGACCATCTCTCTGGGCAACCTGTGCCAGTATGTCAACACCCTCATAGTGAAAAATTTCTTCCTAATATCTAGTCTAAATCTGCCCCCTAATAGTTTAAAACCATTACCCCCTGTCCTATCGCAGCAGGCCCTCCTAAAAAGTTTGTTCCCATCTTTCTTATAAAGCCCCTTTAAGTACTGAAAGGCCACAATAAGATCTCTCCGGAGCCTCCCCTTCTCCAGACTGAACAACCCCAACTCTCTCAGCCTGTCCTCATAGGAGAACATTTTTGTGGCCCTCCTCTGGACCTGTTCCAACACTTCTATGTCTTTCCTGTGCTGAGGAATCCAGAGCTGGATGCAGTACTCTTGGTGGGGTCTTACCAGAGCAGAGTCACCTCAGAAGATGAAATGGTGAGTGTGGTGTAGAGATACTCCAGGGAGCCCAGGGAGTAGCATTGCTAGCTACACACAGTGGCATCAAAGATGGCTCATATAGTGCTGTAGTGATAAATAGTGCTTTCTTTTGCTCTCTGATATACCAGCTTTAGTCAGAGAAGTTAACTAGTCATAAAATACCATCTCTCATTTGATAACTTTAATACAAATATTTCTTTGTGAACTTGGCATTTCACAGGCTTTTCTATTTCTTATCTATGTACAGTGTAACTTAAACTGAGTTCTGTGTTCTGTGTTTTCTTTAAAGTTTACAAGAAACTGTGCTACCTTCTTTATTAAAAAGTAACTTCTGCAGATGAAGGGCAGGTTTATCCATCACCAATTGCCTGAGCTATCATTCACCATTCTTTCGCCCTCTTTTTGTTAAATTAAACTGGTAAATACATGAGTCAAAGGACGGTTTGAACATTCTGTTTTTTTCTTGAAATTGGCGAATGTCATCCCCTATTCTCTGTCAAGCCTACAATTTTTTTCTCGTTTTGTCCAATTGACCTCTTCCAGTTTGCATTATCTAAGCTGAACAAGAGGATCATTTAAACTCCATGAGCTAATGCACTGAGAGAATTTTCTAACAGTGCCGTATCAGAACGTTTTATCAAAATGTGAAAAGTGGTCACAAGGCATTTTAGTCTTGAGTTTTTATCTGCGGCCAATCTCCCGCATGTATGACAAGTTGAATACTGCGTGCACGGTATTTGTTGCTAAAAGCATCATCCCAAAACCACATCCATTTGCTAGTAAGGATGAGGTCGTTTAAACTAATAAGATTCTGAAAACCAGAGAGACTGAAAGATTTTTTTATAAACTGATCACATGGGAAGACATAATGTCAGTACATTTTTCTGTGCTTTAGATAAAGTTAAAAGGTTATTTCTACTGTGACTTATTTGTATTTGTGGCTAAACTCTAAGTTGAAAACTGTATTTGAAGATACAGAAGATATTAGCCAAATTTACCTACCACATTTACCCTACAAAATAGGGTATCGATTTATTTATATATATTATGCATATTTTTCGTTTTGCAGGTTACAGAGAATTATAAGAATCAGTGTGAGGCTACATGAATTTTAATGTATAATGTAAGATGCAATCTTGGTCGTACTCTGAGAGAAGAAATGCACATGCAGTGGATGTTTTTGCTTTCTGTAGTGAAACTACTTCTCAGTACAAAGGGCTTCAGTGTTACAGGTCAAGATCAGATTGTAGGAATGAGGGAATAATTCAATTCCTCATTTGCTCAAGAAATTGAATTGTTTCCTTTTAGCTTGACGCAGTCACTAGACTTCTTTCTTCAAGACTTCACAAAAACAATTTTCAGTGTCAATATAACCTGTCTGTAATATTATATTGATGCTAATTTCTAAAAAAGTACTTAGTGTACTTAGTGTGGGCTTATTTCAAACGCAATGTATAATTTTGTGGCAAACCTTTTAGCGGGTCTGTAAATCGACATCTCCTGCAATCAGCAGCTCAGAAACAATAGACTTCAATCAATCTGTGAAAAAAAACTCCTGTAATACACGTACAGTTCTCCGGAGAATCACTGTGCTTCATAATTCAAACATGCACTTTTCCCTTGTGAGTCATAATAGAACAGCGACCATTTGGAGCCCTTTAAAATGACAAAATAAAAGGAGTTCAACACTGAAAAGAAAAAACTGCCAGTTAAAAGCTGAAAACATTTTCAAAATGATGCTTTTTTCTATGCAATAAATACTCAAACTTCAGCTTAGACCTTTCTATTAAGCAGATGTTGTTATTGGCATGGCTTGCTCCTTTCTAAAAGAATCAGTGCACTTAGAGCAGGGTTTGTACCTTTTAACTACGATAAGTGCATTAGGGGGAAAAGATGGCAGAATTCATCATGTCCAAAAATGTTTCCCTACATTTATATAACCATTACAGAGGTATTTGCTCCAAAGGCAGTGTTTGTATTTATTTTCTTGTATTTCTCTGTTAGTATGTTTTTCTCCTTTGCAGTGTTCTTCAGTAGGATTTCCACACCCAGTGCTGGTTTCATATTTTTAATATTACCTCTTCAAGAAGAGTTGAATAGAAGATTAATGAGGCTATGGATAATCAGACAAAAAGAAGCATTCTTTTTCACTATCTGACTTTTATGTCTATACTTCATCTTCGGTAAAGACATTCCCCAGACACTGTGCAGTAACAGTTTGTTTTACAATAGTTCAAGCAGAAATGACTGTCTTTTTCACCCCTTCTTAGCATTCAAAGGTCTATTAATATAAAAGTTACGGAGATTCTTTCCTATTGTTCAAGGAAAGGGCATGCCCAACACAGCAGTATGTGTATACATGGACATTAATTACATGTAGTAGTTTCTTTTTTTAAATTTATTTCACTGACAATTGAAGTAATTTTCCTCAAACAGCAGAGAGTGAACAGTTTATCTTTGTGTTTTGAGCAAAGGATAATTTGCTGACAATAATTTCTCTTTATAATCCATGCGAACAACTAGCTTGAATTCGCAGTATCCAGTCTTGGATGTTGCATAAACAGTTTAGGAGCAATTAGATTTCAGTTTATCTTGTCCAGGACCAGGGACTATTTTAAAGCTGCTGAATGATCTCACTGTCTTTAAAATCTGTCCCAAACCACTTATGAAAAATTTCTTCTATAGGCTTTATTCCAGGAATGATCAGCTGTTAAGGGCACTAGTTGAGAGAGAGGATTGTGTTTGTTATACACTTAAGGCTTAGGCTATTCAAGTCAATGAAAAGGCATTTATTATCCTTAGAAGCCTTTTCCAAGTTACATTGTGATGCTCTTTCAACCTTGGTGCAGCATGATGAGTACAGCATGCTCAGGCAAAGGCAGTGAAAATGAGCGTTGAAACTTCCCTCGTGGTAACACCAAGAGAATAAATAGAAAGACAGTGAGGTGAGAAGTAAATATTTATAGATTTGAACTGTTGGCTTGTCTTGGTAGAATTAATTGCACAAATATTGGTGCACAACGATCCACATAAAGCGTTGAGATTGTGTCCTTTATCAGGAACAAATAAAGTGAAATCTGACACAACAGAGGTTTGAATGGGTAACCATGTGTCTGTTTGTTTTATCTTGGCCTTAGCAACAACATTCTCTACAATTCAGCCCAAGGATGTGGGTGAACTGCTGTAGAGTCTGATACTTTATGTTCTAAGAGTGTTTTTGTGTATAATCACAGTGGTAAGAAAAGAGATGTACCAGAGCAGTGTCAGCCAGAGCTACACTGAGCTTTGGCCCAGTACTACCAAAGCCCCCCATGCGTACTCTGCTCTGCAGGCGTGGGTGGGCCTGGTTTAAACTGAGTGATCCAAACCATTCATAGGGTTAGGCTTTTTCTTTTTACTACTTAGGCTACAAACCAACATATTTCCCTTTATGTCACCATAGTGGGATTTCTTACAGCATTTTCTAATTCTGTTTATGATAGCTTATGCCAAAGAAAATACAGACTGGGATCATATATGTATTTTTGTTGCTGAAAATAAAAAAGGGTGTTCCTGTAGTGTAGGTTAGAAATATTTTATCAGACTTTTCATTAGTTTTTCTGGTGTGAATATTTGTATTAAGAGCATTTAACTAACTATTTATGCTCTGTTTCATGTAGTAGCTGCTCTAATCCATCTTGTGTTACCTGAGGTTGTGAAATAGCTTGAGGGTTTGATCACTGATAATTATTTTAAATAAATATTTGTACACGTAGTTTTATTGGAAGTTCTACAATTCTTGGGAAAGTGATTTAATGACATTACATTGTAAATAGATTAATTTTTTTTGCTAGGATGTAGTATTATGAGTATTTTTCCTGATTTATACCTTTGAATATGATGATCAGATGAAATATTTATTTAATGAAAATATTTATTTCCCTTCTAGTGAAAGGACAAAATTACAAGGAACTGGCTGCAGGGCATTCAAAATATGTGTAAGAAAAATGAATTAGTAAATTCAAAATGGAATAGTGAAGTGAATGTCTGAATGAATCTCCAGACATACTGTGTGGGATATAGAACCATGGCACTAAGCTATTCCAGGAATGCTTACTCGCTGCCAGTTTCCAGCACTTTGTTCTACGTCTCAGGACACTCTGGTTGTTCTTCAAAGCCCAGCCTCGGTGTATAAGAATCCTATGATTTTCTCAAAGTTTCTGGTAATCACAATTATATAGAAAAATGGAAATGACAATGCTAAAGACTCAAAAAACAGAAGGCCAACAAAACCCATTATTTTAATGTGCATCACAATTTAGACTGATGTGAATGTGTGGTGTGCTGACTTTTTAGTTCAGAAGTTTCTGGTGACACGGCTAATGAGATCCCACACTTAACTAACTCGAGCAGGATTTTTCAGCAGTGAGAAAAAGGAGTCTGACTTCTTCTAATTTTATTCCTTTACTGCAGAACTTTCTACAACCAGATACGCATTTTGAAATGTGAGGACCTATGTGGCAAAATTAACATTTCTCTTATGTTTGCAAGTGCCTCTAAGGAGGACGCTGCTAACAAGACACCTATTTAAAACAATTCTGGGGAGCAGCTAAGTCTGATTTATTTTTTAAATCCGTATTCTAGAGCACCTATTTTTGTACTGTATGCTAGATAAACCTTCTCTAATAGTACCCTTTATTTTCCTTTCACTTAACTGAAGAGGAAAAATACAATACACAGAGGCATATGTTCCACAGAGTTGTCTAGAATAGCAAACTACTATAGTTTGTAGAAGTGTTGAGCTGCTCTGAGTTCTGCAGAGCAGTAGTCTCGGGGGCAGTAGTGGTGCTGACCACCAGGATAAGGAGGCTGATAAAACCGTACTGTCCTTCTACTGGCTTGGCATCAGGTGTTCACATTACATTTTATAGGATTTCTTTATTTTGGTTGCTGTTCCCCCTACAACAGCATACTTTGAAGCTTGTTTGGTAATTTATTTATTAACCTTTACTTTTAGTGTTGTTTTTTTTTCCAAAGAGCAGTAAAGAAAGCAGCACTCTGCGTCCTCACTGCATTGACAGCCTAGCGGCATAGCTAGAGATCTGCCAAAGGAATCAATTATGATTTGGAAAAAGGCAAGCCCTGGGTCCCTGCCAGTCTGCAAATAGACTGGGCAGTTCGCTATTTCTGACAACATGTGTGCAATTGTAAATGACTAAAAATACGCTGTTTTCTCGGCTTCTTTTGCAACAGTAGGTGACATGTTGACATTAGAAATAGCAGGCAATGCAATGCCTTATGATTGTGCTCTGGAGTACTAGCCAAATTCTTGATCGCCAGTGATAAAAAGATCCATTGTGTAAGATTTGTATGTTTGCACGGATGCTTCCATATTATACTATTTTTCAGTGGGCTATTTTGGTAGGGTGATATTTCAGTATAAATATCGCATGTCCGTATTTTTTCTCCTGTCAGTTTTAGAAAGCCATTTATGACATGGATATCATTAGTGAGACAGGATTTTCAAGCAGTGCAAAATTTATGCAAAGCAAAATTAATACCTCTGTACAACTGGATAATTCTGTATTTAAATATTCAAAGATATCAAAAACTTCTGTCTTGATCTCCTTTTTTTAAAAGAAAAATTTGGGTTTTTTTCTCAGTAGGCATGATAAATAGTTGGTTAAGAATTTCTCTGCTTGGGATACAAACAAAGCAGAAGAATCACAGGTCTGAGTATTACATTCAGCCCAAAGACTCAGTTAAAATCCTTTAATGAAGTAGCTGACACCTGTGAAAAAAAGGAGGAAAAAAGGCACATGTGTGTGTGCTCAGTACTTAAGCTGGAGAAGTGGTGACTCCCAGTCTCAAATCCTGAAGTAATGACTGTGATTGTTCACAGTACCGCTTTGCGTAGCCTTCAGGAGTAGTAAGTGTAGGCCGGGCTGGGGAATCTGAACTGTTGTCAGGATACCTGACAGGTTTGCATAGCTCATGCTGGGAGTTGGGGCTACGTGCTACGGAAAATAGTTGGAAATCGATGTTCTGTAACCCACGCTTTAGCAACCACCTGAATCTTGAAAGTGAGGTGACACTACACTGAAAAGAACAGGAAACAGTGAATACCTGGACTTCAAAAGCTTGAGAGCAAGTTCCCAGTCTGCTTTGTAACAAGTAATTCATGCCTACAGATACTGCATGGTACTGCCATTGTTTAGCAAAGGCGGAGATACCACCATCTGCAATTTCACTAATGCCTGCCAGAAGTTTTATGTACAGTGTGCGCATTTAGAGAGTGACTGCTCCTCTTGCGTTTCATCCTTGTAGACTGTTTGTAAATAAAATAAGGGAAAAGCATTGTACTGTGGGATGCTAATCTTTTTTCAGATCAGTAAAGACAATAACTGAGCAAAACAGTTGCTATATGAGTTCTGAGCAAGTGTTTTTAAAGAAGATAATTTGTACCCTTTTAATTGTGGAAAGCTTGTGTTAAGCAATGGCATCTAGGAGCTTGACAAGTTAAAAACATAACAAAGTGATCTTAAGACTCAGCAAATACTCCTTGATATTAGAGACAGCTTTCCAGTTGGCACAGTTTGAGTTTTTTGGCAACTATATAAATGACAGCAATTTTGTTTTAAAAAATTGTTGTATGAACAGTGATTTCTAAGTTTATGGTGTATTAAGTATTCAACAGCCCTTACTACTTACTTTAAAAGAAATTTACAGATGGAAAACGTTAATAAATTGCTGATAATTGCTGACTTTTTTCAGTTTAGCTTACCTTCCTAAGCAAAGGAAACTTACCTGTTCTTATTTTCACACTGCAGCACAGTAGAGTCCACTCAATAAGTGTGCTGCAGTGTGAAAAGAAATTGGAATTATATTTTATTACAATGAATGTTTGGAAGATGCAAAAAAAGTAGTCAGAAACCAGCAAGTATAGTTGGTAACAGTAAAATCTTCTTTACCACTCTTAGTTCTGAGTAACTGATCAGTACTTCTGTCCAGCTCCAGGAAGGTCAGTTTATTTCCAAAGAAAATTCTGATGTCTTGGCGCTGGGTCACACAAGCACTTTTTTGTTCTTGAAGGAAGACTTCTGCTGCTAAAGTACCTAATATTACTTTAACTAAGTTTCATTAATGGTGAAAACAGCAAAAATACTATTGTTATTAATCATTAGATACAGCCTAGACAACATTTGGCAGACTCCAGACATCTTTATGTGCTGGAAGTCTGTGGCCCCTGGAACTGTCTTTACTTAAAAGTTGTCATAGAGGAGAATGCTGTCATCAGACTCCAAGCAAGGTTCTTATTTGCTGTCTTAAGTGAAGCTTGGCATAATTGTGAATAAGCCTTTCGTTCTTTTTCTATCTTCCCGTGGTGCATAGGCATACTCTCTGCCTGTCTTCTCTGTATTTCTATGAAGCGGTAGAAAATGAACTGTGTTAGAAAACAAGTGGAGGCTGACAGATAGCAGATGAATGCCAGACAAGTATTTTATGTATGTGTTATAGCTAAGCTTCAAAACCAGTAAAGATTGTGCTAGTCTTCTCTGGGAATGAAACATTAACTGGTTTAAAAAAGCTTAGACATAGTATTATGAGCACAGCTACACACGCCAATGCTGAAAGGTTATTCCAAGATTGTGAAAACCTCCAAGTTCAGAAATAGATGCGAAATATTATTTAAGCTGCCTTGTGTAACTACAGTGTAATTAGAAACTGTCTGGTGATGATTTTTTCTAACCCGTTTCTGGTATTAAACTAATGTGTGGTAACAGCGGCTCTTAATCAGTAGAATAGTGACCTCGGTATTGCAAAAATTGAATGGTGAAGACGTAAGGTAGGGAGTTGTGGACAGCAAGAAAATAGGTTCTTGGTTCAGGGCTGAAATGCGGAGTTCCTATGTATTGTTAATCCACTTAAAATCAAATTATCCCCAACTGTCCATTAATTTTGTGTTTCCCATTTCTTTTCTTTTTTTTGTCTGCCTGGCTTGAAATGCTTGGATCTGATTTTCAGAGTTGATCCAGCTTTGAAAGACCAAATCCATTCATCAGAAGTTGTGCTTTGAAAATACAGGAGACTGAGTATTCTGATAAACTGCTGTCTTAAGTGAAGCAGCCAGCTTCTGTGCAGGGAGAAGGTCTTAAAATCCAGGAGGTAAGTCATGGAGCACAAATGAAAACATGAGGAGAGTATGAGCCTCTTGGAAAAAGCAGACTAGATGGTTTCATTCAGGACTTCGTACTGTCTTAACACCAGATTGAGAAGGCAGTGAGCGCAGAAGAGAGGCAGAATCTCAGATCTGGCTGCTGGCATTGCTTGTTTTAGAGAAAGACTGGCTTCAGCCCTGTGGGGATGGTGCTTGGGTAGTGTTGGTGTTTTTAGAACCTGCAGAGGCATCAAAACTGCACAGGGATGATGGAAACCTCAGAGGTCATAGCTGTAAAGCAACTCCCTGAGTAGTGTGTTGAAGTAATATTTTCACAAGATTTGTAATTTGGCCAAATCTGATATGATTTTCAATCTGACTTCAAAAGGCAGCTTCTTTATGCATAGTTATTCCCTTCACTGAAACACAGGGTTCTAAATTTGTTTCTTAATTTGTTTTATTTTTATTAATGAAACACTTTTTAATGTCCTTCCTTCATTTCTGAAAAGGCTGATGGGTTTTTTTATGCCATTCAGCCTACAAAATTTCACCTATTGTGGAAAACTTCAGCCTGGCTGATTACAATTTAATAGAACTATAAGAAACTAAAGACTGTTATTACTGAAAAAAAAGTTTTGATTAAAAAAATTGGTTTTGAAGTCTGAGGAATCAGATTAAGTCTCAGCAAATAAATACTTTGGTGTATTTCCTCACTGAGATCAGTAGAAATGGATTTTCCCCAAGAGTTTGGAAGTCTGTTTAATTGATATAGCCAGTCAAAAGTATTGCTTCCTTATCTAGAAATGTCTGTTTTGATGAGATTCTCTTTTAAGTAGTCTATTGGATGGGTTTCTCCTTTTTCGTCCATGTAGCCTGGACCAAAAAAAAGCCCAAACAAACCCAAAAAACTCCCCCACCAAAAAAACCCAACCCCAAACCCTACTCTTTCATATCTTCCTACCCTAAAGACACATCTTCTAATGTCTTCCCTCCTCTGCGGTCAGTTTGTCAAGGCAGAGGATGTTTTGATACCCTTTCTAACTTGTTCATAATTTTTCAAAAACTGTAAAACACAAGCTCATGTAAGCCAGGCACTTTCCCTGCTATTATTATTATTCTCCTTTGACTTGAATTGAACGCAGAGTTCTAACTCCTGCATCACTAATGGCATTCTGGTCTTTGAAACCGAATTATGAAGTAAGAATCTTAAAAACTTCAACTTGTAAAAGGAGAGTTAGGATTCACAGCTTACTTTTAATTTGCACTGTAGTGAAAAATGTCATTAACGCTCACCTGCTGGGGCTTACATGCCACCACAGTTGAGTGGCTGGGCACACATTTCTTCAAAAGTAAACCAGCAATTTGGTTTGCTCTTGTCAAAGGCTGAGTCGTCATCATTTCCAGGTGTCCGCAGCATCCAGGATCAAACAAGCAATGCACTGATTCAGTGTGGAACAAGGTACAGTGATGGGCTTTCTGGAGAGAGGAAAAAAATGCAAGATGGAGGGATTTGCTCTTACTGAACATACGGAATAAGGCAATATAGAAATAAGACAGGCCAGCTATTATTTATTACATGTGGTATAGGTAGTAACTGGAACAAAGGAAACAAATAAACACTGTCAAGAAGCCAACTATCGCTGCAGAAGCTCATGTCTGCTCTGACAGTAATAGTGATGATTTGTGTACGCAAAGTTGAGGATAAGTAACTAAACTAAAAGAGAAATCTTGATGAGTGGCTTTTGACACTGATTTTGAAATTATTATGGAGAGGCTTGCTCTCCGAAATTGCTAATGGAGTAGCATCTTAATCAGATAGAGTACCCACATGTAGTTTTCACTGCAAGAGTCTGGATCTCTGTTAGATACCGTTTCTCTTCTGTTCATTAGGTTATTGCTAAGGACATTAGGACTAACATCCTAACGGTATTGTTTTATTAGTATACTATTTTCATTTTAAAAAAAAACAGATTAAAAATAGAGCAATTTTATAGGCATAAGAGATGCAACAGTGAACAGCTAAAGAAGTGCAGTTAACATCTACAGTTCAAGTAGACCAAAAACTAGATGTTTTTTTTTCCTGTGGATTTAATTACACTTCTTTCATTCCAAAACAGCATTTACAGTAACTGTAAAATTTTGCTCAAAACTAAATTCCTGTAAATCATTTAATTCTATGACTTTTTTTTCCATAAATGTTGTTGAAAATACAGAGGTGAAGAAATTCTGAAATAGAAATACACATGTTCCTAAAAGTTCTAAAAAGAAAACTTTTCACTTTCCAAAAATGCCTTTTTTCTGAATTATTTTTCCCTATGGAAATTTGTCAGCATCATCCTTTCCATGGGCATTTGCTTTGGACAGATAGGTATTTTCCAAGAGAAGAATTTCTATTGCTGCACTGTATCTATATCAATCTAAGTGCTTTTTCTTGTTTTGAAAACGTTTGAGTTCTGTGCTTACTGGAAACCGGGAGGGTTTCTCTATGCTCTGCTTACCCTGTCGAGTATTTTGTTTTCCTCAGCAGGTAGCACGGTTCAGTGTAAGTGTCGGAATATCGGCCTGCATGGGCAGCTGGCTGATCTTGGGACACTGAGTTTTGTGCAGCTGTTTTTGAAGGATGAGGTTTCCTTGGGAAGACTTAGCTAAGCTCAGACCTGTGATGGTTGTACTAGATATTGCATAGATTTTAAGCCAAATTCAATGTATTCTGTATATTTCTACATTACAACCCTCTTCCACAATCTAATCTATATTAATAGCATGACTTGTAGTAGAGTGTATGGATCCCTGTTATTTTTCCCTCGTTGAAATCAAATCTCTACTCATGGGTAAGCATTGATGATGACTGGGGAGTAGTAAGAGCGTTAGCATTGTAAGGGAGCATGTCAGAAAGGGTTTCTCTTTATAGAAAGGTTTTGCACTATTTACAGAAGACAGACTGTTATTTTCTAGAAAATAATTCTCTAGCTACATTCTCTGGATAAAGAATCCCTTCCCACAGTTCTTAGCCATTTTTGGATCTTCCTTATCACAGAATCTCTATCATAGTAAATCACAACTTAAAATTTGTTTCTGATGAATCTGCGTTTGATTTATGATCTGATTTCAGTGTTCGCATCAAGTCTTTGAGTGGTATCAAGTAAGTCAAGCTCAAGGGGAAGAATGTAAATATGTTCTTACTGCAGCCTAATCCATGGAGACGAAAAAGATACATTCTTTATTAACAAGTGCTGTGCCTTGTGTCTGTATTGAGCAAATAACTTAAGCCTAGAGATAGGACCATTCTTGTGTAAAGAAAGCAAATAAAAGTGAGCATAAAACTAGAATAATTTTAATTTTTTTTTTAAAGTGGATGGTTAGTACTTAATCAGGCTTTTTTTCATTTATAATACCTGTTTAAAATGTGCATTTATATTATATTTAATTTATCTCCTGCTTGCATGCATATAATGATCTAGTTCTTAGTAACAGTGTGACCTAGTAGTTGGTAGCAGGAGGTAAAAGAAAAGAAGAGCAAACAAACCGTGATGTTTCAAAAGAGATTAATAAGAACTGTGATTCTGCAATTGATTGTAAATTAACATGAGATGAAATTGGAAAAAGTTTAGAAAAAAGTAGGTACTCATAGCTTACAGGAATATAGCTGTGTCTGATTCATTCTTTAATCCTGTCAGAATTTTGAGACAAGCTGTGCAAACAGGTGAAGCAAGCACACTACACTTTCCAAAATGATGTTGCCGTACTTTTTGAAAGTGGTGTTGTACACATTGTAAGGACAGCAAATGGTACTGAGAGGCATCATCTTAGAAAGGGTAAGGAAAGAAGTTGGTTAAATATTTTAACTGGTATTTCCTTTGTGCCTGGTGCAGTATGTATCTCTAGAAGATCCAGTACGGTGTTGACAAGCATGAGGATTTCTGTTGTGTGAATCACCATAAGAATGGCAGCATCATAGCTTTAGGACTTAGAAAAGCTTTTGGAAGAATTAATTGTGATATTCTAGATGTTCCACAAGTTAGGCTTTAATTGCTCTATACAATGAGGTGGCAGTTGTTGCTAATGTTAGATTTGCAACTGTCAGTGACTTGGATTGCTCAGTCTGAGTAGTAAAACATCAGCTGATGGTAATATTGGTGCTGTCAAGGTTTTTCATAATTTTCATGTCTACTAGACGGGTTAGCTGTGTGTCACTGCTACTGTCTGGTGTTGTCCTGGAACTGTTAATCACAGCAAATTGGCAAAATTATTTTATTGAGGACTAGTAAATAGGACACTTTTATGATTACTTATACTTACTGACTTTTTTAGTATACTTGACTGTGTAGTTAACTGCAAAAAAATAGAATTCTACAGCTGCTCTAAAGCTCCCTTCATTAACTTAAATTTTTTGAAGGTGAGCAATAGTGTTATGTTTCTGAGTGTGAGAGTCCAACAAAGTGAACAGTTTAATCATTGGAGTTCAGTGTCATACGCATCGAACCATTGCAAAATAGATCTTGTATTGTGTTATCCTATACAAATCTTGTTAATACAATGGCAAATGAGCTGAGTTTGAAATCAAGGAACGAACAAAGTAAGAACCTCAGTATCTTCTATTTTACATCTCATTGACCTGGAAGAATCTCTGCTTTAGCAAGAAGATGTGCTTAGAGGCACGAGACTAAGCATGTGGCATTGTCATTGTAATAATTACTCATCAGTTATGAATACAGACATTCAAGCTTCTGTTTTTAGTTGTGTCACTGAATTGCTGTGCATTAATACCTCATCTCTCTGCATTTCTGTATCTCCATCTTTTAGAATATCACTACTTTCCATAACAAAATATTCTGAGATCCTTTAAAATATGAGGTGTGTAAGGTGCAAAGTGCTACTACAGCGCTCAGCAAACTTGATCTGCAGCAAACAGTATGAAATACGCCTTAGAGGATCCTAATTAATTTAGAACCACAGTAAACAAATGGCTTGTCACTTTCAGTTTATATAAGTATAAAAAAAAGTTGAGGTTGGGGTCAGAAACACTCACAAGAACATATGCTTAACAAACCGCAGTAAGCAGAACAAACCAGAGTAAGTCTAAGCAGAAGCAGAGATAACCCTGGCACCATCAGCAGATTGTATGGCTACGATCCAGAATGCAAACAGAAGATTGTTCAAACAAGTCATTCATACATTTAATTAACTATGGCAAAGTGTTCCAATTGTGAGAGGTTATTTTAATATTGTGCAAATGCCATACTAACCATGTGCTCACCCCTGTTCCTCTGGAGATAACAGCAAAACTCCCACTGACTTAAACAGGAGCAAGACAGGACATTGAATATTGAAAATCAGGGGTTGTATTGGGCGCCATTAAATCTTCAAATCTGTGAAAACAGCAGACTGAAGAGAGCATAATATGTGCTATTTTAATAGAAATCTTGGCAATTTATTATCTTTCTATAACCTGAACTCTTAGTAAAATCATTAGGGTAACTATTTAAATTTGTGTAATTTCCATCTTTAGATTTGTGTGTATATTTCTGTACAATATAATTAAGTGTGTATATACCTATGTGTACACAAACACACAAAGAGATGTATGTGCTGAGGGGAAGGTCATCGCGTGTTTGATCCTTGTTCTGGCCATTAGGCTGTGGCTGAACAGCCATGGCTGGGAGTGGTATAGCCCTTGCAGCTGTGCTCAGGAGCTCTGCTGCCTCTCCTTCCCTTGGAGAGGGAACAGGGAAGAGGAGGCGGCTTTGGTTGGTTTGTTGGTTTTAACGTGAAGCGGAGGTAGGACTGAGAAGACAACCATTAGAGCCAGTCTGTGCACCACCACGGAAGGAGCACTAGCCCAGCCAGGCTTTCCTGCCGGTTGCCCTGCACTGGTGGACTTGCTCGTGCAGCTGCTCAGGTGGATCAGCACGCTAATAAGGGTGAAAGCCAACTCACCCTCCAAAAAATTAGTTTTGAGACCTATAAGTTCTCTTGCCCGGCTAGCTTCAGAACCATTTGGAGTGCTGGTATAGGAAGGGAGGGAACAGGGGACAGCAGAATGAATGCTTTTGGAGGCTGTGTGGCTTAAATCAGCTATAAAACCAGGTTGCCAGTCCCGCAGTGGTGATGGATCAATCAGCCTGGGAGCAGAGAGGACAAGCTGAGCTCTAAAGAGGAGAAGGAGATTGTGGCAGCCCCAGCAAGTGAGAGGCCAAGGGTAGGAAAGGAAAGGCAAGTGCTGAATCTGGTGATTTGTGTAACAGTGAGAATTTTCTAAAACAAAGGTGTGATTGACAAAATGTTGGAAAGAGCTCATCTGTACAGTTCCCTTGAATCATCAGGCTAAATGTCAACTATATTGCTTAATCCTGTAGACAAGAAAGTCTGAGATAGATTTGAAAGTCTTAGCCCTGCTTAAGTATTGTGTGCCATGTCTCCCTCTGCAAGTAAGGATTCAATTACCTAATTTAAGTTACTTAAAATTGTCAACTTTGGTAAAAGCTTATTTAAATAAGAAAGATGTTGTCATACTTCCTTTTCAGCTGAAAAATTTACTGTCAAACTTTTCCTCAATCAGAAATAAGTAGATTGTTTGAAGAGTGGTTTAAATTTCTTGTTTTCCAAGGTGAAAGGGAAAACATACACTTGTCTCTTAATTTGAGTGCAAAACTATGCAAGATGTGTGAACCTGTCACTACTTTTAAATCATTGCATTGATAAGCCTACCTTTCAAGATTTATGTGTGCTCGGGATAGTCACCCACCAGAGGCAAGAATATATATGTGTAGGTACATATATATGTGTCTGTGTATAAATTAATTATTTTGTAAATGTATACATGATTGGAGAAGACTTATGTGTAAATTTGCCGAAGCAGAACTGTGATTTTTATTTTTCAAAGGCAACATTCACAGTCTCTTACTCAGATGGGGAATGAATCTGAACTTCCGTCTAAGCTTGGTGAGGTTTTCAGGATACAGGCTTCCTCCCTCCTGTTGGTGCAGGGCAAGTGTTAAGTATTCCATGTCAGGTAGAATAGGTCTGTCAGGAAGGAATGGGACACAACCTGCCAACCCAAATTACAAAGGCTGACTTAGATGGTAGGGAGGCGACCTGAGTAGTGAGTGTTGTCATGCATTGCATAAAGAAGGCATAACTGTTCAGCCACGAAGCTCTCCTATCTACCCCGCTTAGATGAAGAGAGTGTTCACTCCTTCCAGAAACATGGTTATCAGAACACTCTTTTGGGATGCAGGACATAGGTGTCAAAGCAAGGAAGGGAATTAAACCCAGGTCATGTTAGTAAAGATTTGTTTACTGGGTAAAATGGCATGGATTACTTCCTTCTGCTGTTTTGGAAGCAAAGAAATTATTCCATGCTTTAGCAACAAACTTGTGCAGGAAGTATTTCTGCTTGAATTTTCTTATGTGTTTTGACTTAGCCACCAAACTGAAGAAGCAATTATTTGTACATCAGTCATCACCATTACAGGAATAGATATGTCACATTTTATAAGAAACAGATAATATTTTCTCTCTGGTTCTTCAAAAAAATAAGAGAGAGGCAGAAAGAAAGCAGTTACTTGAAGGTGCTCAGAGTTATGGAATACTGCAAGAATTGCAGGCAGCCAGTAACTCACAGGCAGAGTGCAGGGGGACTTGTGTCAAATACCCAGGGTGGGTTATTAGAATGACCTGAGGAGTGGGAAGCTTATAGTACCACAGCAAACTGGATGAACTTGGTTTGCTTAAAAATAACATAAGGGGGGCTCAGATGGAGGGTGATTTCCTATCTGTAAACGTATCGAGGAAATAAACACAGTGAATGGGAAGGAGCTGTTTAAGCAGAAGGGTGATGATGGCGTAGTGGCAAATAATTACCATCAGGCTGGGAGAACAGCAGGGCGGAGATTAGAAGATTTCTGACCATAAGAATGGTAGTTTCTGGAATAGTCTTTCAGGGTGGAGTACTGGGAATAACAGGCTAGTTTTGTCATGAACCTTGAAAAATCTGTGAATGTTCTTATGTCATGTGAGTATTTGTAACAGTCTGGAATTGGACTTGATGACCAAGATTCCTCTTTCATTCCTATATTCTTGCATCAGATCTTTGAATTTATGCAAAAGAAATGTAAATGCAACGAGCAGTTTATCAGCTCACCTTGTGACTTATCCCTAGCTTTGACGGATTTATGTGTAAAATAGTCAATGAACCAATGTTAATCAACAGATTCAGTAGCCTCCAACTGTTTGATTTCATTCTAGTGGCTTAATTTTAGCTACTTCTAATCTTATTGCTGCTTTATTTGAGTACGTGTGCATATATACAGAATTTTACATTGCTATATTCTTAAGCACCAAAATTCCATGCTGTTTTCTGTGAATTAATCACTTTACTGTTTTTTCCCAGAGCAAATACTGTCACTTAGTCATCTTTGCAGTCTTTTTTTAGCTGCAAGTATTTAAAATACTACATTTTTTCTCAAACTTTGGTATCCCTGACCTTATGTAGCTCTTCCAAATGATTATGCTAGAAATGAATACACACTGTAATCTTCCCCAGGCATAACAAATGATTGATGGGAGTCAGAGGGACTCATCCCACAGAAGGCACTAGCCTATTATCTGAAGATACAAAAATACAGATTTTTCTCAAAATCAGTGTCTATATACAGTTAAAGATTAAAACAATAATGCAGATATCCTAAATTAGTCACAGCTTTATTAAACAGTGATAAGCACAAAAGACACAGACTGTATTACAGCTCCTTTATAAGTGACCGTGAATATTCCAGATATAGATAACGTGACTGATGGGTTTCTAACCCCAGGCAAAGTTTCAGGGCCAAATCTAGAATGTTTCCCTGGAAATTTTTCTCACTCATTAACCTTGTAGATCAATTAGAGATTATTGGATTGGTTTTCCTCTGTTAAGGGGGAGGAGGCGGGAGGGGGAAGCTGTGCAGTGTCATTGGTTTGTGTGTATATACTGGAATTTCCTTTTGTAACTTAAGATCATTGTGAATTTAGATTAGAATTATATTTATCTGGTGCTCAGACCACATAAATAATCATAGTTCTGACTACTTCCCCTTGCCATTATAACTAACTAAATCCTTAGAAAGCTTTATTTCTCTGTTTGAAAAGGATCATTAACTTTCAATGGGCAGGCATACTCCTTTTTGTACCATATGTAGAACTGTTGGACAATATCTTTCTGAAGAGAACAGCAAAGCACAGTATGTGAGGACACATTGTTTATATGTATTTAAAGGTTATCACATCCTATTCACTATATGAATAGCCCCAACTGACATTTTCTGTCTCTTCTCAAGCGATGCATGTCTTGTTCATTGTGCTATGCCGAGTCAGCTGTCAGGCACTGCATCAGGGGACCAAAAGCTATTTTCTTTCACTGTTTTGTTTGCACTTCAACTAAAAAGCTTTGAATCTTATGATTTCTTTGCAATACAGAAACTAATATACAGCCAGGGATAGCAACTTTTAGCAGACAAAGAAATGCTGCAGCACTTTATTGCACATTTCAGCTGTGCCACGCAGAATTGTAAATGCAAAAGGAAAGCTGAATTTGGGAAAAGGTGATTGTTTTAAAAAGTCTTTTGTTAGCAAACAATGTCGAGGTTATCCAACTCTCGATGGGCTTAATTAAAGTTACAAAGAAATTTAAAAAGGAAAGATGAAAGTATGTGTGGTTTTATACTTACTTTGTTGCTATAAAATACCTGTCCAACTCACTTTTGTTGGACCAAGTGGGAAGTCCTGCTGGGTGCATGTTGCTTACTTGGGAGTGGCAGAGGTTCCTAACAGACTCCATCAATTTAGAACCATACTACGAGCAATGTTTCAAGACATGGCAATGGGAACGAGAGTTGCCCCTTAAATGCACATAACAAGAATTGCTTTACAGAGCAAAACCTTCAGTTTTTCATTTAGAAGTGCCAACCTGGAAAAAAGTGAAGTGTCCTATTTATCCGTTAAATATCTGTTCAACAGCTGATGGATGCTAATTTAATAAAAATGCTTAATTTTTCTAATATAGTACAAATACAAAGTATTCCATTAGGTAAAGCTAGTCAGTAGATGATTGAAAGCTTTACTAAAAACAATTTTCAGAACAGTTTCACAACTTTTTCAAACTTATATTGATTTTTATAATTAGTATTCTTTTTGTACTAGCAAAACACATGATATAGATATTTCCATACTGTTCTTTCCGAAATGCATTTGTTTTGCTTAGAAAGGTGATGTAAGCGTTTTTATTAATATAAGCTAAGAATACTTGTGGTACTAACAAAACTATTCCTAGTTTAGGCTAAAACTGAACAATAATGATTCTAAAGGCTTTTTGCTTTTCTCAAACCTGGAACTAAATTAAAATATTTCTTTTTCCCTTTCTTCCCACGGAGTTGAGCTCTGCATGTGTAGTTGTGAACACACAGAATATTCTGTTTCAGATAGAGATCCTAATGTAGTGGCTGAATTCTTAATGCCTTTCCTCGTTTCAGTAGCTTTAGTCCCAAATCCTGCAGAATTTGATCTATCCACCAGCTTGGCAGCTTTTAACTGTTTGTCTAATGAGTACATCAAGACTAGGCACTGTATATCAGATTGGGCAGCTGTAAAATGACTGCCTTGTTCAAAAGGTGAATTTTATCTATCCATTTTTATAGCATTTCTATTCTAACAAAAAGGGAGTGTTAGGAATCTCCAGTTTTAATGAATAGGAAGGAAATGTAAGGTGACTTTAAAAAAAAAAAAAAGGCACTGCAAAGGAACTTTGGCAAAAGTCCCCCAAACCTTTTATTGTAATAAGGCATGTTGCATTCATTGCCATTAAAAGGGGCATATGAGTTTTCACCTGATTTTTTTAAGTTCCATTTGGGAAAATATACAGTAAGCAAGCATATTAGTGAAAATCAAAGCTATTTGCTGCAAGTTAGATAAGCCCAAACTCGAGGGTGTCTTATTAATACATAAATTATCTTCGTTATATTTAATCTGCTAAGAAGAAAAAATAAGTCAGTAGATTTAAACTTTTTTTAAAGGTATTTCTTTCACACACTTCATTAAATGAATGCTGAGGAATTCTAAGCCTACCTAAACTAATGACGTGAGATAGCAAGGTCACCTCAGTCCTTGCTGGCTTTTCCAGGGAGTGCTCTTGCAGTCATTGTTTCCTCTGAGTGAGGGATGCAGAATCCTCCTAAACATTTATGAGAGCATTATTATAAGAGTTTATAGAATTGCAGTGTGTTGCTATTATTACATTTGATTTTTAGAGCAGAAAAGACTCACATCATGTGATTCAGCTTAAGTTCTGAAAAGGTGTCTGTTCATTTCTACTCTGAAATGATTTTAGACAAAGCAAGTTCTTTAGACTGTGATATGGATGCAACATAGACACACCCCCCCTGAGTTATCACCTCAGAAAAATATAAATCTTTAGCCAGTCTCATTCCTCAAGATATAAAGCTGAAATGCAGAATAAGGACGGTTGTTCTGGAGTATGAAAGGAAGAGGCAACTGATGGGTCTGATTAAGCAGCCTTTTGAATTCTCTTTTTCTAATGGGGGTGATGAAAGCACATTTTGTGTAGAGTTTTGTTTCGACTCAGCCTGCCATGAAGCTGTTTGAATCTAGGATTATGCCCACATTATTCATATTGCCAAAAACATCAAAAGAGGAACAAAGGGAAAGCTAACCTTGAATTTTCAGTGTGTATTTCAGTCCTTGTAAACAAGTTACCATGGAGATAGAACCCATGTGAACTGCCACCCTCCTCATAACTGCTGTAGACTTTGGACCAGCAAGAAAATGTGACATGGCATTGGTGCCATTTGTGACAAAAAACCCACAACTATTTCAAATGCTACTCTTAAGCATTTCCCTGCAACACTACCAAGTGAAAGCTTAGAAATTGCTTAAAAGCATCGAATTGCTTAAAAAATAGGCGAGAGAAGTGAGAAACAAAGCTTTATCTGTTTCACTTTTCCAAATGAAATAATATTCTAGCAGAAAAGAAGATGCAAGGTCACTCTGCCTGTCTGGCTAGCAAGATGAAAGTCTGCAAAGACAGCCTGATTGCAGTTTTAAATAGTTTTCACTAGAAAATGGTTTCAAAGAAGCTGAAGTCGTGACACAAAAAGAGTTCTTAAAACAAAAAGGAACAAAAATATCCTTGTCATTGATTTTGCTGTTATTCTTATATTTTGGATAGAGCTGCAATTGTCACGTCAGAAACAAAAATCAGCCATCATCCTTACGAGCCCACTTATATTCCATGGACAGAAAAGGATAAATGCAAAGGTATTCATAGTTTTTACTCATCCTTCAGATTTCCAGGGTTCAAGAGATTCTTTTGTTTGCTAGCTCAGTAGATTTATTTTTAAAACCATGAGTTCTGATCATCGTCATCAATAATCCTCTATCTACACAGCTACTAATTGCTTAAATCATGTTACTCCTTTATATCCTGTAGATAAAAAAGGAAAAACATATCCAGCCTCTAGAACAATAGCTATGACACAAGGAAGCTGTGGGTAAAACAGTATTGCAGGTGTCAAAAAGGGGAATGATTCTAATATTGTAGTCATTAGTTGAAATAAATAGTAATACCATAAAAACTGTGGTCTAGTCACTAATGTTCCTTTTTTTAATCCAGTTTGAAGTCCTTATTTCCTTTCACAGCATTGAAGGCTAGAAATTAAAACCTGTATGATATGTCCTGGGATTTTGTTGTTTAGCCTGCTAACATATATGCTTGAGGAGGGGAAGTGTCTTTTAGTCCATACTTTTTTTATGTTACCTTTCTTTCCTTTTGCAAATGGTATTTTCTAACATAATGCTATTATTATCCAGTTTTCTTCCTGCTCTGACTTTTATTCTTCTTTTCCTGATTTAACTCTTTTAATTCCTTCTTTTTCCCTTTAGTTCCTTTTGCTATCTTTGTTTTACTGTTTTTTTCCATAGATGTTGTTCATTTTAATTTGTTTGGTTCTTATCTCCTGCCTTAAGTCCTGATCCTAAAGCCACTGCAATCTGTGGCAACAGTCCATGATTACAGTAACAGCTGGCCCTTATTTCTTTTATTGATGGCACTTTCAAAAGTCATCAGTTCTGCTTGAACAGTTAAGGCAGTGTAACCAAATTGTCACTGTAAGATAAACCAGTATTAAAATATTCTGTTCCAGACAACAGACTTTGTAGTTTTATAGAATCAAGTAGACATATAGCAAAACAGTAGTCTGGGTCAAAGTAGTTTCTTATAGAATAAAAAGATACTACATTAAAATCAAATGTCTTCATAAAGACAATTCAATGAAAAAATCTATAAGAAAAAACTAAATTCAGACATTACATGAAATACAGCTAATGATGCTAGGTAATTTACTGCTAATGCTGAGAATCTTACTGCCAAAGAGACTGTCTGGCCACGTATACTGACAGCTCCCCTGTGTTACAATGCAAGCAGTATTTTTCCTGCCCAAAACAAAACGGTTAAAATTATATTCTCCCAAGCTGTATGGAAATACACTAATTTGTAACTTTCTAAAGCTACCACATTTATGCTTCAGAGATACATAATTTAGTAACAAACAGCAGACTGAATTTTGATCAGCTTTAAAAAATGGGTACAATAGCCTTCAGACTTCAAATGAGCTGAAAAGGCTCCCTTGGTATTTTCTTCAATCTGAAATTTAAGGGGTAACTTTTTTCTTGAAGATTCCTTTAAAAGGTAATGAACAATTCAAAAAAGCTTGTTTATTAATGCCGCTACCCAGGTACCTTGTTAATGAAACCTTCTATGTCAGCCTAAGCACTAGCTTCCATAGTGGTTTCTTGCATAAGTGATAAAAACTGTTCCACTTGTCTTACGCTGCTCTTCTTATCATAATGGAGGAGTTGAATAAATTAGAGCCATACCTCAATGAAGTGCTCTATAAAATTCCATCAACTTTGTGGTTAAGAAGTAGCATTTTTAAGTCTTGGAGGAAGTGGACGAATGAGGAAGGTACAATTCAAAATATTAAGAAGTTTTTCCGTTAATGGATTGCTAAAAAAAGCAGGCAATTGCATAAATGTAAGCCTGATGTGTAGATTTGACGAAATATGTTTTAGGTATCAAAAGAATACAAATTATGAGGTACTTTTACATGCAAAATCTCAGACATAGTGAATTCCGTACCTTATTAGCTGTAACATAAGAAAAGGGAATAATACGTATTGTGTGATAAACAAGGCATATTGTGGAACTCCTCTTCAGAAAAAAATGTTTACCTGAGAGAGTCTGGCCAAACCTGGTGGCTGTTTTGGTCGAATCTTAATTTCAGAAGCTCTAAACCTAATTTCCACTGATTGGCATTTAGATATAAAAATCCATTTTATATCTAATAGTGTCAGGAGTGCTGTGGCTGTTACAGATGTCTTCGTACAAGGACACAGAAGCTGCGTTCTGCTAGGTTGGACTATTTAAAATTTGACCCCCCCTTTCCAACCTTCCCAGATTCTGGTGTGGAATTCTGGTCTGCCTTCTCTCCTGGATAGGGCACTTATTTATCCAAATAAAAATACTAATAGTTACTTAGTATGCAATTTTGCTGTTTGCATCCCTGATAACCTCAGGAGGATCAGGAATTTGTTGCACAAGTGTGTAGGCATTGCCAGGACTTACGTGTGCTGAGGGAAGCAGAGAAATGACAGCCCATCATACCCGTCCAAATTACTGTCTTACTGTGTCTCTGTGATTTCAGTAGCTGTCTAGGTATTTCTTTTATAAAAAACTTTGGTTTATAAGGAAGTTAATAAGTTAATTTCTAAGTGATTCCTCTCCAGTTTCTTTCTGTTTTTTCTTTTTCTTTTTTTTTTTTTTCACTGTTGACTCTTCCCTTAATGTTAAGCAGCTACATTGGTGCCAAAATTAGCTTTCAGTAACCCTGACTGTACTTGAGGAGAAGTTTGAATTGCAGGTGATTATTTCTCAGCACATGAAGCTAGCAGGGCAGTAAATGCACACACAGAGTTAAGTAGTAGGAATTCAGGCAATATTTATTTTGCATGAAGTATGCAGTCTTATTCCAACTTTAAACTGTTGGCTGTAGTTGTTCTTCTCACAGATAATGCCTGTAAGCTTAAGAGGATTCAGAGAAGATGCCTATACCTGTATGGATGGTCAGGATTCGGCCTTAGGATCACACTTTGGTTGTCTGTACAGTATCCCCCAGTAACATCCGGACCTTTTGTAGTTCACATTTCTACCTTCTTTCTAATGTCCCTTAATGATGGCAAGAATGAAGGAAAGGGCAAATATTCTGTGTCTGTTGCCACCTGACAGACCAACTATTGATAACGAAAGCAGAAACTGCAGCTGGTTTGGAAAGCAGTTTTGCATTAGGAAAATGGTGTTTTGTGAGCACTTTCTATCACATAGGTTTTCAATAATGGTTTTCAAAAGAATACAACAGAACTGAAAACTTTTAGATTATGAGAGACGTTGAATGTGGTGTGCTGGACGGATTACTTCTTTCTTTTAGGTATTGTAATCAGAGGTATTGGGTTTATAATCTTACGAAAGAAAGGGACAGGGAGTGATCCTTTAAATTGTTTTCACGAGAGTCTGGTTCTCTTTCCTTCATTCTATGAAAATGTCCCTTATTGCCCATGAGTTTTATATAGATTCAAGTTCTCATGCTGCATTATTGGCTTATTATTTTTCTTATAGAAGTTACAAGTCTAGATTATACAGCACATCTAGGGTTCAGTATTTGAAATCTGGGTAAGTAATTACACAGGCAGTGCAATTTTTCATTCTTTCTAGTCATGTTGCATGAATGAGCATGTGTTTCTTAGTAATTCAAGTGTTAGTAGAATAAACAAAAAATAGAATTCAAAGAAAATAATTTACTTCTGTACTTCCACTAAGAATGGCGGTCATCGGATCCATGTTCATATTGCAAATGCAGAGTAGTCATGGGATGGATTTCTTTTCACCCATTTTTCCTATGAACTGTTGCAGACAGGGCAAAATGGATGTTTTTCTTGTGCATGTCCCTATGTTTGTGAGAAAAAGGAATATCAGTGGAGCAAGATACCTTCTTAAAAAAGAAACTCATCTCTGCTTATAATGAAAGTGAATATCTCTTGCATTTTTTCTTCCTCAAGTTTAAATTAAGGTGAAGGTTTAGATATTACTGAGAGTTCATGTTCGGTCATAAGTTTATGCATCAACACAGCTTCAGTTCAAATAGTATTTCTTATGTGTATGCACCATGGGGCAATGCAATGCTGTAAGTGTTGTGCTGCTAAGTTTTAGTGACCTTTGCTGTGGAATATAAGGAGATCTATGTAAGGTACGTCTGGAGATCTATGTGGAAATTGCCTCTGAACACTGATGTGTTGAAACTGTGGTGCGGGACTTGTGGTGTGTGTTGCATGGGTGCTTTATTTGGATGAGGGCAAGTTGTAGGCACAGTCCAACTGAATAGGTTTTCATGTACATCCCTGACTTCATCTGTCCTCCGGTCAGGATGCTGAGGAGTCTTGCTCTGCCAGCCCAGCCTTGCTGCCTGCCCAGGAAGGCTACTGAAGGAGCTAGGAGTACAGAGGCCTGGCAGGTCCCTGCTATGCCTGTCATCTGGTTCTTTCACAACCCCAGAAGCCCAGAACCTGAGCACTGAGGCAGCCTAACAGGTGGGCTGCCTGCACTTTTAATTATATTTGTTTCTAACTGAAAATTGTAGAAAGAACAAATTTTGCATTTACCACATGGGTGATTCCCTCTTCTGAGCATTTCTGACTCTTTACCAGTATTATCCAATTTCTAGATACTATAAGGAGAAAAACACCTGTCTTAAATCTGATAATGGAAATTTCAAACGCTTCCAGCCTCCATCTTTTATCAAGGCGTGGGTTGAAAATTCCAGGCTTAAGTTTCCTTTATAAGTAAAATCAGAATGTTACAGGTCTCCCTTTACCATTAATGAAGGTTGACATGCTACATTTGCAAAACCTTTAGAAATAATTTAATAAACCAGATCTTTTTTATTTTTAACAGAATGTTATAGTACCTGCATACAGCAAGAGGGCTAATATAACTCAGACACTGAATCTGGGATATTGTCTGTCATCTAGCAGTGAATACTAAAGTACGGTGTGTTTTATGGTCAGATATGTTCACACATATCTGACCATAAATCAGTGCCTCAAGCTTCCCTCTAGGAAAGTTGAAAGAGTGCATCTCACAAGAGAGGAAAACGCATTTAAAATTACTGCAGCTATAAAACAAACTGACATAACCCAAAGCAACAAATATGGGGAAGGAAATCTCCTGGGGCCACATCAGTGCTCTGAGAAGATTTCCACTTGTTTGGTTTATTTCCTATCAGTGATCCAGTGTGGTTTACAAATGGAATAAAATCTGTTCATTATGCCCTCTAATATTCAAACAGCTGCACCCCTTCTTTGGAGTCATTCTCTTACACAAGCAGCATAACACAGAGCTCAAAGAAAATGGTACTTGACCTCTTCCCTTGAAGATTTTCTCTTTTGTAGTCAGAAGTGTGTCCAGTTCAGTTTGCTGTACATGCACTCTCATTAACAGGTGTTTCATCAATTTTGTGGGCAAGAGGGAAGAAGGTGGAGAAGCTAGAAGAGTTTTACTAGAAATTAAAATGGGCTTGTAAGTCCTTATTTCAGGTAAAAGATCGGAGAGAATTTCATCTAGTTTCTGCTAGAAATCTCTCCCAGCACCATTTTCTCATTTGAAATTTCATCCTCAAAGGTTTGCACTGCTCAGATTACATTATGATACAGCTTATTCCATTATAACTGCATCTAATTGATGGTACTCGCTTAAGATTTTACCACTTGCACTGATTCTCAGTGGCATTTAGAGAGAAGACTGGGCAATTTGGATGGAATTCAATTTTTTAATACGTTTTAGATCCATTTATCATTTATTGCTGTTATCAAGATGGTGGTGTACGTAACTGAAGGTGTCTATATCATGAACAAAGGAGGAGTGTTCTGAATTTATGCTGAAATAAAAAAAGATTCTGAAGTCACTTGATGCTAACTCATAGCCATACTTAATAGTTTAGTGTGATTTTTTAATCATCAATGAATTTTTGAACCCTGGCAATTAACTTACTGTCTTGAAGATATTGCTTCCTAATAGGACCAGTACAGAGCTAACACATTGACAAGAGTTAAAAAGAAGAAACAGTTTTATAAAGAAGTTATCCCTGAAGCCAGGATTTAGTAGTACTCACAAAAGCGTTAGATGTATATGGATAGTGAGAATTTACAAACGATACTTCAAATAATTAAAAGCTTGTCATGTTACGGTGCTGACAATTGAATAAGATTATGACAAAGGTGTATATCTTGCCTTGATACTGTGTCTTAAAACCCGTCTCCGAAGCATAGGTATTTTAGCCATTGTGACCAAGGTGTACGTATTTTTACCTACAAAGAAGGAGAAATGTCTCTGAGTAAACTACCAGAATTGTAGCATGTAGCTGAATTACAGGAATTTTTTTGTTGTGTTGAGTGGTTTTAGTTTTGGGTTTTTTTGAAAGGCATTCTGCCTATTCTGATTACTTCTGTGTGACAGCTGGCTCATCTTCCACCTGAAATCTGAAGTCAGAATTTCTGAGCTCTCTCATACCAGGCATCTTCTCATCTGGGTGGGTTTAACTAAAAAAAGTCTCTCTCACTTTTCTTTTTCTGAATATCTGAGTATATTGGATCTGAGTGTATTGGAAGGTCAGGTTATGGAACATCAATTAATTCTAATATTTTTTATCTTTCCTCCCCATGTTAAACATGCTTTTTTGAAGCAGAGTCCAGTAGTGAAAAAAGAACTGATTCAGGTCTGTGGTCATGTGTAATGGCTACTAACAGAAACATATCTATTAATTAGATATTAATCTTCTGCCATATAATAAAATATGTATGAATGTCTTTGCATCATTGCATTTTGTGAAAACACGGGTAGGAAACAAGCCGTGACTTTCCTAACTTTCTTCCTTCACGCTTTGTGAACCTTCAGGAGCTCAAAGGGTCTGTGCATACTAAGTCATGTTGTGTGCCCAGGAGAAATCATGGAAAGAAAAAAAACACATCCAAACCTGAAGCTTTACTCTTACATTATTCCTCTCTGTGCCCCTTACCACTCTGGGCCACTGCAATCTGACTGTTACGGAAGTTCAACACAGCAGCCGGCCCCAGGTTTCTGGCATGCAGACAGCTTCACAGCTGCTGAGAGAATCTGTCTGTCATCCAGCATCTTGTGAAAACATCAATGGGTTGACTCAGACTAGGCTTGTGAAGGCATTAGAGTTCAATAATGTGTTTTAATTTCCATGACAGGCTAGTTTATATAAGATAAAGTTCATCTTTATTTGTTAAAATTCTGCCCAAAATGGAGAGGCACTCATTGATTTTTCTATTCAGCCATTACTGTTGTTTCTAACTTCTTTTCATCTTAATTGTTATTTTAAAAATTTGGTCATGACTTCAGACAGTACTGAGTCTTCATGAGATACCTTATTGCTGTGCTTAACAGCAGGTTGCTAAGAGTGTAATGGCTTTGGATTGTGACCGAGTTGTTCAGCAATGAATGGATATAAAATATGCAGTGAAATTGCAAGCATTGCCTGCTGCTGTAAAAGCTGGCCTTAGAGTGTTTCTTTTTCCAAACTTTAATGAATCACTTAGCACTTAGAAAAGTGAATGAATGGCCCTGACCTGCATCAGGCAGAGCATAAGCACGTGATTCACAACTTGCTCGACTGAAAATCTACTGAAACCTGTACAGTCCTCTGAGAGTTGCATTATGCTTTCAGGTTATCAAATAAATACTGGAACACCATATACATTTCTGTGTAGGGTTTTAAAGATCTTTAGAAATAGAAAGCAGTAGTGTTCTGGTTAATTTTTTAACTTAATCTGAAATAGGTTTTCCAAACCAAGAAGTACTTTGCACTACACAAGTTCCTGCTACTTAAGCTTGACCCCATGAGATTCGGCAGTCCTTTTGAATACACACTTTCCCAAAAAAGGTGTTTTAGAGGTTCAGTTTACTCTCATGAACGTTGACTGCCTTTGAAACTAGAACTCCCTAAAGGCAGGGAAAATATTTTGTTACTTCCACTGTAGCTTTACTCAATCAGCATGGTTGGCTCAAAGGAGGGAACTGCCAGACTTAACAAAGTCCTTGGCAAAAGGAATGAAACTTGACGAATGAGATAGTAGGGGATGAAAAGGAATTGCTCTGAGCAGGCGGCAAAGATGAGAAGGATCATAAAATTGATTGAGGCTTGAAGAGACAATAAGTTGGGAGCTAAGAGGAAAAGAAGGGTCTGGTTGAGAAAGAGACCTAGAGGAAATGAGGTTTAAATGCACCTCAGGTGTGTCAAAGTTTTAAAGATTTAACCTAAATGATCATGCTCCCTAAGCCTAGGGACATACCTTAGCAGCTTTGTGTTCAGGATTTCACAACTTGAAATCACTGTACGTAGAAATCACTGACCATAGGCTTTTTGTTCAATCAGGGTTATAGCCATACCAGTGATCCATGAGGCAGAAAAGAAATAATTTTCAAAGTTAGTTCAAAGCCTACGAAAAGTTAACATCTTCAGGTCAAGATAGATTTGATCTGAGCTGGATCAGTGTAGGAGGGGACTGAAAAGTATTTATCTGTTTCTGTAAAGGGTTATAGGATTTTTTTGGTGGGAATTTTTAATTACTGAAATGTGTGAGTTCTCATAAAGACATATTTGTTTCTCTTTCATTGAGAAAGTTCTTTTAGGTCCAAAACAGAATCTGTGATCAAATTTGATAATTTCTTGGTACAGCTCCATTACTGGGATATTCCAATATGAATATGTGTGTTATGTGACTCTTTTTTTGCTGGTGTTGTTTTTAAATGAAAGAACTTTATTAATCTTTCACAGTATGAAAAATTAATCTTTTCCCTAGATCTGTTGCTAGATGACAGGTTTACTTTGTCTTTCCCCTTAATACAAGGACCTTAAATACAGCAAAGAGTATCTTTAGCAGTATTAGCATAACTAGAAGCAATATTATTTTATCTGCAGTTGTAACTGTGAAGAAATAAGTCCTAATAATGGTAAAGCTATAAACCTACCAAGTCAAGAGTTTCTTGTGTAATAGCACACTATTGTTATGGCTCTATCTGGACCCTGTGCAGCTATCTCTCTAATAAATATCTCTAAATATACATTTCCAATTTTAACCTGTCATTGGAATATTGCCACGATAACAGAGAATAAAACGTATAAAGCTTCTTTCACTTCAGGGTCAATCTCAGTGTTTTATTTTGCCAGATAATACTGAAAAACAGCATAATGTATAGGTATTGTGGAAACTGTTTTTATAGGCACTTAATGATGCTGTTAATTCCTCATCTCTTTATTTCTTTCTGCTCATGCACGTTTGTATGAATATCTATTAATATACATTTTATACATTTTGAGAAAGGTGTGTAAGTGCTGCTTTTAGTGACTTAACTTCTACAATTTGAGAGCAAGTTTCTTTCTGTACTAAAGAAGGAAGAGGATTCAAAAATTTCATAAGGATCCTAGCAAAAAAAAAATTGTTGTGTCATGAACTAAAAACAACAAAAAACAAGATCCCAAATTCCTTGAGTGTGTAGGTTTGATATATCATCTGCTAAACAACTGTTTGAGCACCTATGTGAATCATTATGCCTAGCACACCCTCCTAAATCAGACTGTAAATACATTTGAATCACCCTGGTAAACTGAGTTTCCCACTGCTTTACAGTAAATAAGAATGTACAAAGCCTCTGATCTACTGAACAATGTGATCAATTTACGAGCTTGAATAATATGATCAATTTACAAGCTCAAATAATTAAAAATATTTTCATTATCCTTTAAAGTTTATGTTGATTTAAAACTACAAAGCTAATTTAATATGACCTCATCAAAAATTGCAAAGAACAGAAACTTTCCTAGCATAAAGTTACTGTATGTTGTCTGAAATACAGAGTCAGATTGGTCATGAGATAAGTTCTAGTGAAATTTTCCTCTGAAGATTGTTCTGATTAGATACTCGATCAGAATCTAGTAGCTTGAAATACCTTACTGCTTCTGTGTGTTTTTCCCTCGCAAAGACAAGTTAATAATGAGTCAGAACAAATACAGAACTAACAGTGCAGGTGTTCAGTGAGATGAATTTTGCAGCAGGTTTTAAGGAATGAACAAACGCGTGGTTCAGTCACAATCTCTTTGGATGAATTCCACAGTATGATGCAATTTAGTTGAAATATATAATCTGGATATAATCTTGAAATATATGATCTTGGATTTACAGAATAAACACAAGGAACTGTGAGTTACAGGATTCTACCACCAGAGGTTTTGGCGATATTTTAAATAACAGTGTAAATGGCAAGATGTTTTTTAGTTACCAGAACATCAGTGGACCCCTGTAATTTAATGGTTGTGCTCTTTCTTTACTTGGTCTTAAATAAGATTTCTCAATCTGTCTTGTTAAAAACTATTTGATGAGAATTTTTTTTTGCTGCTGAAGAGTCATGGTAGCATTAAGTTCCCTTAACACAACAGTGGAGGAGGGTAATAGTCTAAGACTCCAAGCTGCTCCTTCCCCATCACATTTAAATGTCTCACTCTTACTGTCTTATGGTGGCATATAGCAGTGATAGGTGTTTGAAAAGCTTCCAGAAATGCTGGACTTAGGGCATCCAAACAAGCTTCTGGCAGAATTAGATATGGATCTAAGGTTATCGATTCTTGTCCTGATTTTCAGTGTAGTTGTTGAGGTGAACATATAGAAGACTCAGAAATCCCTAAGTGACTTTCTATTCTAGATAGAATATAGAGCTGTTCAACTTGCTTACGAGGAGTAAACATGGGCCTCTTACACAAAAGAGGGTAAGATGGGCCTAGAGGTACTCCGCTTTCTGCACTTGTGAAGCACAGCGCAGACTATTGTGGTCACAATATTCTAAAGAAACCCCTGCATTTGTGGCTTGGCTTCTGTATTTGCTACAGTGGGATTGCTCTGACCTGTTAGTTTCTTCACTGTGGCTGTGCCCCTGAATTTGGTCAGGAGCACCAGATGGTCAGATGCAGCCATAGTGGAGCAAGTGAAATAGCATCTTCTCCACCTGGCTGCTATATGAGCTCTCAGCTGATTTGCAGGACTCCTTCAGCCTAAAGGGTAGAAAAAAGACAAAACCTGCAAGCTCCAAACCTCTGTGCTAGCTATTGCCCCGTCTCAGCAAGACACAGACTATCTCCACAAAGCACTTTCTAATTCTGCTCGACTAGGGAATTTCCAAAGAAATCTGCATTGCAAAGAGACTCACGTACTGACGCTGTGATTTGGGTTTAGTGCCACTGAAATGGGTCAGGGCGGGAAGAGAAAAGGGTGTGAGTGGAGCTGGGGAGAGGGGTAAGTGGTCCCCTGTCTGACCAAGTTGCAGGGCACGATTAAAAGCTTTTAAGGTGTTAGCCTAAATTTAGATTCAGCCCAGGGCCACTCAGGAAAGTGAGCTATATGAGCACCGAGGCTTTTGTATTTCAAGAGAGGTGTCTTACACGGAGGACACAGGTGAAACATAAAGCGATGGGGAGGCAGTAAGAACATGTCACAGCACTGGCACTGTGACCCTGAGAAAAGAAGTCAGGGAACTTAAAACTCTGAGGGAAGGTAAACAACAACTCTGTCTCCTGAATGGATTTTCCCTGTCTGATTACAGGACTTTGCATGGTCTTTTAGAAGAAGCGGGCTTGCGTCAAGGTATTATTATTCTTTGAGAATTTTATCTGTCCTAACAACCTGAATTTTGGCTGTTTGAGATGAAACAGAGCAGCAGAATCTCCAAGGGCAAAGTGAGTGATCTTTGCCAGAGTGGCCAATTCCGGGCTCTGCTGTGGCTTCCCCCCAGACACTCTTAACAGCAGTTTTCCCCTAACTTCCCCGGCACACTGACAAAGTAACCACTTAATCAGTTTGTCCACTAATCTAGTGTATCATTGATTCCTTCTAAACCACTGTCTATAACCACAGCTCTGTTTTGGCTTGCCCATAAGCACTTCTGTCTTCTTCTTGTCATCAGCTGAAACTAGGGGTCAGCAACACAGTGAAACAAAACCCCCATAGCAATAAATTCAAGTCAAAAGTATTTAAAATTTTTTCATGGGTTAATTTTGTATCAGGGTATTTCTTGAGATAAGGTGTCATCTGTGCCTGTCACTAACTTTATGCTGGATTAAATATTGTCTTCTGTAGGATTTAAATTATTTCCATACTATTTTCACTCTAAATATTTTTCTCCAGCCTTACGAAAGATGTTGAAAATCCTTCTCTTAATTGCGACTTAATTATTGTTGTTCACTCATCACCACTTTTTGGTCCCTTACAAATACCAAGGTTTCCGGTGTTGCTTTCAAAGGAATAAGTTTTCTAAGAAGCACTAAAAAATAAATTCTTTATTTAAATTTAAGCTTATGATCTACTTTAAAGTCTGAAGAACAATTTCCTTTTATGTTACTAATTTCAGGTTGTCATTTCATGCTTCTTGTTCGTATCTAATTTGTTAGATCATTTTGTGCAGACTTTTTCTTTCAATCTATGTCAGTACCTGTAATTAAAGCTGTCTTTAACTAATAATGAATAATTTATTGCACTTTTTCCCCCGTTTTTTAAAAAACTTAAAATTTGTATGGTGAAGATTTCTAAGCTTCCACACTATTTGAAAATTAATCATGTATGGACTCATGTATACAGAGATGTCCAAAAAAAGTTGCTGGTTTTGATGGCAGATTGGTTAATTTAAACACATAATGCTTTGTCAGGGGCTGTTGATGGTGTACTGAGATGCAGAGTTCACAGCTTTCAATGATATCAGGTTAGGAAAGTCAAATTGGCTTTTGGCAGCGTATTATATTTTTAAAAAAATTATCTCTAAATCTCTTTCTGAAATTACATTTTACCAATTTCTCTTCAGTAGGAATTTAATTTAATTTCATTCACATTAATGATAATTTGGCAATGCCAATTGTAACAAACGTGTAAGATAATACAAAACATGAGCAAAATTAAGGTTCAGTTATCAAGTACATTCCCCTCGGTGAGGACTTGTTCAAAGCATGGGTCAAAAATCCCACTATTACTACAGTGTGATGGTTGATTTCTTAATTATATTGAAGGATGAGGGAGATCTTACAACGATGACAAAAAGTGTGTGTATGTTTCAGTGCAGCATTTTAGAAATCACACTGCCTTTCCTTGGTGCTTTATTTTGGAAGAAAAGTGGTCTGAAGAAAAACAGAAATACTAGGAGAGGAAAGATGAAAGTTGGTGAAAGACTAATTTTAAAAAGCAGTAATTTGTAACAAATACAGATAGGGAAGTAGTTAACTTGGTAAAGCTAGAGATTATAAAGTGAGAGAGAATTTACAAGGAACAAAAGATAGATGGCGAATTTTGTTCTATGGTTGAACTGAAGATAGTAAATTTTAAAAGTGTAATGACTGGCACAATTGAAAGGAATATTGTCTGTTCTACAGAAGCTGAAATCTGTTGTTCTTTAAGGCTTTATTTTTATAAGTAATTAATAATTAATATTGTTCTCTGTTCTTAAACAATTTCAATATATTGAAAACTACTGCTTCCCTGTGTGTATATATAAGTTTTCTTCTCCAAGTATTTAAGGTACTAACTTATTAGGTGATACATTTTCTTACTGTTGACTTTCCAACTCAACAAAGTGAAATGAACAAACTTCGACAAAATAAGTTATTAGCTAACAAAAAAAAAATCCATTAATTCTTTGAATTACTGTTCTTGAATACCTGTATTCAATATTTGCTTAGTTCTGGCTGTAGAATCCATTTGATTTTATAGGGGGCGTGGGGGGTGCATTAATGCAAGATTTATGAGAAAGATGAGTTTGATTTTTTTAATACTTGACTGAATAGAATTAATACGGCAACTGCTTCCACAGGACATAAAGCTTGTTGTATATTTATAATTTAGCAATAGGTTTATGGAAAAAGGGCAATATTTTTCTTTCTTTGTATGAATGTTAAGGTGCATTGTTATTTAGAATACAGAACCCTCCAGCTCGTGTGCTGCGTTACAGTTTTAACTGTAAATATAAGATAGAATCCTATTTATTAATTCCAGTCTCAAAAGCTAATTTAATTGGTGTATTCCAACTACTATTGCTTATTTCACACTTCAATAGGTAAAGATGCATTAATAATCGAAGTTTCAAACTGTAATTAACGTTAGCTTTAGGCTCCTGACAATGAAATGATTACATTTTTATGTATGTCTTGATACACAAAGTTAATCTAAGCTGTGAATGAATAACGAAAGGAACGCACGTTTACTCTGTAATGCAAATCACTACATGTAATTATGTGTTCTCTGCAACTGTCGAGGAGGAAAAAAGTAAGATACTGGCGGCTGTAAAATCTGTATGGATGTCCCTCATTCATCTACTTCAGCTCTGTAGGTGATTACAGTGAGCTGTGGATGGTGTGTTTCATCTCATTTGTTTCCACACTGTTACTTCATACGCTCTTCAGTTACAGAACACTGCTCGTTTTCTTAATTTACATGAGTTTGGTAAAAGGTGGCGGGGCGGCTGTCTGAAGAAGAAAGGTGTGATTTTTCCATCGTGCCATGCAAGTTTGCTACATAAAGCCCTACCACTACCCCTCCAGTGAAAGAGCCTTTCAGAATCCATTTTATTGCCTTTCCCTTGAAGCTACAAAGTAGTCTTCCAATTACTTTTATGATTCCGAAGTAGTTAGTCATCTCGCTCTCTTTTAATATAGGCCAGGGACCATGCAGCTATAAATCACTAGCAAGCAGGATCTGAAAATGTGACAGTGAGGCAAAGACTTTGTTTCTAAATCATTGGATCAGCAATTTTGTTTCTTTACTGTGGTCTAGTGTTGATTAAACCAAGCTAAATATTAGTAACAGATTTTGTTGCCTGTTATGGTCATTACAAGTAACAAGCTAAAAGCAAAATAACTTTTCTAATGCATTTTGCTAGACTAAGTATTTGTAATAAAATGAGAGTGGCAATGTTTATAAGCAGGGCAGAAGTTCTCAGCAATGAACGGGAGGGAGATGAGGCTGAAAGAGCAGAGGCGCCGGGGGTGTCCAGTGGCTCGTCAGGCCTGCGGCTGGCGCTGGGCTCCAGGCTTGGCTCTGGAAGCTGCTGGCACTGCCAGCGTGCCCGCGTCTCTGCCTGCGACCAACGGCACTCTCCTCATTTTGCTTTGGAAAATTAAAAGTGTGCAAAGTAGCTGAATATATTTTTCAATGAGAAATACATCTATGACAGCATTTTAAGCAAATACAACCAAAAAACATTCAGATTGTTACTTGTAAAACAGCTATTGATCTACTTTTTAATAAAAACTAGAAACCAGATTTGTCTCTTTCAGTAGAAAGTGGGTAAAAAGTAGTTTGAGGAGCTCCATATTCTGTTGAAAGGGCATATATGTATAGGAGTGCAGTTAATATTTATTCTTTTATGCATAGTCTTTGTTCTTCTCAGTTCCTGCCTGTTTTCATCTATATTCCCACTGATGCCTTTTGTTCTCCCTTTAACTCCTCACCCATTCTTTGTACTCCCACAGACTTTCTCCCTTAACATATTTTCTGTAGGGAGTAGTCGACACAAATGCTTTCATTTAGAAATTCCATCTGGGACCTTCTCAGTTCAGGACAGGAAGAAAAGGAAAAAATAAAGGGGAGGTCAGGCAGGATAATAAGCCGGGAAATCAGCATATCTCCTGTGCTTCTAAATTTTCTTCATAAATCAAGTGGGGCCTGCCTGAGACACTAAAATGCAGCTCACAAAAAGCTGAGCAGATATTTAAAGTAAGATGATGCTAATACTTTGGATTTGACTCCATTCTAGTTAAACAGCACCGAATGGATGAGTTTGAGTCACAGATACATTAGCTAAATACTTTTTATCCAGGCTCCTCAACCCAAATAATTAGTATCTGCATCACAGAAGTTTTTTAAGAATGGTTTCTGAACTCCACAGTAATGCAGAAAAGTTTGGCGAAGGCAGTGTCGTCTAAACGTGATGGATGAAGCAGTGTCTGCAGAAACTTCCAGCAGAGGAAAGCTGTCCTATCTGCTGGTGCCTGGGGCTGGCTCCTGGGGGACTGTGCTACACCATGGGCTTTGCCCTCTTTCTCAGGAGCCCATTCTCAGTATTTGGCCCACTTTCTTAAGTCTATATTAAATATAACTTCAGTACATAAAAGCAGCTAGTGCCCAATGCAGAGGTGGCCAAATTTCCTTGCTGAACTGGAGAAGTGCCAGAAGCTTTCTAAATTAACAAAATCCTCCTGTACCTCTGTCTATTGCACTGGAGAGAATGATGGGGGGTGGTGAATAGCTCTGGGAACAGATCACTGAGGTGATGATACTCTTCCAAGGGTGCTGCGTGTTCTTTCTGGGCGTGCAGATGAGTCTGTGAAGTTTGTTAAAGTGTCTTGTGTCTTGTTTTCAGTAGCCAGGCCTCCTGATAGAACCCACAGCCTCCACGTCAGCGCAGTCCTCTTTCAGCTCTATGCTACAGCCCTGGCAATGAGGTGCATCAGAATTTCTTGAGAGCCACAGCAAATTTAAGACTAGGCCCTCCTGAACTATTGTATGAACAGATCAATATCTTGACATTTGTTTCACTGGTGGGAATCTAGATAGATGGCATTTGGTAACATGCATTACTTTATCTCTCGTTATTTACTTTTTCAGCTAAAACTCCATTTCACCCTGTTTTGCAGGTTTTTAATTACATCAAATTCAAAACTATGGTACTTTAAATAGGATAAATTAACTGATGTTAGTATAACAGAGAACCCTCTTTCTTCCTTACATTGTCAGGGCTAGTGGAGTACTGATTCTCTGGTGGGTTGTGATGATATGCTAATATGTTCTTCCATTACAGCCCAAGCACAGTAAAAGTTATATTGGGGAAATGCACCTGTGGCACTGAAATGGTGCCACTGACAATGTATTATTTCGATCTGTAATTTCACTTTCTCCCGTGCTTTGAAGGACAAGAAAAAAAAAAGAATTAATACAAATATTATAATATTATGCCCTACAGATTCTCAGTGGATCTCATTCACATCCAGGAAGGAGACTGTTCTGTGCACCGTGCAAACATAAATCTGGTATCAATGCATCAGTTGCTTTTTATTTCTTCTTTTAAAAGGGTTTTCTTTTTCTCAGACATTATGGATTGAAGGCTTTTACTGCTTCTAGTGAAAGGTGAAGAGCAGAAAATAATGCATATATAAAAGGAAAAAAAAAAAATCAAGTTTGCTGTTCCTGATATACCAGGGTAGCATTTGGTCTTTGTACTACAATAAGTATTGAGGAACACTCTTTACATCTCATTACATTTTAAGATATATAGTTATATTTTAAGGTATGATATTTAAGGTTATTCCAAGTGACATTTTTCTTTTGTTAGCTCGTGATATTTACTACTTCAGAATTAAAGAGATTTCTTTATCACTGGGAATTTGGGGAAGCATATGATACATTTTTGCTGTGAGACTAGTCACATCTGCCTGTATTTGGGAGAATTCTTCTGCCTTTGAGGGATCAATTGTGTAGGAAAGTCCCCTCGTTTTCCCAAGATTATTGTGGTTTGCAAGTTACTGATTTCTGCCCACTTTGTTAAAACATGACCTAGTTTGTGACCCAGCCAGGGTGGTATTTCATTTTAAAAAAAGGAGTGAGGCTGTGATGGACTAAAAGTACATGTTCCTATTCATATATTTTCACGTTCTATCTGTTCATAGATGTTCAAGAGAAATAATGGTAATTATTATTGTCATTCTGATTTTACTTATTTGCATTTGAATAAACAAGAAAGGGTTTTTACAAATTGAATCTAGTTCTGTGAGAGTGACCTGAGCCACTTTTGACCGAAAATAGATAAATACAATTAATACCTCTCTCCTTCATCTGCTGACCTGGTTGTGGACTTTCATAATGTAAGGCCCATTTGTAGAACTGGAGGAACTGTTTTCGATGGAAATTAAATTGATACTGAGAAATGCATTACAGAATGATTTTTGCATTATAGTAAAATTTAATGGGAAGGAAGACATGTACATCTCAAAATGATGTTGCTATTTTCAAATTTACTGGTATTTAAAAGGAAAGGAATAAGTCTTGTAAAAGCTAAGCCAAATATGATTTTTGCCTCAGTTTCTGACATTTTTTTCCAAAAGAAATTGAGTAATAATTGCCTGGTTAGTTACTCGCTGCAGATCTAAAATATTTTATTTCCTGACATTTTCATGTCTCCAGATTTCAGTCCAGATCTGACAAGTGACAGATATTCCATGCCTCATTTGTACATTGAGCTCTTTTTCTAAGCATGTCATTGTCTTAAAATGCAAATATGGAAATCAATATACAGATGCTTTTAACAAAGAGAACATTGTAAAGTATCTGCTGAATTAGCTTCCGTGGAATCATCTGTCACTTTACTGACAGCCTGGCTTCTAACAGTGATGGTATAATCTAAAGTGTTCAGTCTAAAGTTGTGTTAGATGTATAATGTTTTAATTGTGATCTACTTTGTTACATTTTGAGTGAGTCAGACCAGATGGTATGAGGAATATATTAATTAAATTAGGGGGATATTACAAAGATACATGAGCCCTTTCCATCTTCAGAAAGGCTGAACATTCCTTTTTATTCTTGCATTTATGTTTATAATCATTCCAAATGTCATGAATAATTGCATTTTATTAACAACAGTAAAGAAAAACACCCTGTTCTTTTGAACTGAGGCTTGTACAGGGAGGTGTTTGTTGTTTTTTTAAAATTATTATTGTTTATTTTGAATCAGACACTTTTCACTTGCTTTGCTTAATGAAGATATTTGAAAAATGGACTTCAAATGACAGATTAAGTTACTCTGTGTAGTCCTGTGAAAGACTAATAATAGATTCCTAGTCAAATATTTAAAGCTTGTATCAGTGAATATTTTGGTAGTGGGAGTCTTCTATTTTAAATTTAGTATGTGATGGAAGCTCATTATAACAAACTGTTGCTTCTGTGGCTGTAAAATCATCACAGCTGTTGGTATTAATTAGCACTATCTATCTATCTATACTTTACACTGAGCGGAGACTGTAGCACAGAGGCATTGTAGAATATTACGTAGCTAAATTGTTTCGGGATTTTCCTAATGTTGGCACAGTTGACTTTTAAATCCTAGTAGGAGCTCTATGTGTGACGGTCACATCAGAGTCATCAGGATGGTTTACATCCATGCAATACTCATGTTTTGCTGGTTTTAGATCCTTCTGAAAATTAACGAATCTCTATGAACCCTTGCTTCTCTGGCATCTGTGTATCTCAAAAATGATTGCTGTTTTTCCAATATGGTGATCCCAGCACATTTTGCAGATGCTTCTTTCCCAGCTGTATTGCTATGGTGAGGTTTTGTACTGCTCCTTTGAGCCAGTAGCAGGAAGCAAGAAGATAAGCAAGAGGATAAGGGAAAAGAGTTCCACAGTGAGCATGAGAGAGAAGTTTAATGTTAATATTTTCCCTCTTCCTTATAGTAGCTTCTCTTTTTCACTCTTATGAGAAAGGGATTTTTTTATGTGTCCTTTCTGCATTGTTAGCGGGGACATCTCCAGGCCGGTGTTGCTGCTTCTGTATATTGGAGTACAAATGCATTTATAAATTGCATAATTGTAAAGCAAGTTATAACCTGGAAGGTCAAGAACCTAAAAATGGAATTGGGAAAGAAGGAATGAAGTATTTAATGTGGTGTTTGCTTGCGTTTGGCTTGTGTTTATTAGACTAACTAAATTAGGCTGTGTTTGGAGGATATATGTTTTGGTTTGGGTTTGTTGGTTTTTTTTTTTCCAAGAGACACACAGCTATTTTGAGACTGGTAACCCCTACTATAACATTATGTCAACATTTCTGTTCCTAATGACTGAAAACTCATTCTCTGCATTTGACACTTGTCCATATTAAATACCCAACCTCCCCAAATGCTACATTTTTATACTTGTATTATGGAGTATGCTTCTATTGCTTGAGGTAATCCAAAGTAACCCATGTATACAATCCAGAATAATGCATTTCTAAGATGATAAATATTATATGAACATCATAAATCTGTCCTCTTAAAAAAGAAAGAAAAGAGACTAGAAAATGGCACAAAAGATACCCATTTTCATTATGGCTTTTAGACTATAATCATCTCAGCCTATTCTAAAGCCACAGTATGGATGATGAGCAGTTGAAATCCAATTTGAATTCATAATATCGCATTTAATTTACACTACCACCTGTCAACAGGAAATAGACTGAGACATACCTTCTGAGATATCCATAGGGAATGTTCATTTATAACTAACCTCCTTTTTTTTTTGCTTTTTAAACTATATCTTTGTCATTGCAATGGATTGTTTGTGCTATTTCCCGATTTTGTAACAGTCCATCACTAAAATTACTTGAATTTTTATCTAATATTTTCTATGAAATGCAACAGAAGATGTTTCATGTGGTCTTTTCTGTTGTTTACTGTCCATCCCTTTTCCCCTTTTGTCTGTGCCGACATTAACTGTTAACCCACAGTAAAAGTGGAATAGCCTCGCCAAATTCTTGAAAGGACCAAGTAATATCATACACTTTTAGGTCAGAATATCTAGTATAAAATGTATACTAGTGCAGGTCTGTTTTTTGAAAGAGGATGTCACAAACAGATGAAATGATGATAAAAGTGGGCATTGGCACAGATTTAACCTAGTCATTATTTTCATTAGACTATAATTTTGGGTTCCTCTAGATGACAGCACATGATGATAGCTGACATCTACTTTGGATTCATATTATTATGCTTCACATGTTCAACTAATATTTTCCAACAGCTGAAAGTGCAAATGCATGTCTTCTAAGATGTTCATATAAACACTGTTCATATCTATCTATCCACAAATACAGTGGATAATACAGATGTCTGGTACTTAAAATCCAGGAGATAAAATAAGAATTCCTCTGAATACGAACATTCGAGATTGAGGGGAAAAAGAAAACGCAAAATCAAACTGTTCAATGATTTTTTTTTTCCCATTCAGCTTTATACTTCTTAATTCAAGAAGCAATAAAGTTTATTTCAGTGTTGGCACATCTAAGAGGATTATACTAGTTTGACAAAGCTCCTGAGTCTTTCAAAATCTTTCTTGAAAAGACATATTCCACTGATGTTTTGTCAATTAATAACATATGGCGAGGAAATAATGCAGCTTCATCAATAATTTCTCGTGCCTTCTGTGATGTTTTCCGCTTAACATGAGACTCAAAAAATAATGCTAAATAAAAAAAACTCTAGGGAAAATTACTTCCCTTTTTCTCTATAAAGCTTGGAAAAGAAATGAAGCCCAGATGATATGCAAACTATCTTGGCATTGTCTCAGTTTGCAGGCTCCCTCTCAGCCTCTACTCTGAAGCAAACTGCATTTTGCTCATTTTTGTGTTTTCATTTGAAACACGATGTGATTCTCGAAAAGGAACACGATTTAGATACACCAACTTCTTTTTTTTCTTGTTGTTGTGTTTTGGTTTTCTTTCTGAAATTCATAAATCCTTCCAGTTAAGACTCACTGGTAAACTAACCACAATCACAGCTCACTAGATGTTCTTGACCTGAGTTTTAGTATTGCAGCAAAAGCTCCATGCAGTCCTTCTGATCTTTGAGATGATACGATTATGACTAGTGAACATGGATTGTGGTTTTGTGATTGTTTTTTTGTTCAACAGCGATTTTTTGTCTGTGAATGTGATTAGTGGCTAACAAAGTGGGTTTGATAATGTACCATTCTATGAATCTATGATGTCTCGTGATTGTGAGTTTTCTCATTAGTTTGTATTAATCTTTATGTGTAAAATGGTGGTAATATTTGCTCTTCATGGTATATAATGAAGGGGAACATGTTAATATTGGGCAACTGTATTATTTATTGTATATGTATTTAGGATGATCTGATATCCATAAAATTGTAAAAGTTCAAAATGGAAGCATACACACTACAGAAATATTTCCATCTCACAATCCTGCTGGTAACCAAAACACTACAGAAACTGGTTTCTTTCCTCTGTTCTCACACGTCTGGTTTGCATTCAGCAAAGCAAAGAAGACAGTGAAATTGTACTACAACAGCACAGAAATTAAGCCAAAAGCAAACTGTTCTCCCCATCCTTGCCTCATCCTAAACTCTGGAATTTCTGGCACTTGTGTTATTTAAAAGGGCCTTGAAAACTGTAAACCTTTTAGCACTGCAGTCTATAATAATGCAAAGCATCTAGCCAAAGGCAGTACATGCTTAAATTTTCCAATGTGGGAAATTATCTTCCTAGCAGGAAATTATAAAAATGTCATATTTTAGGACTTGAAAAGTGTAGTTTTGAAAATTATAGATTTTCTAAAATATAATAGCTCATCTACTTATGAAGTTGGTCTTCTTACATTGAACAATGGTCAGTTACCAGATACTTGTCCAAATTCAACTATTCTTGATTTTGAAAGTCATTTTCACTCAAGTATTGTTCTTCCCACTTCTTGGTAGTGACAGTGTTGTTTGAAGAACTATCCCACACCGACTTTGCTACTTATTGTAGCACGTGGCTTTCATCTTTAGAATTGATGAATGAAGCTATTATCATCAAATAAATCCAGATTGGTCTGTGGGAGTAACTGAGCAGATATTCTGAGTCCTACTGATCTGCCTTTCCAAAGTTAAAAAAATGCCACTTACTTTGAACTAGGCCACCAAAATAACTTGGCTTGACCCAGAAGGAGCCTGTTATCCTGATGGACCGTTTCATAACTAATGTATACATATGATTTTCTGCTGGCAGAAGAAAGCACAAACAACTATATTAGATGATCAGTAAGTGTATTTTCTTCTTGACATTCGTTATTATAGAAGAGAGAAAAGATGTCTGTCTTGTGTAGGGTGAGATCAGCAAATCTGCTCTAAGAAGTTGATTTTCCTCAGGAACTGCTTTTACTCTGAAATATCACATTTGTTATGATTAAATAAGAGGTGAATTTCTCTCCTTGATATCAGCCCTATCAAGGATATAGCTTACAGTAGTGAGGACAGAGATCTCTGTGAGAATGTAATGGACCTAATGCATCAAATGTAATGGCGTGAGTGATCTCAAGCAATTATTTCCAAGGGGTGTTGAGTCCACATGCTATAAGCATTAGTGTGCAGATGCCATATGAAACCTGAGACTATAATTTCCACATCCAATTCACATAATGGATATGGAAATAGAAGTAATTTTGGATAGGAGATAGATAGCCCAAGCCAATAAAAAACGTATATAGCTCAATTTCCTCTCCAGCACTATAATAGAAGGTAAACAGCCGTTCAGATACAGTATAGTACTTACATTGCTCTGGACATGTGCAGTGCTGTATCTTTGAAAGAATTAGTGATTGTGCAATCTGAAAAATATCTTCTAAACTCAAAAAAAAAAAAAAATCTGGCTTTTTATGTCCTGTTAAGACCTTAAATTTCACTGTGTACCCAGGGAGGGGGGCAATCTTCACTTTACCAAAATATTTTGTTTTGGGCTTTCACACTCAGTGATATCCTAACACAGAAGCAGAACAGAAGCAATGGAAAGAGAGCATCTCACTTGTACAACGAAAAAGATCTTGTTTCTTGAAGCAAACAAGTTTCCATGTATATTTTTTACTTGACCAAAGAATGTGAAGTCTTGTTTCATAAGTATATAAAATATTGTCTTTGCTTTACTTGTTTCTGTTGAGTACAGTTCTGTATCCCTTCAGCATGAAGTGGGGTTTTTGCGTGTGTGTAGAGAAATGTTAAAAGCTGTGTGTTTTCTCTATGCTGGGTTGTGGGGATAGTTCCACATAAGTTCCACACCTATGGACAAGTTTTTAATGAGCTAGTACAGTGAACAGGAGAGGATTACTGCTTTAGCTTCCATTTACTCTGTAAGCATTAAAGGGTTGAAGTTTCCTGCCTGTATTTATGTATCTGCTACTGTTTGTCTCTCTTGGCCCAACAGTTTAGATTGTAAATTGCTCAGGGCAGGCATGATGTATGTAGGGAGGTACAATTTTTGGTCTGTCAGTATGTCCACAATAAATATAGTCAATGACAGCAGCACAAATGTTCAAAGACTTCAGTATTTGTTTCAAATGAATATATATAGTGAACATGAGTCATGGTCTTAGCAAGCCTCTATGATTTTAAAATCTTAAATAAATGTTTACAAAATTAAGAAGTATCATTTTATAACTAGCTAGTGAGTTCTTAGGGAGATTTGAATAGCAACTGAAAATTTGATGATAGTTTCTCTTGGTAAATATAATCATTTGTAATGATAATGATAGTGTTTCTTACTTTTATAATAATCGATATTGCATTTGTAAAATTATAATAATTTCAGCTGTGCAATTCCTGTGTGTGCACATGTGTTTGGTGTAGATAGTTACTGGTAATTCAAACATACATTTTCGATGAAACCCCTTTGATTAGAAAACTGACGTTTTCATAGGCTTATGAGAAAATCATGACACTTGAGTTAGGTCATTGAAATCTTCAACTTGGTGTGTAAATGCAGAGTTATGAATATAAGTGACTAAAGAGCATAAAGTAAAGTTTGTAACTCCATCTGAAATTCTGCACCTTGTTGCTTTCTTATTGACTGACTGCCAGTTGGATTTTCATAGAGATGAGAAAATAGAGGACTTTTTTACGAATGTTTATTTCTTTGAAGAACAGTAATCAAAAGTGAAACTTTTCTTACAAATCTGTTATTTTTGATAAAACTTTAGGTCCAGGATGCAACATTTATTTAAAATGCAAGAGAGAAAAAGGAAGACAAAGAAAGTAGAGGCAGGTATTTGCGACGCTTGTCTAGAGAGTGAGGAGCTATGTTCATCACCACCTCTGTAGCCATCATCTTTTAGGTCTCTTTCTTGCTCAGAAATATTTGATTACTTCTCTACATTGGAACCCATTCTAAAAGAGCAACTCCAAATGCCCACTTTCCAACTGATAAATTTCCTAAAGTTCATACCGTATGGGATATTCTCTCCCTCTTCTGTATTTTCTTTTTTTTTTTTTTTTATTCTTTTCTTGCAAAGAATTAGAAATGTTGAAATACTGGCAAATTTCAGGGGTGAAAAATATCAAATTTTCTAGCCACATGTAGCGATGCATTAACCCTTAAGAAATTTGGTTTAAGGAAGACAGAAGATTCTCAATTTTTAACACTGGAGAGATCTTAGAACAGATCATCAACACATTCTTCTTCTAGAAATGAATTCCAGAATATCTGATGATATTTCAGAAATTTGAGTTCTGGAAATCAGAAGTGATTAAGCCTTAAAGTCTTGGAGTTCAGATTAACTAGGATGAAAGTTTA
>VWZL01002010.1:44479-62928 GCA_013396915.1 Stercorarius parasiticus | reverse complement strand
TTCCCTGGGCTTGTGGACTATAATCAAAGTTTATTTGTTCTGAGTGTTTACAATTTGCATTGGGGATGAGCAAGTTAAAAAGACGTATTTTATCAACTTGGGCTGATGGTGAGAAATTTTGTTCTACTTTGTGTAATTTGCGCAATTTTGAAGAGTTATTGAGCATAAATCCCCTAATATTTTTACAAAATAGTTTGGAAATTCACACATGCAGATTTATTTACATGAAGTCTTTGAAATTTAGAACCTTGCTTAGCATATTAAGTCAAGAAACAAAACAGCTTTTCTCTCATCCGTCTCTGTGGACCAATGCAATAGGGAATTATACATTTCCATCTGATTTTCGTAGCTATATATTTTGGATCAAGGAAAAGCATACGCTGTATGACAGCTTCATTATAAATGAATGAATAATAAGACTTAATTCCGTATTATGCAAAGCTAAACTCTACTTGATCATGCTAATATAAATAACTTCTTCAAACAACTGTATTGCAGTTCAAAACAGGTGCAACTGATTGAGCGTTGACTGGTTTAGGTCCATTGACTGCATAAAGCTGTACAAAAATATTTTCATATGGTTCATACGTAGTAAAGTTCGTGTCATCCTTTTTGTATCCAGTATGTGAAATATGTACTGCTAATTCTGTACCAGTTATTTTACTAAAGTGAATGTGCATTTTCTGTTGCTTGAAAAGGAACTATGCTGAAGGAAGGAGCCAAAATTCTTTCCTCTTTCTGTCTTTAGCTTACTACTTAGAGGCTGAAAATATAGTATTTTTGCCATTGTGAAATAAAGACTTCCTCATTTCGGAAGTACACTACTTGATCTTATGGGTGTTTAGTATTTTATGACTTCATCTCAGCTTCTTCATTACTTATAAATCACTGACACTTCATACTTAAGCAATTAAAACAAGTAACAATTAGCTTATTACCCCCATGATCCACTGCACAATAATTGCACTAGAGAATTCATTTAACATAATAAAATGAAGAACATTAGAAATCATTTTGTGCAGAGCCAGCACTAGTTTGACAATAAGCTTTATGGTGGTTGAGTACCTTATGCTCTAATAAAAGCAAATAGATTTTCCATTATTGCAAGCCACTCACATAAATTCATCAGGGCAAACGGTGATTCTAAGTAAAGAGTTAATAATCACACTGGCAGAATGTCTCCTTTCAAGTTAAAAAGTAAAACCAGTCTCCTTCCTTCTTTCCTTCCTTCTTCCCTTCCTTCCTTCCTCCCTCCCTCCCTCCCTCAATGAAGCAGAGAAATGGTCATTAGATTTACTTGAACTTATGTTAAATAAGTAAAAAACTTTTAAAAGTAGATCTGCAGTATCAACATTTGTGAAATTCATCATGGTTCAGTCATGTACGCTGTAATAAATTGAAGGTCATGAAAATAATAAGCAGGCATTGTATCAATGTCTGGTTTCAAAAAGCTATTAAAGCCTTTTCTTACATCTTCAGTGTACTGCAAAACATGTAGATGAAATCTCAACATATTTTAGCTGAATTAAGACCTGAATCAAAGCCTAGTGAAGTGATTAATATCTTTCTCACAACTTTGCTGGGCAATATCTTCTCCCCTCTTGAGTACAATGGTTGCTCAATATTGTGTCGTGGGAAACCATTAGTCAAGTGTCTTACCAAATAATGTTAACAGCCTGTAGTGGCTGTCAGTTCTACTGACCTCTACCATCTACTTTCTCATAACTGCTTTTTACCCTGTGAGGTATAATGCCTTTTATTTCTTCAAATATTACTACAATAGTATTTTCTATGTCTTTTCAGATACTTCAGTGAAATAAGTTTATAATCTCCATTTCTTCTTCTCACATAATTTTATTTACTACTTTTTCATACCATTGACAGCGTATTTTATTCCAGAGCTGATGCTTGCAAATTACTTTTTAGAGAGGGTGTATTCAGAGGCCTCAGGAACTGGCAATCCATTTTTATATCTACCATTTTACTTATCCATTTCCATGGGGGTAGCACAATTGGAAGCAGAATCCAAAGTCAATAGATCTGCTTGCAGATCCTCCCCCAGAATTTGTACATCTTGGAATTGATTGCCTTGTTAAATTATTTAACATTAAGGCTGCTTGCTGTGGAATTTATGATCTTATTACAAGGTATATGGAAACTGTTTCTGCCAATTCCTTCAGGGAAGTAAGACATCAGATGCCCTTTGCTTCTATTCACATGCACTGTCTCGTTTGGGACAGAGACTGCTACTATTTTACTTCCAACAAAAGCGGACAAAATAATGCACTAAAAAAAGGCAAGTGTGCAGTTGAGCTAATGCGGAGACAAAAATAAACTACTACAAGGAAAATGCCAGTGGAATTCACTGCTTCCTCTCGTGACTAGCAAGGAGTCAGAGGCTGGATTGTGATTCAGTTTCAGAAAAAGTACAATAACAGTTTAGGAGACAGTTGGAGGAGACTTCCATGTGACATGGCACCAGGTCTGGTTAGAATTCTCTCCCAGTGTATCCCTCTCTTCCTAAACACGCAGTTCCCAGAATGTTTGAGTGTTTGTTGTCTGGAAATTTTGATTCAAATCTCTTTATTTATTTCATTTTTTGTTGTTTTATACCCCCCACCAGATAACCAAAATGAGTTTGAGAGGAAATTGAAATCAGCGCTCTACCCTACACTGTCCTACTATATAAAGTGACATTACAGGTGCAGAAGTGACAATAAAAATAATTCTAAAAGCACGATCAGAATTAGTTGAGGATTTATTGTAAAGCCTTTATTAAAGCATGTTGTGGGAAGTGTGTTTTGAATGGTTGCATTCTGAATGTCTTTATCTTGAAGAAAACCACATCAAACAATTACGGAATAAGCAAGACATTTAAGTTATTTTAGTAATTATTACTGACAACAGGACAAAAGAATATAAATGCAGAAGTTGAATACTTTATTCCATTTAGAATCATTGGTTCAGCTTATTAGAAAAAATAAAATAAGCTTGTCAACAATACTGAGAAGTCAAAAACATATTTAAGGGAGGTAATGCCCTTTCCTCTGCCCTTTATTGTTCTGTCCTTCCAACCCAAACTACTCTATGATTCTATTTGGAAGAATGAACATTTAACCTCTGTGTTAGCAGTGATAATAATGGTGGGTAGTACATCATAATCTTTCAGAGGAAGCCTACAAAAAGCTATTTAAAAATATGACAAGTAAATAATACATAATTAGTCAAGTTTTCTGCATTCACTGACATAAAAAATTAATGAACCTTTCTCTCAGTTTGAAGAAAGAGTTGAACAATTATTCTAGTCCTTTCTACAATGTATTAGCTTAAGAATAACTAGTATCTTTTGTTAAGACTAAATGGAAAAGTTGCATATTTTTTTTCCTTTCATGTTTTCCAGACTCTGTGCTTTTATTTCTGGTATTCTTCAAAGAAATTCTTTGCAAGGATAAATTACAATATGTTATTGAAATAATTCCTATTTTATCAAAGTCTGGTGGTAACACTGCCTCTTTAATGACATAGCTCTCATTGGGGTGAGCCATGATCTAATTATTTTCGGTCTTGTGACCAGGTGTTTGCACATGAGCAGTGAGCTGCAGGTGGCTTCCCTCTCCCATTTCTCAGTCAGGTCTCAGAGCACTACTCATCAGTAGACTCTCAATGGAGTTGTATCTTATATCTTCGATTGCCTAATGTATTTTGATATTAGATGAAACATTGTTCTTTTCCCTCTGGGCAATGGCTGTAATGGGAATTGGTTACCAAATAGTTTTTTCAAAACAGAAGTGGTTTGAGGTTTTTTGTTGTTTTGTTTGTTTGGTTTTTTTTTTTTAATGAAAAAGTATCGTAGAAACCCTAAGAATGCATTTCCTAGCTTTCTTCTAAAACTTATCCTTCCCTACCCATGGGAAGACTCAATTCTGAAGAATCACAGCCAGACTTCTCTTTCTTCCTCAGAGTGTCTCCCTACAAAATTTAAGAAAAATAAATTCCTTCATTTTCTCCTGATCTTTCCCCCGTCCACATGTCCATGGGCCTTTATTTAGTGGCCTACTGGAAATTCAACTCCTGTAATCCTCAGGAAAAAAGACACATTTGATTTTATTGTGATTTATTGTTTGCTAAAATTTGGATTGTTTCATTATATTTCCATATTGGCAGTTTTCTCCATTCTGTGGAAGACTAACTCAATTTGCTGGTAGATGTTGTTTGTGTTTATATATCATGGAAACAGCTGAAAACGTCCTCCTTATATAGATCATTATGTTTACTATTTTATAATTCTCCAATTACTGATAAGTTGCGGAGCCTTCATGTTTATCTATGAAAGTCATACAAAGCACAGATAATTCTTTTAGGTGTTTTGCTTCCGTGCACTTTCATTATTTTCTTCTGCATACACATAAAATTAGACATAACATTAGAAGAGACTATATGGAATTAGATCAAATGTCCATATAGCTAAGTATCTCTCCAGTATTTGTAACATATATCTGTACCTGAATCTAATACTCTCTCTTGGGGGTGGCCAACAGCTGCAGTTAGGGAAGAGCATAAGCACAGGGCAAGCATGTGCCTCTACACATCTGCTCTAGAGGTGTTCCAAACTCCTGCCCTTCCCTTGAAGATGCTTTGTTTTTCCCCAAAGAAAGCTCAGATAACTTCCCTAAAGAATTAACTAGTTATTATTTGAATTACAGGAAATATCTGAAATGATTTCTTTACAGTGCGTTGTGCTTTGAACTGTGACATTTCTGCCTTCCATTAAACAAAGCTTTAGTGAACAATTACACCTTTCCTCTGAAATATTTCTAGATTTTGGAGTTAGTAGGTGGGTACGACTGTAAATGTATGAGTTCTATTGGTAACATATTCACCAAATAAGCTTTTTGAAACTTGCTTTTGAGTCTTCATTGATTGGAAGTGTCCTCAAGGTTTTATACTCATTGGTTCATTGCAGCAGTAGAGATTCCAGGAACATATTTATTGTTGGTTTGTTTTATAATTTTCTGAATAATGTGGATAAGTGAGCAGCAGTCCTTGAATTAGGCATTTATTCTGAATATATATATAACTGCATTAATAAACCCACTAATCTGCACCAAACCTTCTAATTTCCCTAGTATATTATAGATTTTAGTGAAAAAACTTCCTATTTTTGCATGTCTTGCAAAAGTGATGATTGAGCACATTCTGACAAAAACAGTTCTAAATACTACCATCTCCATATAGTAATAGATAATATTTGAGTAAAGACTCTGATTTCCAAGCAGAAGGTGCTCATTAGAAACATTCAAAATAGCCATAATAATTATTCTATAGTGAAATATGTAAGTGGTCATATTTGATACAGACAGTTATTCTACAAAATGTATATATAGAGAAGCAGACCAATCATATAATTTCACCTTTTATGTGTTTCTAATAACATGAGTTCCTCAATCAATTCTAAAACAAGCTCCCAAAGCAGCTGGAAAGTATAATTTCCTGAGAGTGCACTTCATCCCATTGTCCAAGTTGTAAATAAAGACATTAAACAGCATTGGCACTACTATCTGTGAGTGACAATGGCCACCAGTTGTGTTTTCTACCGCTGACCAAAAGCTGACCCTCCCAGCCTGATGGTCCAGCCAGTTTTCCATCCACCTTATCATCCATTTACCTGGTCCACATTTCGCCAGTGTGGCTGCAAGGAGTCTCTGGGATGCTTTGTCAAACAGCATCCGCTGTCCTCTCCTTGACCACAGCGTCAGTTAGGCTGGCAGGTCTGATTACCCCTTGGGTCAACTGTCCAGCTCTGTTCCTTGTCACCTTCAGTCCTATCCCTGCCTCCCACAGTGATAGTTGTGTGACAGGTTGTGGTTCCAATTGCCTGTCTAAATAGAAGTGCAACAGGAGGGTTTTGGGTGTTTTGGGGCTTTCTAGGTTACCCAAGGAACTATGCTTAGATCAGCAGAGGCAAAAGTATTGGACAAGAAGGATCATTCTGAATGAAGATTCAGAGCTCTAGGTGAAGACTGAATGCCATCCTCTCAGGCCACTGTGTGGTATAGGCATAAGAAACCTTAAGACTGAAAACATGCAGAATTTAAAAGCCTGATCAAACAGATATGCTGCAATTAACAGAGAAACGATATTTCCCATATGTTTTTCAATTTCCTAAGTAATTTTCCATTTTACTCTGAAGCATCAGATTTGTCTAGAAATGTTATCTTTTCAGAAAGGACCGTAAAGATTACTTTAATTATATACCATCATCTCTTACCAGTGTTCCTATTCAAACTAGTTAGGGAAGAATTTGGATGCCATTCCAAAGTTAGAATAGTTTTTCTTTTCTTTTTAGAAGATCTGCCACTGCACTGATGTTCTTGCAACCTTGCATTCTCTTTTAACAGTTACATGGTTATGACTATTTAAAAAATAAAAGCAATACTTTAAACTTTTTCAACCACACTATACTGTAGACTGTAGAATGGTTTTTAGTATGAGCTCTCTACTTCATGCCGCAGCAGTATATAGTTTAGCAAGAATCTAATAATGTATAACAATGTTATACAAAATTAATGTAATACAACCTTGGAGCAAATTGTCCTGCCTATGTACAATTAAGAAGCAGCAGTCTTCAGAATTTTAATGCTGTTGGAGAAGAGGGATTTGTAAATGGGTTGTTAGCTTCACCTAAAGTTGTCTAGAAGACTCCTCATTTGTAATATATATGTTTAAAAAAAAACCCCAATACTAACAACCACACATTTAACCAGAATATAACAGGAAAAAGTAATAGAATAAAGGATGTTAATTTCAGTTACAGAATCTGTCATAATTTCTTTCTTAGATGGTTAGTGTGATTTTGATTTGTTTATTTGTTAAGGTCACTGAAATGTGGGTTTGTTGTCTGTGTAGATCTTTTAGTAAGGACATTCAGCGTTTTGTCCTGCCGATATTTACCACGGAGAGCCATGTACTCAATTCAGGGTTATTAGCGTTATCCATCTCATTTTGAAAGATCTTACAAATATGTTCATGGAGGGAGGCATATGTTCTTTTATATTTTCTTTAGCAATAAAGCTTTCTTATGCATTCTGAATTGATCGTTATGCAGCAACTCAAGCAAATCCAATGCACTTAAATGTCAACATGATCACAAAGAACAAAAGCAAGAGTGAATCCTGAAAAAAACCAACCATGTAACTCTACATATATAATATCTTTGAGCAACTGACTGAGAATATACTTGAAATATCAGATTTATAACTCTCATTGAATTTTTGTGATTAGTTTGTGAAGTTCCTTTTAAAGTCAGAATTTTTCTCCTGCACTATTACACATTTTACTCTTTACTTTCACAGATTGACATTTATGCTCATTGTGTCTGATCCATGCAGAATGCATAAATACAGCTTCACATTTTCCTCTGGGGAGGAAATAATATTTAAGAAAATTCTTTTTAAGAAAAGGTGAGAATTGGCAAAAAAGTTTATGTCTGTCTAATAATTTTAAATTGTCCTGCACATCTGAAGTCTCTGTTTCCTGCTTCTCAAAGAAAAGGATCTGTAAGGTCTTTTCAAGATCGTTTGTCGTCTTTTTATGATTCAGAGAAAGCAGAACCGACCCCCTCACCCCTCTGTGTGTTCACTCACCTGAATGACTTTTGGACATACTAACTTTTAAAATTGGCAATTACCACCTATCCTGCCACCTTTGAACAACCTTGACCTTTGTGATTGGTATTAGGAACCATAATGAGTACAGCTGACTGGTATAAATTTTCCTGAGAAATACTTCCAGCAGGAAAAAATGTTAGAAAAAGTCCCAAGCGGAATGGGATGGCCACTTTAGAAAGCAGAATAAGAAAACTTACCTTAATCACGACTTGCTTATATTGCTACTGCAATAACTCTTGCAGGTTCTTATATGAAAATCTGATGGCATTGTTCATATCGGGAATACTGATGAATAGATTTATATCACAGTCTGTTAAATATTCTATGATTCTAAATAATGAATCTCAGTCCACTTTGCAGTTTACTGTTTTGGAGTCTGTCAGTGACAAAACTCGGTAAAGGACTCCCATACTCAAAGCCTGTAATGAAAGCTCTGCAGCGAAACTTCTTCCCAGAGGAAAACTCAATAGTGAGCAACTATGCCAAATGTCAGCATATACTTTTTCAGATAAGAAATATATATTCTCTTTTATTTTTTCTTCTTACAGCGATACATAAGCAAAAATGTGCTAGTAAAAATTATATATTTACTGCATAAACAGCTGAAAATGTTTGTGTTCTGTTAAATATTAGAATTGAACACTCCAGGATAATTAATCTACATGAATGCACTTCAGCTGGAAATAGCAAATAGTAAGCTGCCTCAGCATCTTTCTCTAGGTTTTAAAATGCCATGTTCATTGTGGAACGTTAGGAAATTAATAAAAAATGTTACAAATGGTACTTTGAAGCTGGTATTTCCATTAGGTATGTTTTTTGCTTATCCAAAAAAAAAAAAAATACAAATAGAGTAAATGACTCCCTCAGGGGCAAAGTCCGGTTGTGCTTCCTTCCATTTAGTGAAGTTTAAATGACAGGCCTTGAGAAACCCTTGCTCTTCCAGTTCAGTACAATGCTGAAGTGCACTTAGAGCTTTGCAGTGTACAGTAGCTTCATTTGACCAGTGTGGAGTTTGTAGACAGAGGAAAAGGAGTGTGAAGGAGAAGAATTTGTTTTGCTTTGATTCTTCTCCTCTCCACCATGTGAACGCAGTGTGATAAAGAGATTATTCCTCTCAAGACTCAAACAGAAGTTACTTTTCATGACCATGTAGCATGAAAAGTAGTTTTAGCACCACAGACTTCAATATTGACAGTGATAAGTCAGTGGATACTGGCTGTATCCAAGCATAAACCAAGAATTTTATGTGTCGATATAGCCAGAGTAGAGCCATGTGTGTGGGTACAGCCACAACAAAGTACTGTTGTAGTTTCAGATTACTAAAATCTAACTACTTTTGAAAATATCGTTGTAGATGATGTGGGGGGAAGACATGGTGCAATTTTAAAATACTATAATTTCTTACGAAACTACGTGATAAGCCATGAGGCACTGGATGCAGCCAAGAAGGTGGGATGGACAAAACTCCGAAGCTGCCAAGATGATGACTTTCATCATTTCTTTCTATGTTGATCAAGTAGTTGGAGTTCTAAAAGCTTCATTTGACACACCTAAGAACCTGCAATGTTTTGGGCATAAAAATGTGAATGAGAGATTTTTACTTACCTTAAGTGTAACAACTTTGTGAAGCAACAAGATATTGCAGAATTATGTTATAATAAAAATTTTAGTCTTTTTAAAAGCACATTGCAAGAGTTTAATTTGATAATGTGTATGTGGGCTTACTCTCGCTTTTATAAATACCATACTGTTTTGATAATTTCCCAGACACAACTGTGTAATAATTGCATGTCTGGAATGGTTGAAAGCATGAGGCAAATGTAATCTAAGCGAGTTTTCCTAGAATAATTGTATACTGTCATGTGTGATTGGCTAAGTGTTACACAAAGTATACAAAACATAAGCAAGCAGGCATCTTTAATTAAATAAAAACACCACCGTGCTCACATTCCTCTTTTCCATGAACTTCAGAAATGCATTTTTATGATTCAGTCCATTGTGAATGTTTTTCCCTCTCAAGGATAGCCTTGGAACGAGAAGCAGCAGGTATCGTGCTGTGCAGATACTTAACCCAACTCTAGAAGAAGTACAGCTGTTTTCCCAGCAGATCATGCCTATGCTTTGTGTGACTATAGCGAGGCTGTTCCTAGATCAGAGCTTCTGTGTCCTGTGGTGTCCTGTACTTCTACTTACTAGTTCAGGAAACTCTGTGATGCATGGCATTGCTGAGTGTCACCCATGCATGCCAGGGCTCAGTGAGAGACCTGCATGAGCCCATGTCCATTCCCTGTGCCCATCTGAGCAGAGGAGAATCAGCTGACTGAAAATTCTTGTACCCTCAGGGAGATTCAGGAGGGTCAAAGTCAGAATTTGTCAATAAATGGAAACTGCCACTTAAAATGAAGTTAAAACTGGTTTAGAACAGTTGTGCAAACTCCTGGGTGTACTTTTGTATGGGAATTTTATGTGTTAGAGTTGTAAGTAGTTTGCAATTTGACTCTATAATATTGAGCATAGGCTTGAATCCATGCTTAAACTGAACTTCTGACCCTCCCCAGTTCATGAAGGCAAGCCTATATTCAGATTCTTGATTCTGGGAGAAAGCAGAATGAAAAATCTGACATCATTTTAGCATGAGTCTGAACACATGCCTGTGTGTAGCATAGGTGGAATTGGTTATGGTGTGCCTCCAAGTACCACACCATCTTCCTTGTAGAAGACAGAACTGACATACAGAACAAGGGTGTGTGAAGCTTCAGTTCCGAGCTGGCACAAGAACACTTTGGAATAGATTCACTTCTTCCTCAGTAAAATGGGAATTCTGCCATTTACCTACTAAGACAATTGTGAAGATAAATTCACTAAAGGTTTTAGTTGCTCAGAAAATTTAATGGAAGAGGTTGTATAAATAACCAAGAAAAAAATCAGTGAAACCAATCTATTAGGATATACTTAACAGTAGCTTACAGCGGATAATTATCCGTTGCCTCACTGCTACTGGGCAATTACATTGCCAGTAAACTAAATTAGTCCATCTGTGGGTTATGTGTCTCAAGGATATTCAGTTAATTACATTACAGTTTATTTTTACTCATGTGAAGCAGAAATACCTAGTGGTTAAAAGACTGAGTAGTGAATTTAGAGGTGTAGTATAGATGCAGCTCATTGCGTAACGTCCTCATTCATCACACCAACTTGTCTCCTTCAGCTGAGGCTCTGAATGAGTTAAACAGCATTCTGTGAACTTCATTACACACTTTGTGATTAACAGAAAGGTGACATTACGGCCTTGTAGATGAATGCTTTGGATTATTTTGTATGTGTCTGTAACCTAGTTGAGCAATCGGCAAGTGATACAGAGCTTTATGTATCAGGAACAAGTGGGTGCTACATAAGCATTCTGTGGACGAAGACCTGAAATTCTTTTAATTTGTCTTAAAATTTTCAGAAGTGTGTACTTAACAACATAGTTGCATAACCCAAAGCTGAAACTTCTAAAATGTTTATTGTGGCTTAAATGTGCATCAGAGTAGAGGTAATTAAAACAGTCAGAAGAAAATTTCTGACAAGCTGACATTTTCAAAACAAATAAAGATTCTCCAGATATTTGTAACTTTGTGTCAAGGACAATTTATACTCTGTGTCATATTACAATATTTAATTTGTTTTTGTTGTCATACTATATTAGCTTTAAAAGACTTTTAATATTTCAGCAGCTGCTGCATTGCCCCAATCAGTACTGAAAAAACATTCAATACTGAGTGTACACAATATGCCAGGCATGTGCTTTGCATTACTCACCGCTCACCCCTAGGTGAGTATCTTTCTTGTGCACAAAGTTATTAGCTTCTGGAAGTAGCAGAACCTGTATGAGTAAAATTTGGAGGAACAGAGCAGGAAACCAGCAGCTTTGATTGCTGCTCATAATCGTATCTATTAAATGACCTTATGCTCATGGCTCTACTGACATACATTGTGGTATGTATTGTTAGATGTATCATGCAGTTTGGAATCAGTGAAGGGGCAGAACTTGTCCCTCTCAAAAAAAGCAAATTGTTCCCTAAATCACCATGAATCAACACTGAATCATGGTCTTGAAGCAGCAGATCAGAGAGATAATTTTTTTTTTTAAATCTACTATATATTTAATTTGAAATTTTTACTGGTCTCAAGAATCTGGAGAAATATTGCTATCTCCACCTTGCTTCTAATATATATTTGTGTGAGAGTTACTCATTATAACAGGTGCCTCAGGGTCAGAGTTTTTTATTATATCTGTCCTGGTCATTACAGATTTCTTAACTATTTAGAGAGCTCAATTAGAATATATCTAATTTCTGTTCTAAATTAGATCTCCTTGTGATGTTATAGAATATTCTTTATTGGGCGATAGAAACGTATAGCATTCCAGGATAAGAATAGGATAATAAATATTATAGGAAAGGTCTGATTATGATAGAATTGCTAAGCCTTTGGTTTTTTTCAGTCTTCTAATTATCAAAATTCTGCAGCAGTACTGAAAATATGACACCACCACTTGGATTGATAAATCGGAAATGACACAATTCAGAACAGTGCTTTGAACCTGTACCAGAGGTTAAAACTATTAACAGTGAAGTAGCTTACTGAAATTAGACTCTACTTGAAGCAAATTGATGTCATTGATTTGTATGACAGGCTGTAGTACTCAGCCTTTAGTGAATGTGAGTGTATCTGTGTTAAGCAGAGGGTACTGTCACCTTCATATTTTTAAAGACTATCCCAGACCATTCCCACAGTTAAATTTCAATTAAACAAATTTGGTTGGAAAAAATGTTCTATATGTCTTTTATCTGCCCTGAGCTGCTGGCAAAATAAACTGGCTTTTCCATATTTGGCATTTATTAATAATATTTTGAATACCACTGCGCTTTTTAAGCTGAGTGTGGTGGAATTCTCATGTGGGATTATTAAATGAGTCGATTTGCATTCTAATGAGAACAAATGTTTGGGATTGCATTGTTAAAATGCTAAAACGGTGTGTGTATAATTATTTTGCAGCTTAGATTCGCAGAACTCATTTCCCCAAACTCTTTTTTTTAAATAACTAAAGAGACAGAGCATACTGACGGCTGGAGGGGAGGTGATTAGGGTAATTTAAACTGTTCACAAATGACTTTGCTACTGAATGAAAGCATTTCTTTGGCTTTGCTGTGCTCCTTTCATTATCTTTAGGCGGCTGCAGTCTTGAGTCCCATAAGAAGTCTCACCAAGCTCTCTTTCCTTGTACAATTTTTCATTTGTATTGATTAATCATTTTGTAATTCCATTCTAGGTTGCCTTGCTCATCTTTAAGGCATGTGCTACTTTTTCTTTGCTTGTCTACCCTGTAACGGTTATGTTGTCTCTTCTAATACCTTAGCTTTATCGCTGCAAGTCAAGCTTTAAAACATTAATCCCTTCATGCTTTAATTTCATATTCTATTACCAGAATGAATGCAAATACTGTTTCCTTTTTGCTCCTTTTTAATCATCTTCACTACAGCTTTTGCAAATGGTCCAAGAGTAAAGTAAGCTTTTTATTACAGTCAGAGTCAATGATTTGTTCGGCTACTCTTTTCATATATTTTTCCACAACTATTGCCAAACAAGAATTGTTTACTGCAGGCTTTCGAGGTGTTCTGCTGCCTTTCTATTCCCCATCTTGTGCACTGCAAAGCAGCATTGTTTAAAATGCTGCTTTCCTAAGAAAAGCTGTGTGTTGCTCAGAGCAAATTACCATGAGATACTGGAGTGAGGTTTTAATAAAGCCTTGTCTCCCCCCCCCAACTGTATTGACTTCTCATAAGCAATTGTAGTTGTGAGGTGTGGGTAGGGGCTGCTCTTTAGCTTGCTGCGTGAACCACCAGGCACCACTCTGGTATTGTAAACTTATGTAAAATTTATATAGAGAGACCCTAGCAGCTCCATAGTTAAGCTCAAGTTATGCTCTTCAAGCAGGTTTTAAGTCCCTGAGATTGACACAAACTTTTTTTTCAAAGATCCCATCAGAAAACTTGTACCATTTTCAGTAGGAAGAATACATGTGGAATTTTCTGGCTCAGAAACCTACAGTCTGGCTACAGTCCAGAATTTTAATTTATAGTCCTCTATACAGTTTTTCTGTTTCTTTTTCAGGTCCTGACCCTTGGTAATCCTGACAATTGCAGGATCCTGAATTCTTTTAGAGCATAATTCTAGTGTTATCTGAATTAATATTCCTGTTTCTCATTAGCAGTAGCATCTTTTGCCAAAGAACCCATAAGTCTCATTCTTTCCAATTTTCCTAGGGGAGAAGGAAGAAGCTGCATCATGGGAGACACTTGGGAAAACAAAAACATTAATTTTCCTTCTCACTGACTGTTCTATTGTTGCTGGTGTAAAAAGCAGTCCTTTGAGTTAATTACGTTGTATCAGACATTTTTCTTCCAAAACTTAGTTGTGTTTCCAATTCTCCTCTCTCCAACAATCATGCAATGGGTAATTGTATATAGGCTGGGTAGGAGATTCCTTAGAAGTGAGGAACCTGTGCTTATATTGACTTACCTATGTAAAAGCAGAAGGCTACACTGCCTCTTTTACTGGAGAGTTGAGAATACACTCTACATAACATCTTCACAGTGCATGATCTGTTTTTCTGTGCAATCAAAAACAGACGGAAGATTAAAGTATGTTAGTTATCCTTTCTAACAAAATCTCTTGTTGTTGCAGAAATCTGGTTTCTTTCAGCACAAATAGTAAACTTGTGAAGCAGAATAAGATGCATGCTGTCTCAATGCAACTTCATGGATACTGCAGCCTTCAGAAATACTTTGGTTTTCACCTTCACAACTTGCTCACCATTTTCAGCCGCTTACAGTGTATATCGATGCCAGACCTTCACGTTCAAGTTCACAGCTTTTATGTTTAGAGAAACAGACTATGTGTTTCTATGAAATTAGTGAGAAAAATTATGAATGTATCTGTTAAGTTATGGAAGATCTAACTCCCTTTTATAGGGTAACATGATCAAGCCATTAATCATTATTAAATCACAATGCTCATCAACACATATTTACAGCTTAATTAAGAACTGCGTTCTCTGAAACTGCAAATTAATTACCAGAAGCACAAACACCTCTCCACCCACAATCTGTTAAATCATCGGTTATCATGACCTTTTATTCTTTCCGGATCTTCACAACATCCTGTAAAATATCATACACTCCAGGCTTTCCTTAGAGGCTTTTGAATTCAGGTAGGCAGTTAGAGTTACCAAAATTTCAGAAGTCTGTGTTTTGTGATACTTACCAGCAGTTCAGTTCGCTTTAGAGCTCCGGTGGTTTGGACTGGGGCAATGCTATCACCTAACGGAGGACAAAACGGCATTCGCAGCTCAGTGTTTCACCCCATTTATTTCAGCAGTCTCTGTTTTAATTACAGATACTCAGAAATGAGTGTTCTCTGATCTATTCTTCCATTTTGTACTCAGCAAAGCAGCAACTGACAGTCAATATGCTAAATTTCCTCATTTTTTCACCACAGCAAAATTTAGAAAAAATCTGCTGTTGTCGTTGGGCTCTCTCCACACCTGTGGGGGCCTTCCTGCCCAGGGGCACGCTTACATGCCTGCCTCACATGGCGCCTGCTGCTCAAGAGCAATGACTAATACAGACACAAAGTAGAAAAACATTTATACTTATATTTTGAAAATGTTATGCCTGGTATTAAATAGGCATTTGTGGAACGTTTCAGTGTTCAACACACTCAGCAGCAGCCATTGGACATCTCCTTCTAGAATGTTCCTTGTGGAACCGTGGAAGCTTGAATCCCACCTGCTGGAACTCCCATTTAATGTTTATGTTAATTGCATTTAATGTTGCATTTAATGTTAACTTGCAGCAACCACTACTGTTGTACGGCTAAACATCGCTATAGCCGTAGAGAAATTAATCTTTCACGGAGGAGGAGGCCAGGGCTCAGGTGGGGCCGTGGCTGGGTGGGGCGGCTGGCAGTGGGCACAGGTGAAGGCGGGCAGTGGAGCACAGCTGAGCTGCGGTGGCCATTACCACTGGGGCTGCTGGGGAAGCAGAGAAGCAGAAGATCTGACAAGAGAAGATGGGAGAGTGGTGTGGAAATAAGGTAAAGTACTTCTTGCTCTTTATGTGGAAGTTTTTAAGTGAGGGCTTGTGACGTAAGGGGAGTTTGTGTGAGGGTATCCAGGTCAGGGCATTCCTGAGGTAAAATGGCCGTGGAGAAGGAGAGGAAGGACTTTGGTAGTGGGTGGCCTCCTGGGTGGGCTTGCTCAGCTCCTGAGGAGATGCGCTTATGGCTGTAGCGGGAGATTACAACAAGGGAGTGGTGCTTGATGCGTCTGGGACAGGGACAGTGCTCGGTGCTGGCACTCACCGGGAGCCCTTTTGCCAATGGAGCGGCCACTGGAAGCCCTGTGTGGAGGTTTTGGCAGCTTCTGCAGAGGTGAGATACTGTAGTCTAAGCATGAATGTTTTAAAATGTTGTTTTCTCTTACGTACTTAGTGACCATGCTAATGGAATGATTGGTACAGGACTGGTAAAACTAGAAACCGCTACTAGTAAATACAAACTCAGTTTTGCAGACTGCTGTTATCAGATCTATATCTTGTTCGCATGTTTGTATGCAAATTTAGGTGTAGTTCTACATCTCTACCTGTTTCTGCCAAATAACGATGTGACTGCTATATTGATGAAGGGGGGGGTGCTGTCACATCATTATTTCAGATCTATGCTAGAAAGGAATTTACAGGAGTTGTGTTGCTCCATGTGTCTCTTTTGCGCGTGTGTTTTATCTCTCTAAATATCCCTCAGTACTGGCAATAACAAGAGTATCACTTTGACTTTAAAGTTAGCATGGTTCTACTGGTTATGCAGAAATGCTTTGGGATATGACTAATATATAGACTAATGCCTCTGGAGACAGTTGTATTTGTGGGCTTGTTTCATGATAACATGATAACTCTGGCAGTATTATCAATACTCGTATTCTTGAGGAAAAAAATTAAGCTTCTATCCTTGCATTTTCACATTTATTAACCAACATTAATAGGTATGTTTTAAAAGGAGGAAAAAAAAAATAATCTCGAACAACAAATGTCTAGTTTGCTCCAGGGTGCTGTTTAAAGAAGACTTTCATAGGTAGTACATTCCGAGGAGATCCTTTCTTGCTCCGCTTTTCCAGAAATACCAAAAACCATATGTTGTATCCAGGCTCTTCCATTTGTCAGACAGCACCTCAAAGACTGAAAGACATTCAGTCTATACATCCATCATGCTCTGATGGGAAATTTTCCTATAAACGCTTATATTTTAGTCTTTCAGACATGTTAAATATTTGTTCCTATGTAAGATTATGGCACAAAAATTAAGATAAACCTGTCTTTTCTGATAGAAAAACTTGATACTAGACTTCTATCTGACTGTTAGCCAGTATGGTACGTACACATGGGTGGTAAAATATTGAGGCTTACCAACAGGTCTTAAAAACTATCAAGCTTTTAATAAACAATTGTTTTGTTTATAGCGTAATTTGCAGAATGATGTTTCTTTTTATGTCCATATCTTTCAGTGACAGAAAAGTCTTCTGAAAAAGAAAAGAGTGTTTCACCCTTGCGCTCTCTCTTCTTTTCTAACTTCTGGTAGAATAATAGCTGAATGAAGAATGAATGAAATCTATATTGTCGCTTATTTGTTTTTGTTCTCTAACAACAAAACAATAGCTTATCCATCCCAGTCTTGATGTCCACAAGGTAAGGTTGTCAGGTCTGTGAGCTTGAGAAGGAATACACGCAATACACAGAAAAATGTGCATGTCATTACTTCATTTTTAAATAGAGGCTAGGCAGAATTATTCACTTACAAGGCTATAAATTTGATGAAAAGCTGAAAATCAGTCAAGTAATGCAGGTATCTAGATAGTGGATAACCTTAAGAAAAACTGGAAAAACATTTTAGGAACCTGCTCAGCATGTTAAGTAGGCGCAATTACATCTATTTGCATGTTTCCATGTAGATGCATTTTGATTTCTTGATGTGTAGACCAGGGCATGCAGAATCTGATCTCTTTCACTCAAGAGTATGAAGCTTGTTAGACGCTTCAAAAGGATCATATCCTTTTGATATATAAAACCAAATAAATAAGCTCACTAGCTGTTGGATTTGACGTCATTCACTGAAAAATCTAAATAGTTTCTCTGTATTTTTACTTCTGTTACTATGTTCACCCATCCTTTATCTCTCTTATGCTTGGCTGCCTGTCATTCTCTGTCTTGGTCCCCACTGCTCTTGCCCTGAGAATTGGGAATGGAGAGAGGAGAAGCAAAAAAAAATGTAAAACAATTAAATGAAAGGTTCAAAGGAGAAAGTTCCTATGGTAATAGCCTGGAAAAAAAAAAAAAAAGAGAAGATTTCCATAGAATCTTCATGGTTGGAAAGGACCTTTGAGAGCATCGAGTCCAACCATACACGCCCCAAAAAAAGAAAAGAAACCCCAAACAAACAAAAAAACCCCCCGTACAATCTTTGTCACTAGAGCATGCCCTGAAGTGCCAAATCTACACGTTTCTTAAATACCTCTAGGGATGGTGACTCAACCACGTCCCTGGGCAGGCTGTTCCAGGGCCTGACCACTCTTTCAGTAAAGTAATTCTTCCTAAGATCTCATCTAACCCTCCCCTGCCGCAACTTCACACCATTTCCTCTGGTCCTGTCATTATTCACCTGGGAGAAGAGGCCAACACCCACCTCTCT
>VWZL01002010.1:29776-43870 GCA_013396915.1 Stercorarius parasiticus | reverse complement strand
GATCCTCTCCATGATCTTTCCTGGTACCGAGGTCAGGCTGACAGGCCTGTAGTTCCCCGGATCCTCCTTCTGACCCTTCTTGTAGATGGGTGTCACACTAGCCTCCAGTCATCAGGTGCCTCCCCTGTTGACCCAGGTTGTTGATAAATGATGGAGAGAGGCTTGGTGAGCTCTCCCGCCAGCTCCCTGAGTACTCTTGGGTGAATCCCATCCGGCCCCATAGACTTATGTGCGTCTAGGTGCAGAAGCAGATCGTTGACTGCTTCCTCCTGGATTATGGCTGGGCTGCTCTGCTCTCCATCCTTATCTTCCGGCTCCAGAGGCTGAACACCCTGGGGATAGCTGCTCTGACTACTGAAGACGGAGGCAAAGAAGGCATTCAGTACCTCAGCCTTCTCCTCGTCCTTGGTTGCAACTTTCCCCCCTGCATCCAGTAAGGGATGGAGATTCTCCCTGGCTCTCTTTTTGCATTTGAAAATTACTTAAATCACCATAAATAGTAGAGATGCCAAGGAAAACACTAAAAAGAATTTTGGGAGCCTAGGAGCTGAATGTGTCAAGTGGGCCTCAGTTATCCATGAACAACTTTTAGAGCCTTTGAATGCTTATAGCCATGCTATGTGCCAGGGCAAAAGATATAATTCCAGTCATACTGCACTTGTATACTCTTTAGTATTGTGTCTGATTTAGGCACAACTTTTCTGAGTGACGCCTATGAATCTGAAAGTCGGTTGACAGATCTTTAATATACCTTGTGTTTTAGCATATTAGATCTCCTTGCAAGTAGTTGACTTGTGCCCCTTCTGAAGGGTTATACTTAGCAGTAAAAGTATAGGAGATGATCTGTTAGCATGCACTGCAAATGCTAATGCTATTAATAGCTTTAAAAGTGTTCTTTATCTTTATGAAGAACAGTTCAAGATTATCTTCTCCACTGTCATTAAATTGTATATTGTGTGAGCTGAATATTGAAGTTAAATTAGAAAATATACTCTGACAGTATCCAGATCCCTAGAATTATAATATTTCATGGGCAATTTGAAGTCAGTGATACAAGGATTACTTCATAAAAAAATTAAGTAATTCTCTAGCATCCTAGCTGAAAGCACATTTTGCCAGTATCAAGTAATGATCTATGCACGACAGTAACTGACTGATGTTGTTGGGGTTTTTTTCCACAACTGAGGTGACTGAAGTGGAGAGAGGGAAGGAAACAAAACAATCTTTTTTTTGTTTCATTACTACTAGTGCAAAGATTATACCAGGAACTGCTTTCCTAACGTGCAGAGTGCTTGGTAACTCCTGAGTCATGTTTGAAGACTAGACTGTGCTTCTGCAACTGGAATTCTGCCAGGATATGGAAATAATGCTGATCTGTAAACCCACATTAGAGCTTTCTTTTTGGTGCTTTAAAAAAACCAAACCAGTCGTTATAGGCAATGACAATACTCGATGACAAAGTCTGCATGAGGAGGTAGTGTAGACTAATAAGTGAATGTGCCAAATTAAAAAGATAGTGTCTTGGGCCTGGCATTTACAGTAATGTGTACTTTGCAGAGATTACATTCTGTGCTAATCTTAGCCTGGTTTTCTGGATGGAGTGGTCATTCAGGATGGGAAGGGATTATGCGTAATTCTGGAGCACATCTTCTAGCTTCCTTTCACATGAAAGGCATCTTGTTTGTACACTGTCCCCTCACTGTACTTTGGTTCATATAATACAGCAGACTTAACTGTGAAATTTGCATTAAAAACAACGCAAACCACACTCTTGACCTAAAATAGAGTCCTGATGTAGGCATGCCCAGAGATGATTAAACAATACCAGCATTGGAAGTCTGAGTGTGTTGCACATTCCTAATTGCCTTTCATTATGGGGGGCATGGCTCATTACATTTAGACCCAAAAGTATCAACAGGTTTGTTTGGGGTGGAAAGAGCTCACTTTTGTCATTACAAATTAATTAGATTAGGTTTGTGGAACCATAACACTAAGGTTATAGAGAAAGTGCTCTGTGTTACATTAAATGTGAATAAGTCCCCATATAATTTTAAAGCTACCTGCAGGAAGTGTGTGCCCTGTATTTGAACACTGGCAGGATGAGAGGTATGTTGTTCAGCAGAAGCGAAGCCTATCAGAGTAGATAGAGTGTCCAAGATATAACATATATGTGAGATAAGCTGATCTAAAATTCAAATCCGTCAGTAAATATAAGGTGATTTTTTTTTTATTCAACAAGTATAAATGTAGAATAGATATTGATATTAATTTTAACTCAGAATAGAAGATAAACACAAGTGCAATTAAACAAAATATTATTTATATTGTATATATTGATAAACTGTCAGTTACAAGAAGCCAATGAGAAATGTTGAAGACCAGAAGTTCCAATGCAGATGTGTTGTTACGAGACAGTGGAAAAAAATTATTAAGCAAATTCATAGTAACTTTGACATTGTTTTTCAAACTATAGCTAGTATAACTATCTCGCATCTTCTGGTATGTGTAAGTAAGCACTCATCAAAAATTGAATCATTCCTGTCATTTTAATTCACGTATCCTGGCTGCAGAAATGTGGAGGTAACTCTTGGGTTGTGATGATTCGCTTTTTCTTTCCACTTCTTTGAAGGAAAAGTGTCACTTTCTCAGCTCAGAATGGGATTGCTGGCAGGAAACGTCTGCTGCTCTGAATGACTCAGATTTCCACATCCCGCTCTTAGCTCTTGAATTTCACGTTACTACTGAAGTCATCATGAATTGCAGTCTCTTGCAGAGAATAACAGGATCTTAAATTAAAAACTATGTGATATGATAGCGTATTAAAGACAACCTTTGTAGTACGATACAGGTACTGCAGAAATATGCTATGTTTTAAAACTATAAAAAGAAGGGGAGTATATGGGAAACTAATAACTGTTCTGTGATAAATAACATAGAGCGGTAGCAGTGTTTGTGGCAGAGCATGCCTTTTAAAAGCTCTGTTAAGATGTAGGATGTTGATAATATGTATCACTGTTTCACTCTTGCATGCTCTCCCAAAAATGTGATCAGCCTGATTACTGTGAATTTTTTTTGTTAATACAGTATATTAAATTAAATCCTTACCTTTCCTTGGCCTTGAGGAATTCCCACCAGCGTTCAGTGTATTCCGAACAAGTTCATAATTGAGTTAGGCTGCAGACAGCATAACATGATGTTACACTCCAAATCATGTTACAGGCAAAAAGGAAACATACCTTATGTATAAAGATAGGAGTAATTTGTTAATGTTTTCAAAGCGTAACAGGCAAATAAAGGGATTGTTATTACTGATGCGGATTTAATCGTTAGAGAAAATAGAAAAAATGAGTACTACTACATGGAAGGAGTCTCCTTAATGTAGTTAAAATCGTTCTGTGCCACACATGTCCTGTTATCTATCCCTTTTACTGGTGATGTGCTCACTCTTTCCCTTCTCATCTGGGTCCTTAGGCTTATGGCTTCAGTCTGGAGTGTTTGTAGCAGGGAGTGGGTTGGCAAGTTGTCAGCATTTTGAGTCCTTTACTGTGAAGAAAATGATCACACTTATGTCTTCCTCACTTGATTGTTTACATTAATTCCTTCTTACAAGTTTGCTAACATGCTTTTACACCTAGCTTTTCTTTCATTTGCAACTCCATGTTACATGTGGGTTTTAGTATTTTTATGAGGCCTTGTTTTGTTATCCCTAAAACCATTTCTGTCCAGCTCCAGTTTTGCATTTATTTAACTGAGAATTTGTAGCCTTGGGGTCCCCAGTGCAAAGCCTTGGCCCCATCTCTTTATTTTATGCCTGCACTCCACAGTATCCTGTGCCTCCATTTCTCACAGCCTTTGCTACCATTCCAGGCCTGTGTTTCTCTGCACTGTATCACTGTGCTTGTTGTAAATATCCTATTCTACACAGTAACTACTTTTTGCTGTTATCTATATACAAACATTAGTTGTATCATACAAAGATAACTACAGCCATTTGTTCATTAAAAAAATTGTTGTTATAGCTAAACCAAGTAAAAATAATCCAGGCAGGTTAAGAAAGGCGACTCCTGAGGCTTTGCAAACTCAGCACGATACCTGTGGCCTGTTCTTAGCGATGGCAATAAAATATTGCTGGGCTACAATCTGTGTGAAACCCTGTGCATTTGGGAAATTTGAGAAAACAAATAACTGAAGGGTAAATTAGGGATGTTGAGGAAGACTTTTTTTGAATTTGGTTGGCAAGGAACACTGTCAAGTATTAAAAAAAGTTACGGAATGCCATTATCATCAGACAGTTTACAAATCAGGTTGTCTTTCACAGAGGTAAGGACAAATATCATTCACTATTTTGTTTCCATGGCTACAGAAGAAACAATCTAGGCTTGGTTGATATTAGTGACTGCAAGCAGAGGGATTTCCTAGTGGGCGCCAGGAAGATTTTAGCCTGTGAGTTAGTACTGATAGTCTCTGTCCATTTGTTATGATTCTGGGACTGTAATGTGCTTCTTGATACAAGGAGGAGGAGTGTGCGCTCTGGGATCTAGTAGAGGTGAGGCTTGTATCATCTGGGTTCATCTCCTGCTTGACCGATTCTCCCGGGTAGAGCTGGGTGAAGGCAATGAGGAACTTTCATAGATATTCTTCCAAACAAAACCCAGAAACTCTATCTGGCTTTAATTATGCTCAGTGCTCTTGCTCAGTATAGCTCTCGGAGTTTTCAATCTGTTCTGTGGTCGGATCCAGTCCCCAAGGCAGTAACAAGTGTCCCAGTAACTGTAGAGACTGATTGGAGACAAATGTGTAAACATAGCTGCATAAAAAGATAGTATGTGCACTTCATCCCAAGTGATGATGATCTTTAACTTTCTTTTATGTTTATCGGACTGAAATTTCAAGGTTATTTCATTTATCACCTTCCCTTTTCCCTATCAGAAAGATGTGGAATCTTAGCTTGCGCTTAAATAGAAAGGGACAATTATCGGAACTTCCATTTATTAAAATGAAATTGTATCAAGCTGGTAAAATATTAGACTTTAATATTTTGTATTTCCCTGGTGGTAGGAAGAAATAAATGGGGGGAAGAATGAAACAAATTACAGACTTTGGTGCTATTTTTTTTTCCTAAGGCCTAAATTTCATTATTGTTAGTTCTGAACACCATATTTTTCTGAATGTGCATCACATTCATTTTGGATTATTTAATTTAACTTCTTTCCAGATGAACTAGCTTTATTAAATGCTTGCCATGGATGAGCAAACAAAGTTTGTGCAGACTATAAATATCTATGATTAGTCTTACACAGTATTCTGTAATCTAAGGTTTAACAATTATGTATAATGTTTTCATCCAGGCTTGGTAAGCCACTGTGGGGAGGAGAGCGGGCTGGGGAGGAGAAAAGGAACAATTTAAAATCCATTAGTGAAACAGAACCAGGAAGCCAACTACTAAAAAAAATTTAGTCAGACCCTGGTATATGCCACACCTAAGGGATGAACTTCAAGAAACTCCATCAAACTTTTAGTGTGGGCAGTTTAAGTTATTAATAGCTTCACTCATTCATAGAAGGGTAGGTATACTCTAAGGTATGTGACTGCAGTCTGGATAGCATAGATGAGACTGTCCCCACAGTTGCTGGCCAGTTCGTGTTAATTTACCTGAGGTAGTACAGAGGCAAAACTCATTTAAAGCCAACTTGATAAAGTCTGAGCAGAAGTCACATGGCTGCATGCATCTGGTCATGTTCATTGAAGCATTGAAAGCTATTGCAGCTTCAGTCTTCTTTACAGCAAAATTTATATCTGATTTTGTTCTCTTTACTGAAAGAAAATCAAGTTACTTATTCTGGATTCTTTGGAGATTTCTTTTTTAGTTGTCTTGTTGTTTTAAAGCAATGAATATTTAGTGATTTTCCATGAAGATGTCTTGCGTTCTAATAAGTGAATAATGGTAAAGAGCCATTTGTAGTTGATGTCCATTTGCTACCTATGTTTTTGGTGACTCGTGATGTTCATGATCAGTTGTTGTCTTTCTAAAGTAATGTTTCCTTTGCTTATTAAATCTTCTTTTTTTAAAAAATTAGTTATAGAGCCTTCCTAAAGAGTTTGTCTTCCACTCCCTAGTTACATACTAGTGGTTTACATCCTCTGTGACCATTGTGAATTCATGTTATACTCCAGCAGTTCACCCATAATTATTAAGGACAAAAAAAACTGCTAGGCTGGCACAATAATTTTGCCTGTGTTGAAATAGTGTTGCTCCATTGCTACTGAAGGTTCAAAACATCTGTTGACATCATTAACTGATCTAAACTAATAAAGACTAATCCAAAGTCCATGTATAATACATAGATCGTTACCAGTAAGAATGCTGACAGGAAAGAAAAAAAAAAATCTTATTTTCATTTTTGCTTCATTTTGTTTCTTGCACTGTGATCATGGGCTATGCAGACTGGATTAAGTGTCTATATTGGCATATTCGAGCTGAGTTGACCTAGTGTGAATTACGTGAGGATCCTTTAAAACTTCAGAGCTTGTCTAAAAGTCTTAAATACATAATTTGCAATAAAGTTTTTCATTTGCATATGTAATTTATATGCAATTAAGCCCTAAATTATTACTTGGCCATTAGCTTGAATTTAGCTTGTCATGTTATTCATCAGTCTGTTACTGCTATAGGGTGCAATAACACTGATGCATTTTGGGATTTGTTTGGACTCCAGTTTTCTTACTAATTCACTTGGGTTATTTAGTGCTGAAGTAGCTAGCTTGATCTTGTAATCAGCAATCGATTTGTTTGTTTCGCTATTTTTTCCATAGTGTAGATTCTTAAAGCCGGGTTGATTATAGGTTTATTGAGATGTACAGTGAGCTTCCCCACAGGCAAGAGCGAGGGCTCGTTTTGTGTCAAATGTGCAACAACTACAGTGTCCTTTGGCTGGCATCACATGATGCTTTACATCAGCCTGGTGCCTGTGTGCCTTTGCATCCCAGGTGCTCTAGGTGGTTAAAGATTGTCATAGAGCCAAGGTGCAGATACGTGTTTCATGTCTCTGTGTATTCGCCTGATGTCTGAATAGTTAGAAAAATGTTGCATTGTGAATGATATAAAGTGATCAGACAAAATTTACAATAAGTAACAAAATTGGCTATGGACAAACATAGAAGTTGATTCCTGAAAAATATTGATCAGATCGGTAGCAAAGCACATAATTTTTGTTCTAAGTCTCTTGGACACTTGCCAGCTGTGGGTTGTATTACTGTTCTTATGTTTCAGGAATGAAATAATGTAACAGTATTAGTAATTCATGAAATTGAAACAAAACCTTCGAATAATGCACATGAATTACTTCATGGAATTGAGTAAGCAAAACTATAATTTATGGGTGTAAACCTTACCCTAGTCAGGAAGAGGGGAATATGAGATTTCTGTTACAGTTATTCCTTAATCTGAGGTTCAGCATCACATACACATCTAGCAAGTTTATCTACTGCACTTGGTTTCTCATGTAACTTGTAGGAGTACCCAGATTAAAAGCTTTAAAGATTAAAACCTTTAAGTGGGCAAAATTTAATTAAAAGTATGAGTTGATGCTATATAGAAACAGAACTCAACTCTCGTAAAGTAATCTAGAGATTCTAACTTCACCTCAATGAATATAACAGTCAGAAGACGTGGCATCCTTTGGTGGACAAACAGGAAGTTAGTGCTATGAATGAGTAACTCTAAGGTTCCGGTTTTGTGACTGAAATTTCTGAAATAGTGTTCACCAGAAGATTTGAGTGATAGAGTAGTTCTCAATTATGGTTTACTTTCTTTCTTTAACCTGGAATGAAGATTGTGTGATTATTTTTTTTTTTTTTATTGTGATGGTTCTAAGTGTGTGTGTTTAAATTACATAAACAAATTTATGTATGTATGTTAAGCTAACTATACGTTGGTTTGCTTTAGTTGTAACAAAAAGTACAAATTTCACAATGACATCTAGTCACAGATCATAAAATGAAAATATAGAATAAGATTTGCTTTTCTGAAGGAACGGGCAAGAATAAAACTCTTTCAAAGAGGCATAGTATTATATTGGAAGTATGAACTAGAAGGTCTATATCTATCCTAGTCTAACAGTGTAACTTTTGTATAACTCTCAGAGGTGGGATCTAAGTGTTAATGAAGATGTCGTTGCTATAGGTTAATTTATACCATTTCAATCAGATCATTAGGGAATAGGCTGGGGAAAAACAAGCGTTCAAAAGAGTCTGTGTGGCAACTCAAGACAGGAGGTTGAGTAGGTGTTTTCTGGAGCTTGTCATGCTGCTCTTGTGAAATCTTACATCATGTCCCATATAGAACCCTAAATACAGGAGTGAATTCTGAGGACTATGGCATGTCTTCAGTTTCTAATAGTTTGTTGTTGTTTTCAAACTTGCTTGAAAGCCTATAAAGCTTGCAAAAGTGGCAGACAATTTAAATTGTGTGGTAAGAGAAGAAATACTTGGATATACAGCTATTAGTGATGTCACTTCACAGATAAGTTAGCTCATCTGTGTTCATAGTCAATAGTGAACCTTACCACCTAAAAGTCTGATGGTAAAGCTGCAAGCTTTGTTAATCTTTTTATAGATTTTCTAAGGCAAAAGACATTGACAGAGTGATGACAGATAGCAAAAACAATGAGGCTTCATCTCTTAATAGGAACTTAAAAGGTCGGCTGTGAACTCTTCCATTAGGTTTTGAATAATTTAATTAAGGATTCTGTTTGCAACTTAGCATGGTTGGAAATCTCCCTTCAGTATCTCCAAGTGCTTGGAGTAGTACTGAGTAAATACCTGTTGCTCACGTTCTGTAGCACTATAATGCAGCACAGTAAAAGGTACTTCTAATTTTGATACAGTTTAGATCCAAGTCACTGATCTGGGGATGAAATACTCTGCTCTGAGCTGTGTGGTTTGCCCTCTTCTTTCAACTCTCTTCAAGTGAAATAGGTTCTTCTCCATTGTAGATACTGACAAAATTGGTCTTTCTTAAGTGAATATTAATGTGTCTTGAATGACTGTAACACTGAAAAAAAGGCGTGAATGATCCCAAAGAGACTTAACGTTTCTTTAACCACAAACTGAAACAGGCAAAACATCAGCCTTTTGGAAAGTCTACCTCTGATAGTCCAAAAGGGATGGTGAGCAGAGGCAGAAGATAGTATAAAGTTAAGAAGGGTTATTTAACTAGTAAATATGCTGTAACATTGATTTTTTTTTTGTGTGTGTGCAGAGATTGAATTCTTCCTGTCTTTCCTCTTAAGTGCTAGGTTTTTAAGGTCATTTACAGACTTATACAGGCTGTATTTCAAGAATTTTAAGTTCATTGAATACTGCTTTATTAATATGTTGAAATAACAAATTACTAAGTTGAACACCAACAAACAGGTTGGGGTTTGTTTGTGCAGTTAAATGGTACGCCTGAAGTTCACACTTAATCAATTTTGTCATGAGTCTTACACAGTCTGAAAGCTTCTCAATTTGATTTAAATGATTGATCTTCATTATTTCATTTTGAGATGTTTTCATCTGGGATTTTTATCTAGATACTGAAATGAATGCCACAAATATTACAGCAGTTGTATTGATTACTTTGTTTTGATTTATGTATCGGTGTTTTTTTATCTGAGACTCAAACATGTGTTTTGAAGCTCTAATTAACGTTTGCGTTCTAACAAACTAGAACTGGCTTTTCTATTAAGGGGATGTAATTTCAAGTGTGCAATGAGAAGACTGGCAAGCTGAGTATAATGCAAGGCTTAGGCTTCTTAAAAGATTTTTTGTTTAAGATTTAGTTATAATAAATATTCCCTGAGGAAAACCTAAGACTAATGTTTGACTCCATGCTTATTTTTAATATACTTCAAGTGTATAGCTAAAACATAAGTCACCTTTTTTTTTAAATACTTAAATTAGAAGACTGTCTAAAAAATACTATATAAAATGAACTATATGTCTTCGACCCAACACTGGATGAAATCACTGTCACTTATTACCCAGCACTGACTGGTGCTAAACAAAGCTATCTGTTTCTCAAAAACAAAACTATTAAGAACAATAGCGTCATCTTTTTTTCATGGAGAGGGGGCAGGGGGAAAATGGCATCTATATCATAGTCCTGTACCAAGTAATCCATTATTTGTGGAATTTTGGCTAAGATTAAAGATGCGGGTTTTGTCTTTTTGTGGTCTCTTCACTTTGTTTTTTTAAAACCATCTGATTTTAAAAATATAAGTAAAACCAATTACATATTTGACTATTCCACTACAATTCAGACCTTGCTTCTGCACTTTTCACATTGACGCTAGCCGTATGAACTCTTAATAATCATAACCCCCTGAATCCTGTAATCCATATGCATCCGTTAATTTGTATGGATAAAATTCTTGCAGTTTCCTGTCACTATTTATTACTAAGGAAGCAACTATACTCGGAGGGTAGTAACTGAAGGCCATTCCTACAGTATTTTAAGGAGCATCTATGGTTAGAAAGGAAAGGAATTGATTCCAAATTACTAGTGTATGGAGTAGTAAGAGTATCCTTTTGAGCTTTGAGGGAGGACCTTGTATAACCAAGTTTTGCTAGCTTTTCAGGTACAGTAGCTATCTTGGGCAAAGTGCTTTTTTCAGCTTTACCTCTGTGTTGTACCCTGTGCGCCTCTGGCAATGAAAAGCACACTAGTGTGTCAGAGCTAGGGGATGCCTGGATACAAACAGGCAGTGGCTTCAGGTGGCAGCTGTCTTCAGTGGCTCCCTTTCTCTGAGAACCAAAATGAAACTGCGTCGTCTTTCTTGCCCCAAGCTCCATTGTGCATTATTGATTTTCATAAACATTTTTTCCGTGGATCAAGACCAGTGTCATCCAAAGGATTGCTTCAGTTCTCAGACATCTGAACAAGTCTGTTCGGGCATGTTGAAAAGGTTAATGGTCCATTTCACTTCTTCACATAGATGTTATTTATTTGCAGACAGGATGCTGATCATTTTATTCCTTCGAGTACTTGCAGAATGGGTACCGTTACTATAATTTTACTATTTTTATTCAACTGTTCGAAACAAGCAGACCACAAAATATTCCACTTTATGCTGTATACCAAACTGTTGTGATATGTTTGCATGCAAAGCAAACAGGGTATGTTTTGTTCCTCCTTTGAGTCACACAGGCTTGTGATAGATCTATGTACAGGGCAAACAGTTGCAAGTAAGCCTTCAACCTACATGAGGAAGTGTGAGGGAATGGCTTTAACTAGGCCATATGAACTGTACTGGCTTCATTGTAGACAACAGTTGCAGTATGTCATCTATGTACTTGTGAATCTGTAAGTTTAGAGGGATTGCTATGAAGAAGGGACTGAAGAACAACAACCCAAATCTACTGGTATTGCAGCTAGCGAGTGATACGCTAGCTGTGTGAAGATGCTGCTGTGTAGCATGTGTATTCTGGACCTGATAAGAATCTTCATTCCAGTCCTGCATAATTGTCAGAATACAGACTCTTTAAAAGCAAAGACACTGGTCATTTGCCTATCTTTAGCTGTCTCTGAAACAAATTGGCGTGACAGCTAAATATCTGAGATAGTTTAATTTTAAGAATGAGCACTTTCTCTCTGTATACCCTCCTAATTTGTCCTCCAAAATCTCTTCCTGGCGCCTCTCATAGAGACATACTACTGTTCCCAAACCGTTCTTGCCCATCATTCTAACCCTATAATAGCACCCTATGATCTCATCACAGAGTGAGGCTGGTGCCCTATAGGGAAGTCTTGACTAATCATGTAATTAAAAGCACATAATAAAACACGTAAACAAGGGAACAGGTTTAAGGCTGCTCTGAAATGTCTAACACAATTCCTTCCTTGCCAACCTGCACATCTTTGACATTGTCCCAAGTAGGGTTTCAGTTCATTCTTTCTTTCTTTCTTTTCAAAGCTTTGTTATATATCAGCAGAAGAGTTTAAACCTAGTAGAGTTTAAACCATCTGTAAAATATCATTGTTTTCTAATGTGGTATAGGCATTAACCTATAATCAGAGAAAACTGATTTCTCTGTCTTGTACTGCATCAAAGATGCATAAGAAATAAATGATGTAATGGTTTACGTCTGCAAAGGCAGCTCCTTCTGTAGGCCAGGGCAAATACTTAATAGATGTTTTCAGAGACAATATTATTAAATCTGAGACTGAAGTATGTAATATTTAAAATGTTCGACTCTATTGCCAAGTCCCATAAACTGTGTGGCCCCATTTAGTAATAAAGTGCTAGGAGTACAAAATTGTTCTTAGCAATAATGAAATGCAAGTGAACATGAAACTTTTTTTTTTTTTAAACAAAAGAAATACCCATTGGGAAATGTGATGGGAGGCAAAACTGTGACCTGGCTCAAGGGAATTCCTTTGGATTCCTAGCTCCAAGACAGATGGAGCAGTACGACCATTGTGTTGTCTTTTGAATGCTAACCAAGATAAGTTTTACTTTGCTGCTGAAAATGCTCCTCATATGTTTTTGTGACTGAGTAAAAAGGAGCACAAAAAGCCTCTGCTAAATCTCAGAGGACTATTCCAGACACTGAAAACGTTCTTAAACAATTGTAATATCCTTGTTATAGTGGAAACTGTTAGGCAGGATAGAAATGTATAATATACATTCATAAATGGACTGAGACATCCACATATTTATCATAGGAAAGTTAGTAGCCAAATTCTTGTTTGGCACACTGTAATGTCCCAGCGCATAGACTACAGCAGCTCATTTTGGCCTATTGGACCATTTTATATTTGGAAAACAATAGCTTGTGTCAAGAGGGTGACAAGATAAACAAGAATGAGCAAATGCTAGAAAGTTATTTCTGCAATGGCAGTAAGGGTAGATGGAGAATCCATGGCATTTAGCTCAGAATAGTGTATAATGGCAGTACTGCACCAGATTGCTATCCATCAGCAAGTTTCAATATTTTTTGCCAGGTACCAAAACCTAGGGTGTTCTTATACTTGAGATTAGAAGCTGTTTTTTCACCCCTTCGTAAATATAGCCCTCATTTGCATTATCATCTAGTTCTCTAAATGTCATTTTTTAAATATGAATTTATTAAATGTCAGTTGAGCAGGGTAATTTGAATAGTTATTTTCTCCTACCATTATTCTGTTGCCACTATCCTATTATTAAGGACATTTTAACTGTTGATTGCTTATATTACTGATTGGAACCTTTGTTTGTCTATGTTAAAAACAAGCTTTTTTTTCATGTGGCCTGATTTTTCTTTTCCTCCATTAGAAGCCAATGCAGACAATGGACTATAATTACAAAATCATAGTGCAAATTCCTCTTTGTTGAGAGGCATTTTTGTCATATGCTGATAATAATTCTTGCCTTCTTTCCACCTCAAGCTGGATCTTGGCATCGTTGTGATTTCTCCTCATTTTGTCTCATCAGAAGATTTCCAGAAAAGACTCAATTAATTGCAGCTACAATTGTGACTATCAAATTATTAATCTTCTGCAAAATCTGATTCTCCAATTAATGTTGTAGCATATGTGCATTAATCTGTCTGCTGCTTCTGCTCTCTAATGAGAAAGATACTTACAGTGCTTTCTTACCAAATAATAATAAACTGACTGGCTATGCATGATGCTATCAACTAGTAAATAAGATAGTGGTAGCTTTTGTAATCATCCCCGTCTTCAACTCTTATATCATCAACATTTTTACTCATCATACTTTTAGATGCAAATATGGGGGATTCAATATGTATTTGAAATTTGGCGATTGCTCACTTTCAACTAAACAAGCAAGCCAATATGACTTGAAAATACCTTTTCTTTAATTTTTATTTTCAAGAAAGATAGTAATGAAGCAGGATACTCTGTAAATTCAGCATCAGGAATGTGTGATTCACAATGTTCTGTTTATAGTGACATCTAGTGGTGTAGGGTTCTTTTCACTAAATGGAAGAACCCAATACAAACGCTAAAACATGTTAGGAATAAAATGTTGCATGGAAATTAATAAATTAACTCTCTGATGATAAGAAATAGTACTGACCTTAGATCTGTTAATTAATCTTTCTCGTCTT
>VWZL01002010.1:12647-29751 GCA_013396915.1 Stercorarius parasiticus | reverse complement strand
CCCCCAACAAAGCATAAGACAGTAGTAGCACTGCTTGTGAGTTGAGGTAAAAGATATGCTATTTTTGAAAGAATAGCAGTGCTAGATGAGTGTGTATAGGTACCTCTCATATGGGCAAATGGAATTAAATGAAACTGTACCAAAAAATTGATTACTTTCGTTTCCCTCCTCACAGTCACCAAGATGCTCTGATGCTGCATTCAAGCTTGATTTTTAAACGTATTGCTTCAAAAAAAAGGATAAATACTTATGGAGGGATAAGCTGATTGCAGTAGCCTAGTCCCAGGCAACTAAAGGCCACAGGTCATGACCACGATAGGTTGGCTGTTTTTTTTAAAAACTATATTGTTACGTGAGGATCAGATTTTGGTAATCAGGATGATTTCCAGTTCATTTAGCCTGAGTTTGGGCTAGTGGAGACCTGATCAGGAACAAACACTCAACAAAGTGCCACACATTCAAGAGTTTTCCCCTGACTTAGCCAGGCAAACGTCTTATTTTAAAGGATGCAGCAAGCTTTCTGTATGGGCTTTTACTTATTCCTTTGAAAGATCTTTCTTTTTCTTTTTTTTTTTTTTTGGTTTACTGAAACCTGATGCATGGGTTTTTTTATGCAGAGTAAAGAAATAGGGATCTACATTACAAACAACAAGTTCTTTTCTGTCACCACAAAAAAAAACCCTAAAATGCCCTTCCAGAAAATTAAGTATGTGCTTGGATTCCTTTCCCAATATTAATCGGTATAGATTGGGTTTGCTTTTCCCAAAACTTGCTTATTTTGCATGAAACCAGTGTAGATGAAGAGGCAACATTCCTTGTAAGCAGTTTTGTTAGTTATCCAAGAGAACTTTTTTAACTATCCAAAGTGCCTACTATAATCTAGGATTTATTTTGCAGGTCACTGATAGTTTTAATTGCTTCTGTGTCTATCTAGCCTCTGAAATATTGTTGTTTGATGGAACATTGTTAGTGAAAGACAGGACATTAAACTCTACGTTTAACAGAAACATAACTGGGAATTAAGAAATACAATTTAATTAAAAAAAAAAAAAGCCTAAACCAAATATATGTTACATCTTAATCTTGAAGAAAGATACAGGCAAGTTGGAAGTGGATATGTAGGTACAAAAGAGAAGTTTTATTGAAAAACTTTAATTTTTGTGCAAGGCTAAATTTTTGGTTTCTGAGTTGTTTTGCTTTCTTGCCTTCATCTCTGTTCTGTGTATGTTGTGTTCCTGCTTATACAGCTCTGAGTACTTTGAAGGATTTGGCTAAGTAAAACTATAGGTGAAGACACCCAAACATAACTGTCATTCTTGTGGGTTTGTGGGTTTGCTTTGGTGGTGAGAACAGCAGGGAAAGTCCCGAGGGAATATATGTGAATTTGTATCCTTTATCCTGGGACAAGTATTGATACCCTTAACTCTGCACGTTGAGGTGTTTGAAATTTGATCTGTTGGTGAAAACAGAAATTTGATCTTTTAGAAGAAGTGCCTGGACAATTCCTATTAAAAAGTAAATATGGATGTATTTGGGAAGGGCTGTGAGAGAATTCCTTCTTCCCGTTTCCTAAACAGCTTTAATTATTTTTCACAATTAACCGTTTGCTCTTGCTGTGCATGCCTGAAAGTGATACTCTCTTTGAGTTTTGTGCTGTGTACTGCTGAGCTTCATTAATGATTGAGTTCATGACTGGCCTCTCGGTATAACAAGGAAGGGGAAATTTTTTTCTTACAAACAGGAAAGAAGCAGAACTTCTTGTAAACGTAAAAACTATTTTAAAATGGCTATGCATTATATGACTTGTTCTCAATGCTTAAACAGGAACCTTTCCACACACAGCCAAACAGAAGTTAAGGAGAATGTGTGTAAATTGGGCCCCAAGCTCGTGAAAATTAAGTATTGGTGAAGACTCATTAACATGTGTTGCTAAGGCTTTTTTCTCTGGAGCTGTGCAGTGATAAACAAGCTTGCCTCAGATTTTCCAAGATGCCCGGAAAAAAACCCTAAAAAACAAACATAAATCGTAAAAATCAGTCTGCTGGGCTTTGACGTATTCTTTCAATCCACATTCACAGCTGGACTCCAGTAGATATCAAAGTATCCCAGCTGCTCGGTAGAGCCACCAAACACCATCTCTTCATACAGGACTCCTTTGAAAAGCGTGGAGGGAAGAGAAGGGGAAAAAAAACCCTAAGTCCTAACTTGACGTGCCAGAAATGTAAAGTAAAAGTGGTGGAGAAGAAGCAATGCAGTTCTGGTAACTGAAATCTATGGGAATTACATGTTTGATTCTGAAAGCACAGCTGTGCTTTAGGAGTCTGGGTTACTAGCAACTCATTAAAGTAATATACAAATATTGACTGCATTTGAGAGCAACAGCTGTGAAGTCACACTTGTAAATTCAAAAAAACCTAAATTTGTGCTCTAAGGCTTATGCAATAAGTATCACTGAAAAAGGCATTTTAACCAAAATACAGTTTTTGATGCTTTTGATATTTAAACAACTTGGTATATGTTTTATCTATCTCATTGATGTTTAGAGGAAATAGTGCTTACTACAGTACTTTTGGAAATGATTAAGGCACTGGGCAGGAAATTGTCAGTTATAAGTTCATCTCTATTTCTGCTATTAATTACAACGAATTGTAATTAATGGCAGAACTAGAAGTGGTAGGACAGGTCTGCATTACTATCCCAGATAGGTAAAACTTGATCAGGCACATTGAATAGCCCCGAACTTCGTGTCGGCTATGAAGCTGCCCAGGACACTGAGCGTATACTGAAGGAGCTTACCTGAACTGCAGATTACACTGCTGTGATTATGCTGCTGTCAATACTGAAGTTAGGTAACAGCTAGCTGAGAAGCATTTATGCTACTTTGGATTAAATCAGTCATAATTTTTTGTGTTTTCCTTAGTTCTCTTTCTGTAAAGTAGGGAAATAGTTGTTTACTTAGCTTATAAGCTCTTTTACATTTTCTGGGGTCCTTTCCTTGTTTGAGGGTATCTTGATAGAACTTCAATATAAAAATTAATGTCCATGGATGAGAAATTATGTTTGGTCATTTTTCAAACAGCAGGGAATTCACTTCAATAGTGCAAAATCCCTGATGCTACTGATAATAGATTACATCTCTAGCTGGTGCACATATGGTTGTTCAAATTTCAATTAAATGCTTTATTGTCAGGTAGACAGTGTTAAGGCTACTGATTTACTTTGTTCTGTGTTTTTCAGCTACTTTACCTCCAAGGCCTTGTTCTGTGTTTCAGTGTCTAAATGTTTACTTACCTTAGAAAAGTGTAAAGTACTTGCATGTCTTTCAATTGTACCCTCAGCAGAACAGCAGCAGGAAAATCAATAGGGAATCATTCTGTCCGACGCTTCAAGAAGCAATATTGAACAATTTATCTTCTTCCCTTGTTCAGTGATATAGAAATAAGTGGTATCAAAAATGAAAGGTAATATAATATATTTGCACATTCAGGAATTTGCTGAAATTTTTTTCATTATAATTTTGTGATGTACTTGGAACAAGCTCTGCTTTGGTAACACTTGTGCAAATCTACCAAAATTAACTAATTGCATTATGTTGTTTGCTTTCACATATGTTTTGCATCTTGACAGCAGCTGATACTGTTGTAAAAATTGTAAGGTTTACCTTTGAACTGTGAAGTGATTAGCACAGTGAATTTGTGTGTCTTGTGCTCCATCATTTGCTAAATAAAAAAGGCTTACCACTAAAATTGTTGGGTTAAAATAACATAATACGTATATAGTTTAGTAGCACATTATATTTCCTTAGGGACATATTTTTCTATTTTCACACCAAGTGCGGCTCCTTTGAGTTGAATTTTTAAATATTCTCCATGAATGGTATCTCTGCATGAACTAACTGAGACTCATTCTGATTCCCACTCTTTATTTGACTATGAAGTGAAAATAGAATTGATGTCAATGGCAGACTTTTGTCACTACATTGTTAGTTTATTTTAAAGATGTAAACAGCTGTTGTTAAAGCTATTTTTATTATGATCTTTCTCTCCCCTCTCTCTAACTAATTACTGAGAATATCACAGCAGGAGTCATTAGTTGATGATGCTAAGATGTTCCTAATGTGATGTTGCCTAGAAAGGTAATATGCTAATTTTTGTAATTTTTAATTAGTATTGTCCGAGCAATTGAACTATACTGTTAATAGTTATCACATTTAGAAATAACTTTCTAAATAAACGGCTGTGGGAAGACAGAGTGAGTTATGAAAGATAATGGCGGTTGATCCCTTTTTTCAAAAAAAAGCCAAAATGACATAATGCCCCAAAACCCCAAGACACTCAATTCCTGATCATGAAGTTAATCCACGTTACGTTTTTTCAGTATTACAAACCTGTGTAAGTAAGGATATATTTTAAAACAGAGAATTGAGCATGAAATTAAAATAAGGAAAAGTCTCATGACTGAAACACGCATAAATAGGTAAGTGCAAATCAAGGTGTTTCTAGTGTGTAATGTGTAGCTATGTGTTGTTTGCTTTGTTATGTTTTTGCAGTGTTTTCCTTTGGCTTCTGAAATCAGTTGACAATGCATACTGTCCTAACTATTCTACAGGAGTATTCATGCCTCTGTCTTTCATGGTGCCTTTCCTGATCAAAAAAAAGAGCGTGAAGATACATACGCTCAACTTGAGTAAAGAGTCGTGATTTGTTAACAAATCAAAATGAATGTACATCTAAAGAGAAGCATGGGACTTCACTGGTATTTCCACCTGCCTTGATGTGCTGATTTTCATTGTCATTTCTTTAGCTTATGTCTTGGTCCCATTTTTTTTCTTTGCATTTTTGGTAACATAGTAGCAAGTTTTCTCTTAAAGAAACGGGAAAGGCTTTAAGAAAACAGATGTTAGCTGTTTCCAAGGCACTCTGAAAACTTGATTGTCAGTCTGTATGGATTCTTTGATCTAGATTGTGATCTGTTTACTGAAGCGTTTAAAATTTTGCCTTAATCTGATCTGTCTGTAGTCATAATGATCCAAGAAGGTATCATATAATAATGAAACATGGAGGTCAAGAATGAAAGAACATTACATAAATAACATCATCCTTTCAGAATAGACAAAAGCAATAAACTGATATTTTACTTTTAGAATAGATCACTCCCTATGTTTGTGCTGCAAAGACAGGGAAAGGTACTTCCGTGGTCTAGTTATCATCTGGATTCCTCTGCATGTTTTCTGCTTCTCTTATTCCCTGACTTTGCCTTTTTACTTTCATAACTAGACAGAAGTGATGAATGTGTAAAATAAATAAAATAATACACAGGAGCTTACCTACTTAACTGCATATTTTCCTGGACAATTTGCCAAAGCAAACACTTTGCAGTATTTTCCGAAATAATAGCTCTTAATGTAAATGGTCCGCAGTACTTGGTCCATGGTTTCTCAGTTGATGGGAGGTACTCTGGCATTCATAAAAATAAATCTACCTCAAGTATATAGTAATACAAAACTGGCAACCTTTTACTCACCAAATCTCCTGTGCTTAGTTAGAAACTCAAATATTTTCTAAGGCACTCCAGTATAAATTAGGCCGTCTCCAGATGTTTTGGTACAGTGAATGCTGAGGCTCAAATTCACTTTTAATGAACTGTATTTTAATGTCAGTCTCTCCTGTCTACTTAAATGACAAAGAGCTCATCTGACTTTGTAATGAATCCCACAACTGTTTCTTTTACTGAGCCTCTGTCTCAGCATTGTGCTGGTCCATGATAACATAGGTTGACAGTCTAAGTAAACTGCATTGAAGGTTTATTACCAAAGCTACAGAACTTGAAGAAATGACATCCAACACTGCAGGAGGTGCTGGAATTTCTACTGAGGAGAACTGTAGCTGTAGGTGGGAGATAGGTTAAAAGGGCTTAAAAATGATAAAGTAGGAACATGAGGAAACATGAGGCAATACATGAGGAAACATCCAGCAGAAAAACTGGTCATAAATGAACTGTGCAGTGCCTGATTCAGACAGTCATCAAGTCTGATCAGACTACATATGTGCTTCTTGGTAGTGTGTAGAAGACCAGTATTGGTGATCAAGAAGGTGTATAAATCAATTGGCTTTTAAAAAAAGGGATGTGAAAATTCAAGAAACATCATGCTAGTAGTTTTGCTACATAAAAAGTCTAAGATATGTTTGCGTGTGTGTGTGTGTGTATATATATATATATATAAGGAATAAGAACATAGTAGAATAGAGTGCAGGGTGTACTGAGGAGCACATAAAAAATTAAATGCTGTCAGTACATTGTCTACATGGCAACATATGCTGTGTAAGAGAGACAGCTTAGAAGTAAGTCACAAAAAGATGGCTGTGTAAAGTGAAGACTGACAAATCAGAAAATGAGGCAGAATCTACCTTGTAGTTTCAAAGGAAGCACCAAACTAAAAATCAATGCCATTGTATCTTTTGGAAATAAGGAGGCATTGGAGCAGGCTAATTGATGGTCGATGTTTGTGAAAGATTTGAAGGAAGAAGTATGAAATTCTGCCTCTAGCCTTGTGCTCAGTAGTGAAGCAGATACTGGAAGTAAATGCTAGTTGAGGAACCTATCTGAAATGAACAAGTAGTGAGATGTACTTTTTCATCTGGCTCTGTTTTCTTTTAATTATAAAAAATTACAAACAAATCTTTCCACTTTCTGCTGCTGACATTTTTAGTTACCATTAACTCACCTGTTTGAGATGCTGTGAGTAATCATGGTCCTCGTGGTGAAGGAGTCCCCTCTTATGGTCTTAGACATTTAGTTTCTGGGTTTGCTTTTGTTTCTTTTAGGTGAAATGTTCCCTCTCCATCTGGATATGGACTCTAAGTTTCTCACTGTAGTTCTCTCAATTCAAAATAATTTAAATTTCTCTAGGAGATTTAATATTTTAGGGTCTATGCTCTGACAGGTTTTTACAGTGATGTAGAACACTTTCAAAGTGTGTTTCATTTTATTCATCAAGTAGAATATGAAACAGTGGCAACCATGAAAGGAGGTGAAGTGTTCGTCCCATTTGGTGTTTCTGTTCAAAGCTGCAATGATTGAAATGTTCTGAGTGAGCATTTGCACCAACTGTTCCACTTACATGTACCACCAGATGTTTCAAGAACTTATTTTCTTTCTCTCAAGTCCCACAGGACCTGACTAATATTGGATTTATCTTTATTCTTTCTTTTTTCCATGTGTACAGTAAGTGTTACAAAGACAATGGGATCTCTGCTGACTGTGGCTGGTTAAAGCCTGGTTTGATTCTCCTCAACAGAGTGTTGCAGGATGTTATACAGAGCAAATTTCCAAAGTGCAGTGAAGGTTTTAAGTAAACATTTGAAAAAAAAAAAAGTCATGCTTCTACTGCTCAGTAGAACTCAGGCAACATTTGAAAGGAAAAATCTTTGTAGGCATATAAGAGTGTCTGAGAATATAACTGACTTGAATTTTGGAGTATTACAGGGAAAAAAAAAGCTATCAACATTGAGTTGAAGAACAGTAGAAATATCATTGCACAGAACCTTGGTGTCCGCTGCGGGGGTAGTCAGGGAGGAAAGAGAAAGGCATGCCAGGTAAAGGATGTGTACAGCAGTAGCAGCATTTTGGAAAATTTCTTAAATGATGTTTGCTGTCTGTAGGCTTGATTGGCTATCTGTACGTCCACTGAAGTTGACTTTCCCACACATACTATGGCACTGTCATCTTTAAATGGACTTGAATGATGAAAACAACAGTATGTTGAGGCCCTTTAGTGTTAGAATAGTGAATCCAAATCTGCAAACCCTGCACGTCTTTGCTTACTAGCTTCTGCTTTTTTATGTAAGTCATTTTCCAGCTAGTAGTATCTACACGTATTTGCCTCATGCTTGTAAATGTTCTGAGGGGAAAAATAATACATGATGATTAAGTATTGAACAGTAACATCCTAGAGAGCACAGAACATCTACAACCACTTAGAAATATATTTCTTGGTTGCAGAAGCCTAAAGGAAATAGGAATAACTTTTGTTTACCCTGTGTATACTACCTGTCTTGTGTTACTTTTATTAACTTTGTATCTAAAATTCGGTTGTCTATTCAGTAAATGCTAGTATTAGTCAGATTTCTTAGATGGTATAAATATTGATTTACTCTGACAGAGAATAGAATCAGTTTCTCCAACGTTTGTGAAAATACTCAGTTAAAGATTTTATTCTCTAAGCTTCTGCTTGTGCACTGTGTGCAACTTTGAAATGTGTTACACATGGTGAGTGAACCAGGGATGCTTAAGCAGTGGAAACAGTTACTTTATTTCAACACTTAACATTTTCTAGGGGACCCAGTGTACCAACATCAGTAAATATGTCATGCTGAATGCAAACTCCTCAGCTATATTCAATTGAATAAACAAAAGTTGAGTAAATAAGACTATGAAAAACAGTAGTTTGTTTTGTTCTTGGAGTGTCCTGATGTATTCATTAGATGCAAAGAGAGGCTAAAAATGTCATTTCTATTGTCGTAGGGGAAAAATAAAACTACAAAAGGATACAGTGCCCTGTATGGTATTCCGTTCACATTCCAATTAACCTTGGAGATTGTTTTTTGGGGGCTGTACTCTTTAGTTTATATAGCCACATAAGTTAAAGGAAGTGAATAAGGACTACTAGGTAGTTACAGTGTTTCTTCTGTCATGCTGTACTTTTATTTTCACAAGATTTAACGTAAGGTCTGCTCCTTCAATGGAAGACTACATTTGCTGCAGTAATGAGGAAAGTTTTATTCTAACGCAGGCAAGATGCCTCATGGAGAGATGCCATATGGGGAATGTGTATTTTTAGTGGCCTCTGAGCCTATTCCAAACTTGAGGAAATCGGATGTTGAGGGAGTGGCACCTTGGCATAGAATTGAGCACCTCTTTACTGCTCAAAGAGGATTAAGCACTTACTGGCACCAGTAGTTTGCTGCAATCTCACAGTTAGGTAAAACTTCGGGTTGTTAGTTTTGAGATGGTTTTAATTGTTTTAGGTTTTTGAGGGGGAGGGGTTATTAGAGACCTATATTGACAGGGCTGTGTGTGTCAAGTGATGAATGCTGTAGTTGATGACTTTAAGGAACTTGTTTCTTAAGGAAAGAAGGCTCGGGAGAGAATGGTGTCTCTGAATGCCTCTTGATGTACTCCATCCCTTCTGAGCAGCTGATCAACAGGTGACTTGATTTCAACCAAACTTAGCATAAGAGTATTAAGATAGGGTGCATCTGGGAATTTTGGAAAATTAGACCTAGCTGCTTAGAGACGAAAGACTTTCCTGGTATGCGGACTGCATATGCAGAACCCACAAATGTCCTAACTGTGGGATGAGTCTGTGAGATTTTGTACTTTCACTAAACACGATATCCAGCCAGGACAAACAGAAAAATAGTTAAACAGACTTCATTACTTTTCTTGCTATGAAACTAATACCTCCTACTTCAAAATCTAATGGGAATAACCTTTGGACTATTTAGCTGCTTAGATAAATTACTGTTACTTACATTTACCTGTATGTATTTAATGACTTGATTCAGGCCACAGGGACCTTAGTTGACAGTTGTACCTGACTTTACGCAGTCAGACAGATGAATGATGAGTGTTACCTATCTTGTGCTAGGCACGAAGTGACCTTTCTGTACCAGCAGGCCAGCCTTACTCCTCCTCCTAAACATGCTTCTTGAAGGAAAATATGTTTCATCGGGAACACTGCAAACAAAATCTCACAGCTGTGTTCCACATTCCCCACCTATAAATCAGATGAGAAGGTAGAATTTGCTGTTTTGTGGCTTACCTTAAGTTTGATGAATCTTCTCGTTTGCGAGTCCTTAACAAAATAGATGTAGTTATGTTCTTTTCCTTCTACATAAAGTAGACCTGTCTTACCAGCATTGTCCTATACTATGGCCGTGCATACTGCCTTTAGATGTGTTTGTGCTAACCCTCTTTCCAACACGAGCAGCTGTAATGAAGTTTGTGGTGATAATCACAATATTCTTCTCTAGCTTGTCTTTACACTAAGATTGGGGAGCTGGCAAATTAGAGCTCACAACCTTATGTAGCTGGCCTGAATGGGCTGCTTCGCTGCAAGCTTGTGTTCTCTTTTATGGGTCTGTTATAGAACTGGAGCTGAAATTTCATTTGGACCTGTTAGTTATCATCAGGATCAGTAGTATTCCCAGCTGTGTCAGATGGCTAAATCTCTACTTCTGACCTACTATATAGGTAAGATTGAATCAGGATCTCCCAAGCAAAGCAGGAGTATATAATCTTTGTGGCTATTCAGCTTTTAATGTGACAGAATCTTTTCTATAAATCTTAATATAGTTGTTTAATATCATTAAATAGTGACGTTTTCTTCATAATGTTTTAAGACCATTGAACTTACTGTAATGCGCTGACCGTTCTCCCTTCTTGTGAGATAATAATAAGCTCACTGTGATGGCTTCAGCATTCTGTTCTGCAGTGTCATCCCTGCAAGGCCATTGCATGCACACAGTTTGGGGAGAGGTGAGAGCTTCGGCTTCTAATATTTTTTTACTGCTTTAATTCCATTTTTGTACTTTGCCCAGTTATCCATGTTGTGTGTCACAGGTTAACACGCTATTTGTGATTTTGTATACTTCAATCAAATCTCCTGTCCTTTATGTCTGATACTTTATATTTGCCAGTGTTACGTCTTACCTGCGTGGTTGTGGGTTTTTTTTTTTGTAACCTGTTTAACACATTGTATCCAGGTTTGCTGTTCTTTCTGTGTGCTGTTTGATCTCCAGTTACTTCCAACTTAGTTTGCTAGCAAATGCAGCTTAGTTTGTCAGGGCTGTGTTTTCACCGTTGTACTTGTTATCTATATTGACTTTGACCTGTTAGTGTAGAGATGAGCTTGACCTCAGCTCAACTCAAAAACTCAGTCTGAAATGAAAAGGAAGCATTCCTGAATTCATGGCTGAGTCTACTTTGGTTGTGTTCTTGTTGCTTATAGCTCCCTCCCCCTAGTTTTGTTACCTTCCTGTAGGATTTTTCTAAGATCTTCAATTAGAAACACAAATCTTAAAACCTGTAGCATGCTAGATAGACTTTATTTTAAACACGCAAAGAGCTTCATTTCCCCAGCGCTTCTCTAATTTTTCATGCAAAACTCTTGGTCTAATTAAAGATACTGTTTCTGTGTACAAGTCTGATCCACCTACTTATAGAATATCATGGGTAATAGCACAGTATCATAAAAATGTATAGTATTAGATGCAATTTTAATAGTATTAATAAATATAGTTAGGGAAATGTAATAGTCCTTATTTTTATCTGTTTTACATCAAATTTCTAAAACTATGGATAACAAATTCTGCACTTTTAATGCAGTAAGTGGCTTATAGTCTATGAAAAGCAACAGGACACTTGATGTGTTTTACATACATTTAGTGGAGGAAGTTAATATGTGAATGAGTTTTTGCTGCAACTTGTGAAAGCAGAATTACGTAGCAGAAAAAAGGAAAATAAGACACCTTATCTAGCAAGATAATTCTCTGAAGGGATTACATTTTTAAGAGGAGAATATATAATATAATACGACACAGAAGAATTCAAAAATACTGCATGAAAGATACTTACGCATTCCTACTTCCAAAAGGACTTTTTGGAGTCTATCATATATATGTTTGTAAAAGGAGACTAATTTAAAGTTAACCCTGTGCTACAAATCAGTTAATTTCTGAAAAAATTGGAAAATACCATCTGTGTTAAAATTCGTCAATTGGTGTGTGGTATGCAAAGTTTAGAGCTTCCAAAAGGGAAGTCACATTGAAATATTCTCATGTAACATGCATATTACAGACCTTAAATGGACGTCCATACATGCATGTGTGTGCATCCTGTAGTGTATGGATGCATATGTATTTGTTTGAAACCTCAAGAAAGAATTGACTGGATGTATGAAATGCAATGCAGTTACATTGGCTTGTTCATATCTGGAATCCTGTACAAATAACTTGTTCTATATAAAATAAAATTATTTTATTGCTGAAGAGAATAAAAAATTAATGTCTTATGTAGCTGTTAAGCCTGAAGTAACTCTGGTACACGTTTTCATGGGAAAATACTGAAGAATACACTTTGCTTTTTTCTTATTCTTGTTTCTGTGCTTTGCTGCTTCAGCAAAAAAGCATAAATCTAAAATGTCAATGATATCTAATGGTATGTAATCAGGAAGTAATCAGCAATCTTCATTTCATGATCTTGACTTCTGATGAAAAATTAAGTTTTGTTTTTATTTTTTTCTGTAGAAGCTTAGATATCACTAATGATATCACGTAGATATCACTAATGTGAAACCACATTCAGTGGAGCTTTAAGGTAATTTGTTTAAGTGTTTGTTTACAAGTTATTGCTGACCAGGTAGCTTTTCCTGCTATCAACACCTTCACAATGTTTTGTGTCTGATGTTTTTCTTTGCATCATTTCTCTCTCACTAATAAATACATTTATTTTATTTTATTTATTTATGGCAAATATTATTTAATATTATTTAATATTATTTATTTATGGCAAATATTTTATTTTATTTATTTATGTCAAATTGTCTATGAAAAATTAAGATGACATGATAGGCTGTTCACTCCTGAAATTTTAGACAACAGGTGTAATTGTTACTGGTTTTATTATATAAAGTTGACTGTTGTCCCTCTCCTTTCTGTTATTTTCCAATAAGTCTCAGGGAAATGTAGCTTTCAGGAAGTGGTTCTATGTCAGAGAAACTGTGATGTCTGGTAGGAACAGTTAATCTGTTGGTACAGCAAGAATAGCCATGAATAAACTTTTCTGCTAGCCTAATGTAGAAGAGTCGTTGCAGGTACCGAAAAAGGTAGCATATACCAAGGTATGGAGAAAACAACAAACAGTAGGAAAAAGGAGGTTATTTTTGTTTGTCGTTTTGTGGTGTGAAGGATTATTTTTCTGAAGGCTCCCTCTGATGCAGCTAAGATGCTTTTATTGTTTTCTGTCTCTTTTGGTGGTGCTGGAGACTGCATGCTGCTATAATTTGGGAGCTTTTTATAATTTGAGACTGTGCTTCTCATGGATAATTGTTCTTTGTAGGGAGCCTTGTTCCTTGAATGTAATGTACTGCTTCATGCTCTTCTCTCCAGCAGCTGCTTTTTTTTTTTTTCTTCATGTCCCTTCCCTCTTGAATCAGTATGAGATGCAGAATATTGCAAGGTTTCTTTGGAATACAATTGCCTATTGATACCTAATGATGTTGTGGACTTGTTGTTTATTTTATTTTGTAACTACAAAATAATCATATTGTTTAGCTTGTGGGTTTATGACTTTATATGATTTCTTGTTTCTGTCATCTGTAAATGCCTCACAAAAGTTTAAGGCTCAGAAGTCTTAATAAGCAAACACGCACAGAGTCTATTTTTATTTAATTGTCAGACTGTCTATCTAGGTGATTTAAAACTGTAGAAGCTGGGTTTCTTAGTATGTCTATAAATACAAGGAGAGAAAAAACCAAAACTCCAGAGTATTTATTCTACCTATTGCTTTTATAGACTCTGCTTGCAATTGTAAGAAAAGCTTCATCTGGGGGTAAAACACATGTAAAGAAATATTGGCTCTGAAGATCAGTCTTTGAAGATTTAAAATACTACTGAGAGATATGAAAATCAGTTCAAAATGTTATATTGTCTATGGCTTAACATGGAAACTTTGTGATGGGAAATTCCCTTTAGCAGGATAATTTAAGTTTATTCCAAAACAATGAATCACGTGGGAATTTGTGTTAATTATAACTATATTTTTATATGGTTGCTTTTATTGCTAGATCAAATAGAGGTATTCAGAATACCATTAGTCTCAATAGTGTCTTATTTCTCTTAAAATTACATAGTTTTTAAAAATTATTTTATTTTTGTATGTGCAGTATTAAGAATATTCTGGAAGCTCGGTGTTAGTGCACGCTTTTACCTATTCAGCAAAACTGCTATGTGGTTTACAGTGAACTGAATAAGTAGCCTAGGTAAAAGTCATGTGGGGTGCTTACCCACATAAAGTTAGTACATATCTGAATTAGTTTGTGGACTGATGTAACTTGTTTTAGGTCGTACTTGGGGCGGTAAGTGTTGTTCAGTAAAATTACAATCTTTGAATATTACTGCGTTTGTGGTGAAATAATTTCAAGTCATAAAGTTTTTGGGCTTATTTACTTTTTTACTTAATAAATTCAAAGAAATTTTGTAATGTTTTCTCTGCATCTTGAGAACGGAGAATGGCAGCAGATGGCAAACTAAAAAGAACTCTTTGAGATAGTCAAATCAGCAGCAATCTGACTATCCATCCTTTCACTTGTGCTGATAGTGTATAGAATACCTAGAACTTGGAACTGAGAACTACAGGATTCTGTGACTTGATTGGTATAGACCCAGTTCAGGACAAATTACAAAAACAAATTAGTATCTTTTAGCTTGAAAAAGGGGTCATCTTGTGCCTTACCTGGTTTAACAAAGAAAGAAGATGATTTCTTTATGTTAACATTCAGTTTAATTACAACCGGAAATGATAACTATAAGGAGAAAAACCTTGAAAATTAAGGAATTAATTAAGCTTCATAATCTCTGAAGTATTACAAATGTTTAGAAATTATTTTAGATAATAAAACTTGATCAATTAATACTTAGGATTTTTCCTTCAACCTGTTTGAGGTATGAATCAAATTTGAAGTGCTTCATTTCTTACATGATCACTTCAGTTTTATTAGGGATAATGTTGCTGTTCTCTGTCTTCACAGTGTAAATAAGAAGCACATTTGGTTCATGTCTTTCACAAGACACCTCATCATTTTAACATTTTTTTTCCACTACCTTATTGTTTTATGAATTAACAGTTGCATGTTCAAGTTCTTCACCTCAGAAGTTTGCCAAACTCATACTTACTATGGTTCTTCATCAAACACAATCAATCTATGTGAATGGATTTGGCAAGCAAACTTGCCTGTTTAGCTCCTGATTCTTCTAGTAAGGCTATTTCAGAAGTAAGGAGAATATTAATTTAGGCTAAGTATGCAATTTTTTTTCCTATTGACAATTGCATTGACAATAGAAATTTGCCAATGTCATGCAGAAGAGGTGGTTTGAATGTGATTCTTTTTTATCTTCCACCATAATGGATTCTTTCATTATCCACTTTTACAGTGTGGAGAAGCCTTAAGAGTGTTGAGGATTTTGCACTCAATTTAAGGTCCATAAAGAGTATCTATCCCTTCTGTTAGAAAGTAAATTTATGTACTGAGACATCTATGTCCTTTTTAAATGTATTATTGAGAAATGTTAACATTCAACCTGATGTTGTTTTATAGAAAATGTATCTACTACTGACAGCTTGACAGTACATAGGTATTGAAACATGGAGGATTCTGATATTTTAGTAATACTGGTCCATCTGCTCCCTGAGACAGTAGATCAGTTTGTTAAATGAATAGGTGGTCTTAGTGATTGATTTATTTAAAAATAATAAAAAAATGTATAAATATATTTTAGCACCAACTGAGTACCTTCTGCATTTCTATAAATTTTGGAAATTGTAACTTAAATGTTAGTTAATCACAACTTAAGCACCACGGAAGGTGCTACATGTATGTCTTGACGGTGAAATTATGTCAATTAGTCTCTAGTAACACTGACCTTAAGGACTTTTTACACTTTTATAGTGTTGATGGGATTTTTTGAGTGATTTTGGCATAATTGTTTTAAGACATTTCTGCAACACCTGTTGCTTTATATAGTTATTTATTGGACCATTTTTCAAACAGGAGAAGCGAATAGTGGAGGTTAATAACGAAGCCTAAATAGAAGCAAATAGAAATTTTCTAGAATAGATCTTTTATATAAATTATAGAAAATTGTAGGGGAAAATATAGAAAAATACCAATAGAAGTGTCTTGCTTTGTTCTTGTTAGAGCTTTATTGCTTTTTTCTGGATTTTGGTTGCTTTGTGGTTTTAATTCTAATTTATTGATCCCTTTTACAGCATGGTCTCACAAGAAGTTGTACTAATGGAAGAAACGGGGCAGTGACCTTTCTCAGCCAGTTTTGTCTAAGTAGAAATGTGCTATGTATTTACTTTACTTGTTTAATGTGTATTGTAACAATAGATTTAGGGTTGTAGTGTCTGCCCTTTGTTAAACTCTGAGTTGAGTTTAACCCATCTGCAAGTGCTATTGTGGTTTCGCTTCTTCAGGGTGCTGTCAGTGCATCAGGCTACATTATTCCTGCTCTGAGCAAGCAGTAGAGTAAGTGACCCTTGTAATCCTCAGCTTAGCAAGAGAGAAGTCAGTCTTTGGTGGTTTTCCAATTGATCCACTGGTGACCAGTGTTAAACATTCTACCTCCACACGTTCATCACTTATTAGCTGTCACGTGGCTGATTCAAGCTAAATTAGTAACTTTCCCGCATAGTTCAGCATCCTGAGTTTCTTACGCCTTTTTGTAAGTACAGGTTTGGCTCAGGCTTAGTGATGCACAAATGTACTTTGTTAAAATCTTTCCTGATGTCTTCTGTGTCTCAAGATCTTCACCTTCCACAGAGCTTTAAACTATTGTACACTTTCACGTGGATTATTTTTCCTTATTCATGTCTTGCCAGTAGGATATGTCTTTTGGTGTTTGCTTAGTGTTTATGAAGTTTGCTGGGGCTTTGCTCGGTAACAGAAGAGAGAAGAATCAGTGGTTCATAAGGAGATCTTCACAGCTCTTGGTTTTTCTTATTAATTATACGAATGCTTTTGCATGACATTTTTAATAGGATAGAATATTTAAATATCTGTATCTTCATTATTGTTTTTTCTGTGATAAAAGCTACAGGAAAAAAAAAAAAGTTCTGTGTCTCTGTAGGAGCAGTGTGCAACTTATTTAGGTGACTTATGTCAAGGGTATACCCATCCCATAGCCTGGTTGGACTATGAGAGCTTTGTGTAGAACAGAAGTCTCCTTAGGTTCTATCTAGCTTTGGAGTTTCAATGTCTTGATGATAAATAAGATGCTAATTTAAAAAAAACGAAACAACCAACCCACAAAAAAAAAAAAAA
>VWZL01002010.1:0-12553 GCA_013396915.1 Stercorarius parasiticus | reverse complement strand
AAAAAAAAAACACCAAAACCAAACAAAACAAAAACCAAAACCAAACAACAACAAAAAGCAAACCGCCACCCCAAAACAAAAAACCCCACCAAACAAAAAACATCCTTAGGACCTAATTTGAGAGAGATGGTTGGGATTAGTGGAGTGATGACCCCATATGATATTAATTTATATGATCAGTTCTTATCTCCAAAACCAGATTTGTTCCATGCTTTACAGCTGCATTGGCTAAGAGACTCATAGTTCTACTACTTCAGAATTTCCTAATTTCCCCATATCCTTCCTACTGAGGCTGAGCGGTTGTGTGATGTGTCCAAGATCCAAGATCACAGAAACTGCAACTGCCTTAGATTCAGGGGCTGATATTTTAACTATAGATGATTCTTTCTCATAAGACTGGAATAGATGGCAATCACTGTGCTGTGAAATTCTATATGCATCTGTGACTATTGTTTTATAAATAAAAATTCCTCACCAGGGTAGTAAAGTGGGGACTTCTACCATGTACCAAGAAATAGCTTGCTATATGCAAATTAGTCCTTCCTGAAAATATTAATTTTTGGCTTTTCTGAAGTTATTCATGTTATTGCACAGAAAACACTTCTGAATCTGAGATGATATTTGTTTCCCTGAACATGTAGCTGAATGGCTAATACTTTAAGATAAATATACTTTTTTCCTGAAGTGGACAGTGTGCAACTCGGCTATTCATGAGCTCATCTTCTATAAAAGCATTTGACAAAAAGGACGAAACCAAAAACTGTCCAAAGGAAGAGGAATATTAATGTAAAAAGTTGAGGGCAAAGAACGGAATTAGAGAAAAGTGACTTTACAGAATGAACATGATTTAAAAAGAAGGGTTTCAGGAGCAAAAGAAAAATTCTCTTTATATCATGTGGCCTGATGTGCAGTGAAAGGGATTAAATTGAATATTGATTTTTGGAAAGGTATGACTATGCTGTTAAAATGATAAAGATTAAAAAAAACCAACCCTATACAAAAAAACAATGAGAGAATTGATCACCAAGGAGAGTTGCAAGTGAGGGCTGTATTCTAGTTGCCAGGTTCTCGAGGGAGTTGTAGTTTCTGTAACAGGCAGAAATGCATTAGACTGATGATGATGATCAAGGAAAAATATCAAAGTAATTCATAGCAAGGGTGAGAATGTGAAGCTAATGATGAAGAACTTCCACCTAAAAAACTTCAGCAGTAATAAAGAACTGATGTCCAGTGTGATGAAGGATGAAATGCAAGTACTAAAGAGTGTGGAGAGACTAGGGCATTGCTCAAGCTGGCCAAAAATAAGATAGATGGAAGAATTAATCCCTCATAATTAAAGATGTGCAATTTATTTCACTAGACTGAGGTTTAAGCAATTGAAGTGATTCTTTTTGAAAACAGATTTAGTTTTCAAATGGTTATAGAGAATTAACTGGCTAATGACTTTCGTACTAGCCATGTCATGGATGCCTCTAGCTAGAGGATCTGGTTTCTTTAGTAGTGATCTCAAATATATGTAGAAATGGTATAATTTCTTCATTCAAAGTGGGGTTTTGGTCTAGATGTGCATTAGAAAAGGTTTATGTAATATTGTCCTTTCACTTCTGGGAGTGAGGAATCCATTTCATAAGGAAAAGAAGGGGATGTGGGATTTGAGCGCTAGAAGGTGGGATGGGGTGAAAAAAAATATGTGGCCAAAAGTGCAGTCCTAAAAATCTCTCTTCAAGTTCTCTCTGATCAGAATCCATAGATGTGGTAAAGCATTAAAAAAAAAAAAAAAAGAATTTTTGCCACTTATATATTGCTTTAAAAGAGCTTTTTTTCTTGAAAGGACCAAACAGCTTGGATCTTGCTTACACCACACTCAAAATACAGGTCACCAGCTACTGCTTTGTTTTTCTCAGCACAGGAAATGATTTTGTCGTCCTGCTATACCATGGATGAAGCACAGCTTTTGTTTCAGTGCCTTCTCCCTTCCAAGATATCTATATCCACATCATTTGTGTTTTCAGCCAGCTGTAGGTTAAGAGGAGGAGGTTGCAACACTTAACTTTCCTTTTTATAGTGTGTTGTGAGGCAGGAGGTGCTTTTGGTTCAGTAGACCAGAAGAAAGTAAGAGGGTGTATTAGTGACCATGATTTTAGTATTAAGACTTGATCTATGTACTAGTTTTCCTGGTGAGAATACTTCATGGAAGAATAGAGTCAATTTTTCAGACCTTATTCAAAGACCTGTTTTAAAAAAAACTCACCACAAAACCAAAAACCTGTTAAATTGCCACAGATTTAAAGTCAGGACATAAATTCCACCAGATAAGATTTCAATCAGTATTGATGCATTACTCGTTATGTATTTATTCATACGTAATGCTTTATCCTAGGTCCTTTGTTGGCATCTAACCCTGTGTTAGTCATGTAGAGTGTCAGGGAACATCATCAGAAATTCATGTCAGCATCAGGAGGGAAGAAGGAAGATGCTGATATGTCTAAATGCAGGTGCTCACGTGTGCTATTGGATCTCACCCCAACTGGTCAATTCTGTGCACAAATTAATGTGTTCCTGCTCTAAGCCCCTATTATGTAGAGGGGCACACATTTTAGTAGCGTGAAGCACTAAATAACAGCTTGTAGCTGCAAGTGTAGAAACCAGAAGATGCATTTATGGCTGTGAAATGTTGCAAAGCCCAGAAATAGAACACACTGTTGTGCTTATGGATTTCCCCTCAGAAAAATAGAGAGTAAAAAGTAATATTATCTCACTCATCAGCTGCTGGCAAGCAGTGGTACAGTGGCAGATATCCTGGAAATTCAATTGAATAGACTTAGGAGTGGGATTTGGAAACCACTCTGGACAATACAAATAAATTAATATCTCTGTAGTTGTGACTAGTGGAAAAAATATGTTGTGGCATAAATCAAGAAGCAGTAATGCATTTTGTCTTCTTGCTAGCCATCCAAGTTTTGTTTGACAAATAATGTTGCTTGTTTCTCTGCATTGCTTTTGGCATTCTACCTTTTGCCTGTTTGGTGGCTGTGCTGCAAACAGCAGTAAGCTTTAGAAGCATAACTAATGTATCTGCAGTATTTGTTAACTTAGGTGTTTTCCTCACTGCTCAAAGACAGTTTGTTTTGCTTTGTTATTAAATAAATGAATGTCAGCTTTACCACTACAAAATCTTAAATAGAAGCAGGATATTTTGATTCCTCTGACGTTGCTCTTAACAGCAGCATGATAAACTGTATAACTCTGGATGTGTTAATTTCATTTTGCTTAGCTTACCTTGCGTAAAATGCTTTGACTCCAATGTTCTTTCACAATGGTAAGTTTTTCAGGTGTTAGTTATCCCATGGTAAAAACAAGTTTCCCATAGTCAGCAAAAGTAGTCTTAGGTCAGCTCAGCCATCTCAGCAGTTGCTCCATGGAGTCCCATCATGTAATACAAGGATGCCCTTTACTTCTTAGAGGGAGCAGAAAAAAAACCCTGATATTATACTGAATTCTTAAGTTATTCGTAATACTGCTTTTCCTGATGGGAAAGAGGGCTGAGTTGTTTTGCAATTTAGCTATGTACTTATATTACTCTTTATGATTAAAAGGCCTTAAAAATAGAAATAACCTAGTGATGATATTGTGATAAGATGGCCTTCCTTATTTTGGGGGTGTTTGGAAGAGACATTCAGCCAAGGAAGTTAGACTCTATCCCTCAGCTTCTGTTTTGAGTAAGAAACTTCTTAAGTTACAAACCTTATTCTGCTTTGAATGTTTTTTTTTTTTTTTTTTTTTTTTTTGGTTCTCCAGTATATTTCAATCCAGTTTAGTTTATTTCCCCCATAAGGATCTTTGTGAAGGCCTGAGAGGTTAGCAGGCAAGTAGTGAGGATTTTGGACTGGATGGGGGGCATATTTTGCTGAATCTAAAGCTCTATTGTAACCTAGGAGATCTGGTTTCTCTTATTAGTGCTGCTCCTTACCTTGAGCTTTCACGTCCCTTTCTTTGTATCACCGTTTCCTAGCAAAAAAATCCTTTTAGAGGATACAGGTATATAATCTGATATAATCCTAGATTAATAGCATTTGTAATGTTGGTCATTGTTGTGGTTAGAAGTATTTTTATATATAAAACCAAACAACTCTTTGGCTGTGAAAAACTGAAATAAAAGAAATGTATCACATGATAATTCAAAAGTCAGCTTGTACAGGTTCTGCCCTTAAGAGTACAGAACAAGTAGCAGACAGCAAAGGCAGGAACTGGGAGAATGAGGAGCTGCCCACTGTAGAAGACCAGGTTCAAGACCATCTGAGGAACCTGAAAGTTCACAAGTCCATGGAACCTGATGAGAGGCATTCGTGGGTCCTGAGGGAACTGGTGGATGAAGTTGCTAGCCCACTGTCCATCATCTTTGAGAAGCTGTGGTAGAAGTTCCCGCTGACTGGAAAGGGGAAACATAACCCCCATTTTTAAAAAGGGGAAAAGAGGAAGACCCAGGGAGCTACAGGCCAGTTGGTCTCACCTCTGTGCCCAGTAAGATCATGGAGCAGATCCTCCTGGAAACTGTGCTAAGGCGCAAGGAAAATAAGGAGGTGATAAATGACAGACAACATAACTTTATTTAGGGCAAATCATGCCTGACAAATTTGGTGGCCTTCTACAATGGGGTGGTGGCATTGGTATATAAGGGAAGAGCAACTAATGTCATCTTCTTGCTCTTGTGCAAAGCATTTGATACTGTCCTGCACAACATCCTTGTCTCTAAATTGGAAAGACATGGATTTGACGGATGGACCACTTGATGGATAAGGAATTGGCTGGATGGTCGCACTCAGAGTTGTGGTCAGCGGCTTGATGGCCAAGTGGAGATCAGTGACGAGTGGCGTTCATCAGGGGTCATATTGGCACCAGTGCTGTTTAACATCTTTGTCGGCAATATGGACAGTGGGATTGAGTGCACCCTCAGCAAGTTTGCCGATGACACCAAGCTGAGTGGCATGGTCAACACGCTGGAGGGAAGGGATGCCATCCAAAGGGACCTGGACAGGCTTGAGAGATGGGCCCATGCCAACCTCATGAAGTCCAACCAGGCCAAGTGCAAGGTCCTGCACCTGGGTCATAGCAATCCCAAGCACAAATACAGGCTGGGCAGAGAATGGATTAAGAGGAGCCCTGAGGAGAAGGACTTGGGGGTGCTGGTGGACAAGAAACTCAACATGAGCCAGCAATGTGCACTCGCAGCCCAGAAAGTCATCCGCACCCTGGGCTGCATTAAAAGAACTGTGGCCACCAGGTTGAGGGAGGTGATTCTGCCCCTCTACTCTGCTCTCGTGAGACTCCACCTAGAGTACTGTGTCCAGCTCTGGAGTCCTCACCACAAGAAGGGCATGGACCTATTGAATTGAGTCCAGAGGAGGCCCATGAAGATGATGAGAGGACTGGAGCACCTCTGCTGTGAGGACAGACAGAGAGTTGGGGTGGTTCAGCCTGGACAAGAGAAGGCTCCAGGAAGACCTTATAGCAGCCTTCCAGTACCTAAAGGGGGCCTACAGGAAGGATGAGGAGGGACTCTTTATGAGGGAGTGTAGTGATAGGATGAGGGGTAACGGTTTTAAACAGAGAGCAGGTAGATTTAGATTGGATATTAGGGGGAAATTCTTTACTGTGAGGGTGGTGAGACACTAGCCCAGGCTGCCCAGAGAAGCTGTGGATGCCCTGTCCCTGGAAATGTTCAAGGCCAGGCTGGATGGGGCTTTGAGCAGCCTGGTCTAGTGGGAGGTGTCCCTGCCCATGGTAGGGGGGTTAGAACTAGATGATCTTCAAGGTCCCTTCCAACCCAAACCATTCTATGATTGTATGTTTTTTGAGTATCACCTTCACATTCAGGAGGAGAATTCAATCAAACTGGATAACATAAATTTTAGTATGGAATTGCTTTCTATTTTCTGATGGTATTATCAAATGATATGTGAACCGTCCTGTGAAGCCTTTGCTTTAGAAGCTCAGCATATCTCAAGAAATGTATCCCTTCCTGCCCTCCCTGCCTTCTGCTAATGGTATTTGAGCAATCCTGCCCACTGACTAGCAAAGCAAATTTGCTTTGTCCTTTATGTGTTGTATTTATCCTTCATGAATATCCACAAAATTCAGCAGGGATTTGGCCAAAAAAGTTGTCATTCCTCCCACAGAAGAAATTTGTAAATCTGGGAGGGTGGTGCTGTTTGCACAGGATCTAAAAGCAGCTTTCAGAATTTGCTAGAGAGGCTTGTGTAGCTTTAAGTAAGGAGATTATGTAAAATGCTGGCTAAATCTGAGAGCTTCAGAGCCTGTGCCTAGCAGCAGAGCTGTGTAAAAGAAATTAATAAATTAGCTTTTGAGATCTCCCGAAGCAAGGACTTCTCACTATAATGTATTTTGTTTTCCTTGTTTGGCCATTAGTCAACACAACTTTCCTCGTTACATCTGTGTCAATCTTGTGTTCATCTTTCATTAATACGTTAATACGGGCTTTCTTCTGGCTAGGATATATTTTTCCGAGCATGAGAGAGGAATGTCCTTACCCTTATATCAATGCCACTTAATTAAAAACAAAGCATTAGTATTTGAAATGTATTTAGATGTTCATTTGAAAAGTCCCATGAAAGCAACCTCTAGTGAAGGGTTGGGTTTGTTTTGGTGTTTTTCTGGGATGCCTTTACTGATTGAAAAATTGATTGTATTTTTTATCTCAGTACAAGGAGATAAGAAAAATGATATTACCTTGAGTTGGAATAAAAAGCTTCAACTGAAACTTGAATAAAACTTTACAAAAATATTTCAGGTAAACTCAAGTATTTCAGTAAAAGTTTCAGTGAAGCTTTTAGACAAGAATATACAAATGACAGAAACAAAGCTGTACTGCCAAAACCTTCAGAACTTACATTTTTTGCATTCTTTACATGTTTAAGAACTATATTAACAGTTTTCTGTAGAAAAATGCTTTGATCTTGTGTTTACTTATCTGCTTTAACCCTTTGGATATTCTGTGTGTTCTGCATAAATTCCATGGTCATTTATATTCCTATTCAAACATTATCTGTAGCAATATGACTAATGGATGAAAATAACACGCTTGCGTACAACCTGTTGAATGCCTTGCGACATTACTATGGTGGAAAGGGAGAGAAGAAAACTCCACTTCAGGAAGAAGCTGCCCTGTTCAGTGGCAGCTGCAGCTTTGCATACCCCAAGTGATCTCCGGGGGTGCAGCAGTGGACAGGACGGGTGATGTGAGCAGGATTTGGGCGCTGTGTGCTTGGAAAATTGTGTGCTGCCCCAGGAAAGAAGCCCTGGCTGTTCCTGTGTGGGTGAACAGTCATGAATTTCTCTGCCCCAGGGACGATAAATTGAAGAATTCTTGTAAAGGGGCATAAATAGCAGAGATCCTGTTCTATTTCTTTGCTTTACAAGATTATTTTGGACTTCAAGAATTATGATTTGGAAAAGCAACTGCATGCTACTGTTTAGATTTTTGTTGTGTAACTCAAGTGATACAGTTGAGGATCAATGATGACCTGGCATATCTCAGCTTATATCTGACTTGTACTGTGAGGATCAGGTTCTCACATTTCATTATTGTATTTTAGATATTTTGTTAATAAGCTACTGCACAAACTCCTGTTTTGTTGAATTCAGTTGCTTTAAAAATATACTGGCTATAAAAATCAAATTGGGCCCAATCCTGTCTTCAATAAAGCTTTAAAAAAAAAAAGTACTACTATTGAAGTAAATGGACATCATAAGCATTCTCAATTCATTATTGAATGCAGTACATTAGTTAGAGAAGTGTGGATAGAACTACCTTTTGATCATACTTCCTGAATACCAGCTTAGTTTGAGTGTACACTCCCTTTTTTTTATTAGCTTTCATGACAAACATCAAAGAAATGAGTGATTCTATAAACTTCTATTTGTAGAAAGTGTATAGAAAGTATCCCTCATTAATATGGAAACACCGAATCAGTTGTCAAAGAGCAGCTGTGAATTCTGGTAATTGCCTAATTAATCTAATGATACATTTTTCCTGTCATGATCAAACCAATACGTTTCTGCACTGGAGTTGGATTCTGCAGCTAAATTGTTTTTATACTGGTTTTGGATAGTGACTTTTACAATTGCAATATGCTTAGGTGTATTAATAAAGCTGAGTAAGTAAAAGTAAATAAAAGTAAATTTCCAATAACTCAGTAAATATTTGGAAATATATGATCCCAAGGATATGGGTTTTTTATATTACTTACAAAACTGGTAGGATTCTAATTAACTAGCGGTATTCAGTTAATTGGTGTTTCTCCTATTCATTGTTATCCTACCCAGGCAGAGAATATACTGGGGTATTGAAATGGGAGATGGCAGTCTTGAGAGATTAAGTATTCTTCCAGCTCCAAGGGTGGCCAAACTATGTACCAGTGTTTTGGGATTATTAGCCTACTTTTATATAGTTATTCTGATATATTTTTCCTAAACTGAAAAATCTGTTTTGGTTGCTCTGATTCTAGGCAGTTCTGTAGTTGTGTGAATCACAAAACAGAGCCACAAAGGCATCTCCCCACAAGAGCTCAGGACAAATTCATCTGCCAGCGTACATGTGTGAATACTCAAACTAATATAGTCTTGTTTTAAAACAAAGCAAATAATTAAACATGTACAACTTAATTCATGTGTTATTGCTAAAATATAGAACAAAAGGGAAACGACACAGTTACAAATACACTATTAATAGAAAGCCACTGTAATCTTGTAGAGTTAACTCCATATCAATTTCGTCATTGTTTCTGTGATTCTGTAGAAAATTTCAGATAGTAAATGAGAATTGGAGAACAAATAAGTGGCAGCAATTTGGGATTTCTTTTATATTGCAAACTTTTTTTTTTCCCTGAACTTTTTGTAAGCCCTTGAGCAGGACCAGATAGTACATAGAAGATTCTCTTGTTTCAGGAAAAAAAAAATTAGCCAGTGATCTTTCAGTTCCTGCTGTATCTGGAGAATTGACAACTAAGAATGATTTTACACATTGAGCGGACTCTGTCACTTGAAGATGCTCTCCACTCCCCATAGTACGATTTGTTTCATTTTGACCTAAGCGGTGTCTGTCTAGAATAAAAATAGCTTTTAAAGCTATAATTTTGTTTTCCATTTGGTTCTTTTCACCCTATCTACTGTTTAACAGTCTCTACTGAGAAATTTTGTGATTTATGCCATATATGAATTTGGAAACTATATTTCTTAAATAACACACAGCAAAAGTAAGCATGATACATGGCTGTACGAATTACGAATTATTTTTGGTGGTAAGCAAGTGCTTCTGTGAAATCTTTTTTGCAAAGTTACTTTTCCTGCACCACCTGATACTGTAATGTCCTAATAGAACTTCAGTGGAATTATATTCACATGCTCATGAAAAGAAAGACTGACATGGGACGTAATCTTGTCCTCATCTATTACAACAAAGGTTAACTGTACAAGAAAAGGGATGTATGGAGACCAGTGATCTGTGACTACAGTGTTTGGTATGTTCTCTTCCAATTGTGGCCTGTGCTTCAGGTGCCTGGAATTTAAGCAAATTTGCTGGATATTTAACAATGATTTCAACTTGTACTGCAATTTGTTTTTTAAACTTGCATTAAATGCAAATGAAATGTAAGTGAAAGTAATCTTAGCCTGTACAACTATGTCTCAAAAGCTGAAGGTTGTATCTTTCAACCTGATGATGAAAATACTGGGGACATGAGCTAAAACTTCAGTGATACAGAATTGTGAAAGATTTGACTCATTTTAATGGCTAGAGGCAATGAAAAACCCCCACATGTAACTCACTCCTACTGTTTCTGTAGAAATAAATGGAATTGTTTCTATGACAAGAGGAAATGCTGCTAAAACTTTTATTTTTAAAGGAGAGTACGTCACTTATTTCATAAAATATTTTTTCATGCTAAATTAACGTTCATACTATATAGTACTCTCCTTGATGGCTAAGCTACAAATACGTCAAAATTATTTCCCGTTGTTAAACAGAAAGAATTTGTTAAGGCATACTGACAAGACTGCTTCAAGCAACAGGTACTTCAGTGAAAAGAGAAAATTTTGGAATAGGGAAATCTGCAGTCAAGATTAAATGATACCATTTTTTTTCTCGCTCACTAAAGAGACTACAAGTGTGTTAGGTTTAAAGGATTTCACTTGCTTCTAATTAATTTCTCTAGTCATAACCACGCACAGTGGTTCACTCGATGCAAGTTTTCTGAAGGGAAGCAATATGTACTTATAACTTAAATGCAACTATACAACTGTGCTTCATTTTCACAATTTTCTTTCCTTGAAAAACTACATTTTAAGGTACAGTAAAGGTTGAGGTACATCTTGGCCCCTCTTACCACCTTTTGGTGTGAACTTTGTAACATTTATCTACCAATTTAAATTTCAAAATACAAAGTGGAATTTTCTGTCCTTTAACTTCCTGGCTTGTTTATTTGGAGTATATGCTTACAGGAGCAGAGAGTATTTTTTACTGTATCTTCCCAAAGGGTGTAGTTCAGTGATGTCCTGAACTTGGTATTACCGTAAAATACTTGTGACTTGTGATGTCAGTAATGGAAAAAAATCTGAGTAACACCAATATGGTGTATAGCAAGATTGTTAACTTTTTTGGGGTGCTTTGGGTGGATTTTCCTTTAAGGAGGAGGAAAATAAAATTGTTACTTCTCTAGTCATAATTCATCTTTTTTACATATGCTTGCACAGTAGATGAATGGGTCTTTCTGCTTTTTAAAACTTTTTTGAGTTGCCCTCTTTGTACTTTTTTGCCACATCTGGGTGAAGGTGGCCTGATTTATTTTAGGTACAAAAGGAGCAGTGAAAGGATCCCTCTAGGTTGGTGTTTTTTTTTCAGGACAATTCTAGACAATCTGATAATTTGTACTCACTATAGCTCCTGAAATCACGTTTCTAATTTGAGCAACTCTCAGCCTTGAAAACTCTGGTGGCTTCTATAATTGAAGGCAATGCAGTCTGAAATATTACAAACCCTTTAATTCAAGTATTACAATAGCACCGTATTATTTTCATTAGTATTAAGATACTGAATTTCTTCTGTTTATCTCCTGATTTCTGAACTTCAGGAAGTAATTTTGCTCAAGTTTTCAGAATTGCTTTTCGTCCAGATCTACGTTGCTAGGAACACTTACTGAGTCTATTTCTTAAGTAGAAATGAACCATATTTAATCAGTTGTTTTCAGATGCTGGTACTTTAAGGAGACTGCTCCCTACCGTCTAAGTTAGCTAAACTAAATTTGAAACTAGAAAACCTCTCCTGCTCCTCCTTTGTAAAGCAAAACACGGCATTGGAGAAAACTTAAAATTTATCTTTAATGTGATTGAAGAAATGCTTTTTAGCTATTTTGGAGCTCTGAGCAAAATATAGAGAGAGCACTGTAAATGGAGCTGTTCAGAGAATGATCTGCTCTCTGCAGGAACAAAGACATGCAGGGAATTGTCCAGGAAGAAACTGCTGACTGAAGTTTTGGCTGCTAATCACTTTGTGTAAGCTTGAATTATGCTACTAAAACCCCTTTCTGTTCAAAGCCATCTGCAGGGATTGTATATTTGTAAACAAAGGCAGATTAAGATAATTTATTAATTCTTTGTCTGCCATACACTCATTATTTCTACTAGAAGAAGTATCCCCTTCTAAGCTCCCAGCCACGTTAACCTCTGAGCACTGAAACAACATTTTAATTGGCTTACAAGTATGAATCGGCTTTTATCCTTATATAAAACATGAATGTTTCTAAATCTAATTCATGCTAGGAAAGATAATAACCACATGCTTTCAGGATTAAGTACGATATGTTAACTTCACTGAGTGCAGGTGTGCAGGGAGTCCTGTAAATTAGGCACACTCCTTGTTCTAGCCTGCATGGACAAAAACTTCCAGAGGGAGAGGACAAGAAGCTGGTGTGAAATGTTATTCAGGTTATCTCTACTAGCTCTTTGCAGCAGTGTATGTACTTAATGCTCCCAAGTGAATGGCCAGGCTTTAGAATTGCAGAGTGAGTAAGTACTCTGGCTTAGCAATTAGCCACAGGAAAGTAAAGCTGTATCTTATGTGGACAGACAGATGAAAGGTTGGTTAACTGAACTTCTCCCACGTGCCAAACACTGAGCAGCAGAGAGGCATCCCGTCAATACGTGTTTAACACTATCAGAGAAAGAAAGTAGAGAACATCCTTTCTACCAATTACCAATTAAGTTGCAATGGAGCACCACATCTACCAAACCTGTCTAGGTCTATGAATTAGATCATCACAGCTGAATGGTTTTATTAGATGGATGTCTAGAGTTGAAGATTATCTGGTTTACATATGGACTGGAAAAAATGGCTGCAGCAAAAAATTGGCAATAAGGCTTTTGTCTTTTTCCTTGTCTTTCTCAAATGGAATCAGTTTCTATGCTTTTCTTTCCATTCAGTTTAGGCTCATGTGCCCTACTGAGGGCAATGAAGAAATATTTCAGGGCCTTGGGACGGCTT
>VWZL01002009.1:144309-154816 GCA_013396915.1 Stercorarius parasiticus | reverse complement strand
TGTTTCTGTTTCAAGGAGGGCAGAGCCTGGCTCCACCAGTCTATTTCTTCCTCAGCCTCCCTAATGCTTCTTAACCTTTCAACTTCCTCTCTCAGCTCTGGTACCAGGCTGAGCAGATCATTTACCTGTTTGCAAAGTATGCAGCAGTTCTAATAGCTGCCTCCCGTTGTCGGTGAAAGGCTCCAGCGCTCCCTGCAGCTGGTGATCCTTAACGGCAGAAGCCAGATTAAGTTCTCCTTGGGCTTTCATCCTTCTTTTCTCCCTACCTAGCCTCACAACCTCTTTGTAGTCCCCCTGAGTGGTCTGCCCTTTCTTCCAAAAGCTGTAAACTCCCCATTTTTCCCCTAGTTGGACTGGAGCTCTTTGCTTGGTCGGGACGCTCTTTTTCCCCCGTGGCTCCCTTTTCGGCATGTGGGGATGGCCTGCTCCTGCGCCTCTCAGACTTCTTTCTGAAAGAACGTCTTGCCTTAGAATCATAGAACATGTTGGGTTGGAAGGGACCTTTAGAGGCCATCTAGTCCAACCCGCCTGTGGTAAGCCGGGACATCTTTAACTAAATCGGATTGCTCAGAGCCTCAACAATCCTGGCCTTGAATGTCTCCAGGGATGGGACCTCCGCCGCCTCTCTGGGCAACTTGTGCTGGTGTCTCACCACCCTCATTGTAAAGAACTTCTTCCCAGTGTCTCATCTAACCCTACCCTGCTCTAGTTTAAAACCATTGCCCCTCATCCTTTCGCTACATGCCCTTGAAAACAGCTTTCCCCAGCTTTCTTGTAGGCCCCCTTCAGGTACTGGAAGGCTGCTATAAGGTCTCCCCGGAGCCTTCTCTTCTGCAGGCCGAATAACTCCGACTCTCTTGGTCTGTCTTCATAGCAGAGGTGCTCCAGCCCTTTGATCATCTTTGTGGTCCTCCTCTGGACCCCCTCCAACAGGTCCGTGTCCCTTCTGGACACTTCCCAAGGAACTCTGTCTACTGGGCTGCTAAATAGACCGACGTCTGCCCTCTGCAACTCCGAGCAGGGGTTCTGCTGACCTACCTCCTTGGTTCTCCGAGAATCAAAACCTCTGTTGTTTCCTGATCGCTAAGCCCCAGATGGCCCCTGCCCTTGCATCACCGGCGAGTCCTCTGTTCGCAAACGACAGATCTGGCGGGACGCCTTCCCTAAGTTGGCTACCTCCCCGGCTGTGTTGGGAAATTATCCTCAACACGCTACAGGTTTTATAATAGTCATTGATCAGCATGTACATCGCAACCACGCCATCGGCAGTAAATGCCCACAATGACATCACCTTTCCTCTCCCTCGCTCCTCACCGTGCTTGCCCGTCCCTCTGACTCCGTTGCCGTCGTGATGCTGGCCAGTCACACGTTTCTCTCCACATGGACCCGTCTAACGATATCCCTGGCCAAAAAAACATGCTCTCGGTACCTCTCTCTAGGTATCTGTCCCTATCCCTCCCTCTCTCCTCATCTCCTCCTGCCTCTTCCTGGCCATAGGGAACGCAGACCGACCTGCACATGCCTGGTCCTCAACGGTCCACCAGCCGGCTTCCTCTGACCCTGCTTGGCGCCCTCGTGTGCCGTGGCCCACATCTTTCCAAAACGACAGCCCTCGTGCGACCCCACTCAACAAAGCTCCGCTTAAGATGTGTACCCTGACACCTTTCCTGACCTGCCTGCTGACAGCTGCCCCCCCCCGTGCCGCAAACACCCACCTGAGATTCTGCATGTCCCACCGATGCGCTGGAGAGCCGTTCTTGCTGCTCATCCATCCCGCTGCTCCCGAGCGCTGAGGTCTCCGGTCTGGACCATCCAGTGCGGCTCTCGGTTGGGATCTTTCCAATCCTTTGTGACCCACGTCCCGGCACCGTGACCTGCCACCAGCATGCGCACCCGCCCTCTCCCAGTGGCATGTTTGTGTTGCATGTCTGTGTTGCTCAATGATATTTCTCAGTAGCTCAATAGCATATCTCCGTTGCATATCTCCATCGCGTATCTCCGCAGCCCTAGAAATGTTGGCCAAAAACACAAGGCCTCCTCGGTGTGATGTCCTTCCTCTGCGCGCCGGGCGTTCCCGCAGTGTCCCTCGCCGATCGTCCTCACCACTCCGCTTCCCTGATGCTCCCCTGGCTGACCTAACGTTGCATGAAAGGGGCGAGTGGTTTTGGCAGAAAATAAACCCCCTTGCATTGTAACTCTCCTCACCGAGGTGGGGGGCTAGTTGCGGCTAGGTTTAAACTCTGAGTGATGCCCAATGCGTTAGTAGGCAAACTAGTTTTGGCAGAAAATAAACCCCCTTGTGTTCTAACGCTCCTCACTGTGGTGGGAGGCTAGGTGCGGCTAGGTTTAAATTCTGAGTGATGCCCGACTCACCACTATCAGTCCAGTCGCGTTTAATATATATTAAACTGTTATGATTTGGATACGCTAATAGTGGACTGCACCTTTGGTCTAGTCATGCTCATGAACTAGCACGGCCACTCTCGAGTCTTTGGTCACATTCAATGAGAAACCAAAACGACTAGCTACTTAAAGAGTGCAGTTTATTTAAGCGACAGATATGTAGGTTCTTATGATTGCTGGTGATAAATACGCTGTCTGCAAAACACGTGCAAATAGAAGTATTGTTAAATATACAAAATGCGCGACAAAGTTATAAATAATATGGCCTGGCTATAAATGTAAGAAAGAGATTCTCTAGAGAGATTTCTAATGGAGGTGTGTTTTGGTATTATAATGACATTATAATAAGCAAAGTTCGCACAAAGGACAGCATTTCGTCAAAATTTGACAAAATGTTGGCTCAGGGTAGCAAATAGGCAACTTATCGGTTCCATAGTACCATCTCGTTCCCAAATCTGCTATATGTCACAGGGCAAGGCCGCGGAAGGTCACATTCCGTTCCGTCCCCCATGTAGCTTCGCGAGCAATATTGTACAGGGAATCGCAGATGTTGAATTATTCGCATGTCAGCTGCGGCTGTATTCTACGTTAGAAGCCTTTTAATTTTATACCTTTCCTTAATGTGTGAACAATGCTGTATTCTTAGCCATTTTAGTAATTATTCCACACCTAACTGCCTGCCAGACGAAAATAGGCACGGATTAGCCCCTTGCGCCCGCACCGGCCATATGCCCCTCCCGACTTCCCAAACCCCCAGAGCCCGTCAAGATGGCCCCACGGGCCCTCCCCTGGACATCCGATCTCCTGGCATCCCATTCCGTGTTCTGCGTGTGCGGCACCGACTCCCTGCTTCCCCCGACCCTTGACTTACAAACACCCACAGTGCTGGCACTGTCTCACCCCTGGCCCGGCCAGCGGCAGCCCTCAGCAAAACTCTCTCTGTGGCTGGACCTTCCCGTCCCAAGGGGTGACCTGCAACAAATGGCATGCAAGTTGACTGCCTTGCCAACTGACTCCCGCTGCCTGGGACTAAAAAACTTCGAGGCACGGGGCACCGCGTACCTTCCCAGAGGCATAAACCTGCTGTGCTCCCCGTTGCCCTACACTTGGCTTCCCTGTCCTCCCGGCCCTCCTCAGCTGTTGCTACCCACCCGTCTGCTCCTTTACTTTAGGAGCAGAAGGGCCCCATTGACCAAAAAGAGAGATGCCCTGCTCCTGGCCCTGCCCACTGCCGCCTGCCTGCCTGCACCGCAACGCTCCGCTCCAGTGTAAACCATGTCCCCGGCTCTTCGCCCTGCTTGGCTGCCGCTCTCTCGGGGACCCTTCTTTCCCAACAGGGTCACGGCACCTGGGTAAGCTGCTCCTGCTCGTGGGGGCTGAGCACGGCCCCGGCCTCGCCTGCCCTGCTGGATCCTCCCGAGAGGGTGACCTCCGAGTGTGGTGAGGCTGGGCAGATGCCTGCCCGGGTCATCCTCCTCCTCCAACAAGGACCACGTCGCTGCTACAAAACCTCCTCAACACCATACTACAACAACAACACTCTCCAAATGACAAACAAACCACCGCCCCTCTGGACGGGGAGAGGCAATTCCCCACATTGGTCCCAGGAGACGTCTGTCTCCCGGAGTGCAATGGGGAAGGGGCCGGGGAACTGCGGGGAGAGTGGGGATGAGGGGGTGCCCTTTACTCCATCGCACTTGCTCTTAACACTGTCCTCTCTCTTCTTCTTCTTCTCTCCCCTGCACAGGGCCTGGGGCCGTGCACGACGGTGGCAATGCAGCGTCCCGGGCGGCCGCCGGCCTCTGCCTCTGGGCCGCCCTCCTCGCTCGCCTCCTCCTCGACTTTTGATAAGGGAGCGGAGGGTCCCGGGAGGCCCCGCCGCCCCTCTCCCCCGCTGCGGGCTCAGCCTGCCGCGCCGCCTGGGGACTCCTCTCCATTGGACGGGCGATGCACCGGAGGATGGGCGGCAGCGCCCAGCATCCGAGGATGGCCCCGTCTCCCGCGTGCCAGGATCGTTCTCGCCGCCGGTTACGCTGTACAGACCCCGCCATGTGCCACCAGACTGTCACCCGCCACCGTTGCCCTGGGGACGCGGACCGGCATGGACGGGGCTCCACACGGCTGCCCGTCCTGGCTGCCTCATCTGCCACATGCGGGGAGTGGAGCCGTCACTGGGGATGTCTGTCTCATTGTCTCGCTAAGCCGCCTATGCCCAAAAAGACCCCTGGGCTGAAGCCCCCGGGCTCGGCCTTCAGCCCTCTTGGTCCTGAATGTCAGTCGTTGCCACCAAAGCTCATCCCTAAGTGCCCCCGACATCGCCTCAACCTGTTGCCTGGCCTCGTGGGGTGGCCGGACTGTGACACTCCTGGCCCTTTCTGAGCAGATTGCCTGACACAACTCATTATCCCTCAAGGTCCAGGCACCTCCCGCTACGCCTTCTCCCAGCTGCCATCATGCCCCACCTCCCCAAAACCCCCTCGCCTTCCTGAGGGTGCAAGGCTGCTCTCCCAGGAACATGAGTCCTGGAGGCTGCCGGCAGTCCTCACGGGGACGACGGCTGTCCTGGTTGCCGAGCCATCACCCCTCCTCGCTCCGGACCCTGGCCCGCTCCGCTGCTGCCCCCCAAATGCCGGGACCTGCCGTGTGGCTCTCGCCCTGATGTGCTGCCTGCGCTGATCAGGCAGGTTCCTCCCGACTTGTTTCTAAAGTGCTTTCCACCCAGCACATCAAAAGCACAGCACAACCTACACTAGGCAGAGATGCTAAACTACACAGCCAATCACAAAGTGACAAACCCCTTTCCTACTGCTCTGACGTTCCCATCCCTCTGCACGTGCCTGGAGGGGACGGGATGGCGTGCTTCCCACCTCGAGGGTCCTGCCTCAGCTGCGGCATACGTCCCCGGTCCCTCTCTCGGCCTGGCCTCCCCGTATCGAGCCAAGCGTCTTTGCCTCCCCAAGGACAGCACAAATGCAAGAGCCGACCCTGAGCTGCAATGTCCCTGCTCTGCCTTTCCTCATGCCCGCCATGTGCCCCTGCCAGAGGAGAGTCCGATGTGTTTGACCCTGCAGAGGAGGCTCCAGCTCCGCCCATTTGCTGCTTCGGCATGGCAGGGCCGAGGATGGCTCCTGTCCCCAGGCTCACTGCTGGCCAATCCTCCCTGCCACAACATACCTTCAACACCACAGTGGATGAGCCCATCCTCTACCCTCTGCTTCCTCCGGCCACCCTGGAACACTCCTCCCCCCTTCCTTGCTGCCCACTGCAGCGACCGCGCTGCCTCCCTCAGTGGGTACATGGTGGTGTTCCCAAGCCCTCCCGCTCCTCTGTGGGCACCCAGGAAGGCTTTGGGGCTGCGGTCCGGGGACAGACCCTCCCATCCTGCTCCTGAAAAGTCACGCACAATGCCAGACCCTCTACCCGCAACAGGGATGCAACTCCACAGCGACATGCTGAGCAAGCACACAAAAATGATCCTCGATCCTGACCTAACGCCTACCCCTGCCACGACCTTTCCTTCTTCCTCCATAAGTGAGATGGCTGAAGAACCTTGGCCGCACACATGCCGTCTTTCCCTTGCAAACTCTGCCGCTGCCCAAACATCCTCGTCCCGCTGTCCTGTTTTCCCTGGCTGTGAGGAAGCTGGGCCGATGGCCCTCAGTGCACAAAATATAAAACAATTCCCAACCCCGAGGCCACGACATGCCACCGCCATGTCCTCTATTCTGCCGTGTCCCCGCTCTTGACGGGCCGCCCGGGTCCTGCGCTGACTGGCACGTGGCGCAAGGCTGTCACCAAAAAAATCAATAGCTCCACAATCTCCATCGACGCTCCTGCCCCCGGCACCCTGGATGTTCAACATGTACTGCAACTGACTGGCAAAAAACACGTGGCCCCGAGATGGGGGCCTTGCCAGCACCGGCCCGATGCGCTGGCTTACCTGCTGGGTTGGCTGCAACACTGACCGGGCGAGTCCACATCCTGCGGTCCCTGTGGTGCAGCTCCTCTTCTCCGCTGGCATTCCAGAAAGGCAGCACCGGCGGCGATCCCGGTCCTACCCTGTGGCCATGAGCACCTTTGCAGAGCCGGGATGCCGCCATCTTCAGCTGGCACAGCACCTTGTGTGTCCTTCCCCATGTGCCAGCTCCAGAAGTACCCCTGGGCATGGGAGACGCTTCTCCCCCGACGCCTTCAGCCCTCCTCACCGCCCCCTCTGCCGCTCCCAGACCTCCCCAGGTTGGCCCCAAATTTCTCTCTCCCCGCAGCAGAAATACTAAACTAGCCCCAGTCACACAGGGCTGGAGGTATCGCAGAGAGCGGAGGTGATGATGAGACACCGTGGTGCACCCCGAGGCTGGCAGACCCGGCACTGAGGATGCCCCTGCCCCGTCCTTCTCCTCCCCGGGTTGGCTCCCCTGTCCTCATCCGCCGGGACGGCGTCAGACTTTCTCGTGCCATGTAACGTGCCATTGTGTGGAACGTGTTGGCTGTCTGAGGCCGGCCCCGCTGCAGCTCAGCTGGGCGATGGACCCCATCGCTGCCATGTTCGGATGCTTGGCGGGGGGGGGACACCGGGCGCCCGGGGTGGAGGAAGCACGGCTCCCGGGGGGGGAAGTCTCTCCTGCCAATGGCCAGTCTTGAATTTCCGTCGATCATTGTATTCCAAGGGTGGCTATACTACCTGAGATTTGTGCATGTTACATTGTAGTTGTAACCTTTTCTAATTCGGCAAGAATAAGAGATGGTTGTGATTGTGCAGTGTATCAATAAAGTTTGACGAACTTTGTACCTTCGGGGCTTTGCTTCGTGGACCCCGCGTGCCCCGGGATGGCTCCATTTCTTCAGTTGGAGCCTCTTTCGATTGCCCCCTGCAACGGCAGCACTTGGAGCCCCCCGACCCGGGCCCTGGTGCTGTTGGCCTGTCCCTCACCTTGTCCCTTGTGTCCCTCCCCCAGGAAGTGGAGTTGCGTCTCTCCAAAGGGTCCCTGATCCCTTCTGCCTCTGTCCCCCGGCCACCGATGAGCACGTACCTGCTGATGGAGCCCCTGAGGGGTAAGGACGGGCTTTGCTCTCATCGCTCACCTATGTTCGGCAGAAGCAGCGTGGTTGCGGGGGGGAGCCTCTGTCAGGCGACTGAGATGTTCCCAGCATCTTCTCCATCATCTTGTTACAACGCCCGCTGCGACAACTAAACCTACCCCCGCGCAAGGAACACCTCCGCAGACAACATGCTCCTAATGATGGTATGCTCCTAAAGATGGTATGCTCCTATCGTGACCTGACAGCACGTAACACAAAACGTCTTCGTCAAACGACAAATATGACAAAGACGACAAAGACCGAGAGGAGAAGGCGCCATGACCCTCGTCATCTCCCTGGCACAGCTACGACCACCCCCTGAAAATGCGACCCCCGCTTCCCAGGAGATGCCACACTTCTCTGTTCCATCAACCAGGAGGAAACATTCAACAAGCTCCCCTCCTGTGGGACTGGATGCCGGGACACTTTGCGATCCATGCCTCGCCGACTGGCTCAAGCATGAGCTGGTGGGTGGCGGTTGCCCAATTGCCCTGGCTGCCTGGTCCTCTCGTTGCTGCATGCCACCTACACAGCTTGTGTGGCCACCGGGTGGATCAAAGACTGGGTTTCCCTAGAGAAATCCCAAAGCTGATGTCTCTTGACCATACGTCCCAGGATGGGAATGCTGCTGGTGGCACCTGGGCTGAGTTGGGGAGACTGGGGGCTGCGGGACTATTGCAGATGCATCAGAAGTGTCGCTCACTTTGAATGATCCCCTTGGTGGGACCAGACCTCCTTTTGCATACCCCGATGAGTACAGGAAAAGCCTGGTCCCGAGTTTATCCCTGAACTCTGCAACAAACTGCCTTGCCACTGATGGCACATGCGCGGCCCATGGCTAAGCAAATGGCCCCGTTCTGGCACTGCTACTGGCTACTGCCACCTCACACATCAGGGACACCTCTGCTGTCCCCCTGGAGTGAGCCCTGCACAAAGGTAGGTCCTTCCCAAAGCCCAGCAGTGTCCCCAGTAAAGGGAACCGGGAGGGCTGAGCCATCCTGCCTGGGTGGTGGTGTCCCTGCAGCTTTCCGGGCTGTCTGAGCCTGGAATACAGCCTCCCGACCTCGGGCGCAGGATGAGCTACGTCCCCACCTCCACGTTCCCTTTCCCATCCGTGCTGGGGACAAGAAGCTTTCCTCCAAGATACAGGTGGTGAGTCAAGCAGCATGGCTGAGCGCCACGAGAAACCCTCTCTGCTCTGAGCCTCTTCCAAAAAAAAAACAACCAAACCCATAAGGGAGCCAGGACTGACAGAATATAACTACAGGTGCTGTGAAGCCACGCTCACCTCTTGCACATGCTCCCCCTCGCTAACGCTTTCTATTTTACCATGCCGGTTCCGCTGGGTATCTGGCAATGGACCTGCCTCTGCTGCAGACAAATGCGTACAGATGCCTAAACACCCTGGCTGACGGCATGTCCCGATGCCTCGCCTGCATCCTCCTCTTTCGTACCATCACCGAGCACCGAGAAGGCAACATGGCCCTGTTCCACCTTGAGCCTGGCTGCAGTGGGGTTCCTCTGTGACCCTCGGCAATACCCAACCTGTGCCTAAGGACAAGGACTTCGCCTGCTACGTCCAGAGGGATGGAGGGCATATTTTGGGCCGTGACCTCTGTCCCTCCCCAGCAACCAGAGACACCAGTACCTATGTAAACACTACATAAATGTATCCATCCAAGCAGCCTCTCTCTGACTTGCTCTTTGTCCCGCAAACTCTGGCATGGGACTCTTCTTGATCACTCACCTAGACCACTTAAAAATTTACAATTACAGAGAGGAGGTGAGGGTGACAGCCCAGTCACTTCCATACCCTTCCTTGGGTGCTGGTGGGATCCCTCCCCGCATCCTGCCAGGCTCTGGGTGCCACCTCTCCTGCTGGGCTGGCTCTACCTAGAGTCCTAAGACCTGCACAAAGACCTCCACCATCTTTTCCCCTGGGAGAGGCAGAGGTACGTCGGCTGCAAAAGACAAAACCAGCTGCAACACTTTCTCCTATAAACTATGGGCACTGGGACGGCTGGCTCCTGCCACACACCTCCTTCTGTGCCACCTGACCTTAGGATGTGTAAAACTGCCCATGCCCGGCTGTCCTGTCCCCACATCCTCACTACCCTGTCCCTTACTTGGGACATGCTGAAAACCTTGGAGCGCAGCTCTTCCCTTGCCCCGTGACGGTATTGCTTGGTCTCTACGTGTCATGCCGCAAGGCTACTCCTGACCAGCCCTTTGGCCCTCTCCCTGTTCTCCGAGCTCATCTCTTGGGTTACGCCAACTCGTAGTAGGGTGCACAGTAAAAAAAAAAAACAACCAAACCCAAAACATTCCCACCATCGCTAACACATCGCTCACAATCAGTTTGCGATCCTACAAAACCATGACGGCTGTCTTGAAGAAGCCAGCACCCCAGAGCCTGCGATCGAGGCTGAGAACCAAATCCACTGAAAAACATTCTGCATGTCAGCAAAAAAGCAAGACAATAGCCCAGAAAATCTTGACATGTTCTCCACCTGCATGGACAGCGAGTTGCACCTTCGCCCGTATGCAGCTTTGCCCGGGGGCACCTGGTTTCCTACACCCACCTGGCATCACTGCATCGCTCCTTTCCATGGGACTCGCTTCTGCTGCTCCGTGAGCATGCCCTGCAACGTTGTGCCGCCGGGGACAAGTGCTGCATGGAACACTTTTGGGGTGCTGAGCGGCCGGGTGGGATGCTGTGCATGGGGAATAGAGCAGAGCTGCCCCCCACACCCTCCCCATCTACTCACTGCAGCCTTACCTGCGATGGCATCCCCTCTGGGCTCGCCGCCGAGGTCCAGGTGACATCTCTCCGACGTTCTCCCGGCCTGGCGCCGTGATTCGGTGCTCCCACCCCATGTCCCTCCCCCGGTGTCCCTCCCCGGCAGCGTTTCGGGGAACCCCATCCCCCACGGCAATGAGCACCACAACCAGACGGAGCGGCCACATGGAACAATCGTTTTAATGGATAGGCAGAGAGAGCCCCCTCGCCGCCCGCCTGCCCGCG
>VWZL01002009.1:102231-144141 GCA_013396915.1 Stercorarius parasiticus | reverse complement strand
CAAAAAAAAAAAAAAATATATATATATGTATATTTATATATACTGTATATATATATCCATAAAAAGATTCAGCATCTCCCTCCGCCTCGACGCGCAGCGAGGGTCGCCCGTGCCCTCGGGGGGGGAACTGTTCGGACGACCGCTTTTTGGGCCGGTTTTGGGGGGGAATTCGGCACGGAAATCCTCCTCCGCGCTAACTCGCCGGGCTCGCCAACCTCCTCGGCCGGTCACCTCCTGGGCTGCGCGGTGCTTGGCAAACCGACTTCTCTCCGCTCACTCCCCCTCTCCTTTCCGGATTTCTTTTTTTCTCTCTTCTTTTTTTTTTTTCTGCCTCCCCTCTTTTTTGCATTTCTGTTTTTGTTTTTTTTTAGGAACTAAGAGTTCTAGGCTCGTATCAGAAAATATAATTAATAAAATTAACCATGACTCAGAATCCCTTATCATTCACGATGTCCGTGGGTGGTATGATGAATGCGTGGCTCGACGCCGGTCTCCTTCCTCCCTTTCCCTTTGTGGTGGCATGGAAACTGTTGAAGATCTATATATCTATACATATATATATATATGTATACGTGGAGAAATATATATATATATGTCCTGGAACACAAATGGCGGCACGGTCCGTGAAAAGGCGGGGAAATCTCGGCAAAGAAGAAAACCGGTGCGTCCGGACGGAGGGGTCCCTGGGGGAGGGAGCGGGTGGGCGAGGGCGGCAGAGGGGACTGGGGGGGGGGATATTTCCGTGCCCCCATGGCCCTGCCTGTCCTCTGCAATAGCCCGCAGTGGAGAACGGCGAAAACGAGGGGAAAAAGGGGGTGGGAGACGAAAACCAAATAGGGGGGAAAAGAAAAAGACTCAGTTGCGTTGCATCTTCTGCAGGAAGCCTTGGATTATTTTTTTTTTTCCTCTTTTCTCTCCTTTCCAAATTCCCATTGTGTTTTGTTTTGGGGTTTTTGGGTTTTTTTTTTTGTTGTTTTTTGTTTTTTGTTTTGTTTTGTTTTGTTTTTGTTGTTGGGTTTTTTTTTTTTTTTTGTGTGATTTTCCACTCTCCCCCTCCCCCAGGTGGCCTGGCCGGATACTCTCTCAATTCTTATGATTATTTTCGGAAACGGTGAACACTTCTTTCTCTCCTTTCTGCTTGCGCTCGCTGGCCGTGGTCGTCGCCGCCGCTACTCCGCGGGCCGGCTCTTGGGTCAAAACTGGCGGGCAAGCTGGGCAAGCGGGAGGGCCAGCAGCCACGCGCAGCCGCCTTGCCGCCAGGCGCCATTGTTCCCATCGTGCACTGCTCCGGGACCTGCGGAAAGGGTGACAAACGCCCGCCAGGTTAGTCACAAAACCAACAAAACCCATACAACACACACACACTGGAAGAACCCAACCACACCATTTGGGCCCCCCAGTGCTACGGGACATGGTGGTATTAGCCCATCCTAGACCACCCTGGGCACCCCCACCCTACCACCCCAGTCTTTGGGACACGATGCCCCATGGTCCCACTTTGGCCCTGGATCCCCATCCCGGGCCCATTCCCAGCTCATTGCTGCCAACCGACCTCCTCCAACCCCCTTTTTTTCCATCCTTCAAAATTCGTCCAAGTTTCCATCCACACTTGTCGGGGGGATGATAGTTTTTGCCAAACACTGCCCACACTCTGCCAGCCCCAATGAGCCTGTGTAGGGGCGACCGCCCCATGGTTCCCCTCTTGTCTCCCTTGGGAGAGACACAATAACCACCTGCCCACCCAGAAGAGACACCGCCAGCAGCTCTACACTCAAGACTCCGTGTTTTGGAGAGCCTGTGTGGGGCTTGCCAATGGTCATGCTCTCTGCCCACAGACCCAGAACATCTCAAAAAGAATAAGATGGGTCAAGAACAGCCAAACCCATCCCCACCTATAGGGAGCACAGGGGGCAAGGAGCTCATATCTCACAAAGGGAAAGGCTGCTGAGGGTGTCTGACCTGGTGGCTTCCACCGAAACACCACAAATTGTTGGCCCCGGGGAACAGTAAACTGGGAAAAGATCTCAGGAAGGCATCCAGGCTGGTGCCCTGCCACGGCGGGGCTGCCCTCGAGGTCTGATTAGCCCCGGGACACGTCCCCTCACTCCAAAGCCTGACCGGGATGCTCAGAACCATTTAGTCTCCTGCCAGTAACACTCTTCCAACACACTCACAGACACCTCACAACGCTTCCCATTTAGCCCCAAATCCCAGCATGGTTGGGAAGCCGTGTGGAAGGGCAGATCTGGTGATGCAATTGTCTCCATGCTATATCCATAACCCTCACAACATCCGCAAGTCATCCTGAGGGCTCGACGCATCACTAATGAAGCTATGGAGCCCCAGTATCAAGATGACACCAAGCCAACCGGCCAGCCAATAAAGATGGCATGGCAGAGTACAGTCCATCCTGGCCACAAATAATGCTGTGAAGAGGACTATCAGCCTTCTCCACCCCTACCACGTCCCAGAAAAAAGGCACTAGGAGCATCCCAGGGGAGAAGGACCCTAAAGACCATTTACACAACAACATGGGGAACACAGACCACAAAGACATCCCTGCTTGCACCCCGGTGACAGGGAGGAGAGCGCAGTGGCGACGGGGAGGAAGCGTGGGGGGACGGGACATGCAGAGGGCACAGACCACCACCAGATGGGCGCAGGAGGAGGCAGGACGGGAGGGCAGCTAGAAAACAGCAAAAAAGCCCTAAATCATCACTACACCAGCGGGAGCGGTGGGTTGCGGGGTGAGAGGTCAAGGTGGCCAGTGCCGCGGCTCCCATTAGGACGACTTGGGGCGGGAGCCTGAGGGAGGACCCGCAGGGAAAAGGAATGGGGGGAGCACTGGCGTTGTGGGGGTCCCCGAATTACTGACCTTTCCAGGGTGTCAGAGCGGTAGTTGTCTCTTCTAAAAATTAAAAAACAAGCGAAAGTTAAGGCAAAAGGGCAATGCAAAGCGCAGGCTCGAGATGCTTTGCTCAGGCTGCCCTCGACCTGGGGCTGGGGAAAACAAGTGGACGGGGGAGCAAATGTCGTGCTGCTGCCCAAATAGCACCCCGCTCCTCTGGGGCCATGGTCCCTCTGGTGCTGTACAAGCCAAGACGAACCTCCTGGGGGACCCCAGAGCCTGGGAAGGGGTCTGCAAAGTCTGCCATAGCCTCCTGAGCAAAAAGCAAAGCTCAGGGGCTGTGATTTGGGGGATTTTGGGGGTTCAGCTCTCCTCCTGTTCCCCTCCGGCATGGGTTCCGTGCCCATCCCTCTCGCAACATCCCAATGGGTTCAACCCCCTGCAACATCCCAAATGGGTTTAGCACCCAACCGTGTCTGGAAAGCGACACGGACCACACGACAAAGGACAAATGGGAGGGCTTCTCTTTTCCCCAACTCCACAAAATGACGTGGTTCCACCGAGTGCTCCATCACATTACAGACAGCACCAAATGAGCCGCTGAATGAGGCAGCAGGCCTATAATAGCAAGTGCTACATGTTAAATAAAGCACCAGTTGACCTCCCCGAAAAATTAGATTAAAAAAAGGATTAAAAGATGTATGCTACATTAGCCTCTGTCGCATGGCCCCGGAAAGGCTCACGTCACGGTACCCACAGGCATTAAACCTCCATTTGGGAGGGGGGAGGCGCGGGGAGAAGCTCTAAAACACACGCTCAACTTGAGGGAAAAGGGGGTAGTCACAAAATTGTCCCCCCAAACCTCATGCATGAGACCTTTCTCATGCTGCAGGTGGCACAGCCATGGCACGCAACTTCCCTCTTATCTTTCATTATGATAAATACAGACATATTAATTGCCAGACTAAAGGCACCAGTTGCTTAGGGACCGGCGAGCTTGGCCCCTTGATGCTCAATAGTCGCAAGTGGGGCCACCCACCTTGCTGCTAATTACGGGGCGGGGGGTTGTTCCCAGTGGTGTCAGGGAGCCCCGTGCTGGGAGACGGGGGAACCCCACGTGTCACGGTCCCCTCAGGTCCACAATGGGTGCTGGGGGCCTCAGGAGCCTTCCCTCCCTGAGGGGCCTCACTCAATAAAGACTGAAAGGGTCATAAAATCAATGTGACTTTATGGAAATTATGGGCGGTCACAGGACTCTGATTTCATTCCCTGATGGGATTCCCAGTCAGACTCACAAAGCTAAGGGGAATCATAGAATCAGAGACTGATATGGATTGGAAGGGACCTTAAAGATCACCCAGTGCCACCCCCCTGCCCTAGGTAGGGACACCTCCCACCAGACCAGGTCGCTCCAAGCCCCGTCCAACCTGGCCTTGAACCCCTCCAGGGACGGGGCAGCCACAGCTTCTCTGGGCAACCTGGGACAGGGGCTCCCCACCCTCACAGCAAAGAATTTCTTCCTCATATGTAATCTAAATATCCCCTCTTCCAGTTTGAAGCCATCACCTCTCATCCTATCACTACATGCCCTTGTAAAAAGTCACCCTCCAGCTTTGGAGGCTTAGATTTTTGCAGAAGGTTTCATGGTGTCCCACCCAACACTGTCATCATGGACAAGAAACATCACTCATGGGTTAGAAACCAATCACATAACAGCTTTCACAAAGCCATCAGCACATAGAAGTCATCATTACTTTTGTGGGCTGTTCTTCAAGCCCGCATCTGTGGATGCCGGACCGAGGTCCCACGCTAATTAAGATTTTAAGCCCATAAACCCCTAGGGAGCCTACAACACCCAGGCTAGGGTCATACATGTAGCCTGGGCTACGTCGGGTGCTTGGCATGGCCAACTTGGCACAGCCACCCTAAGGACGGACCCAGGCTGGGGCAGCTTGGCTGTGCCAGAAGTGTTCATCTCCCTGAAAAATGGGGTTATGGGAGACATGAATGACCAGGAAGATAGATGAGCTACTGTTCCTAGGCAACGCTAACAACGGCTTAACAGGCAGGTGAAGAGGCTCATGTTCATAACTTACAGCACAGGCTTTTTGGGGGAACAAACAGTCATTAGGGTCATTAACATCCAAGGTTAGCTCTACATTGAAGCTGCGGGCATGGAGCTGAGCAACTGAGATGGGACCAACGCCTCTGCCACAGCTCAGGGGAACCCAACACAACTGCTGATATCGACAGCGGGCGAGGACAACCTCCTCTTGCGATGCTGTCCGGCATCCTCAGCTCTCCCCAAACTGCTTCCCAGGAACTCAACACGCCTGCCTCACCATCCTGCAACAACACGCTAAACAAGCCAACACACACTTCAAGACTGCCTGCTATCTCGGTGGCCTTTGCGTGGCTAAACACCCAGCCCGCTGGCCCTGAGACACCCCACTGAGGGGTCTGGGGGTGAGGAAGGCTCGACTCCCCCTCTGCTCCCCTCCAGACACACAATAACAACACATGAGGACAACACAAGGCAGAACAGTCAGGGACACGATGCTTTAAAGCACAGAGTGTCATGACTTGCTTGGTTCATGCTGCTTGAGCTTGTGCACTCAGAGAGAAAACAATGGAAGAGATAAATTACATGACAACGGATTATTTACAACTTTGCAAAGACATCTGCACGGGAGATGCTCGGGATGATAGCAGCTCATTGCCAACGCAGTGTCTCCTTGCCAGGGAGAACAAAACTATCTGCGAGGAAAAAAGGATGGGTTGCTTTGGGGGTCTGGAGTGACACAACACACGGCATGACCATCTCAAAACAGTGACAAATACCACAGAAGCACCTACCGAGCCCCTGCTACGCCGGGCAGCGCACTCGCTCACACTAAACCAGTAAAGCTTCCCATACACATCAAAGGAAGGGAGACACGAGATAGGCATTGCTGTCTGCAAAGACACGCAGGAGTACAGCAGCAAGGGGAGACCAGATTTCCAAAGACACCCTTCCTCCTACCCCGCGATGCTTCCTTCCTTCTTTTAACCAGGTTTTCCTTCCACTTCTTGCAAACACCATACGCCTACAAGGCGTCTGGGTCTCCGCATTTGGACCCGCCCGGACTCTTCTGCGCTCCAGCCCCATCTCTCCTAGGGAAAACAGGGCCTCCTACAAACTCCTTGTGGGTTTAATTAAGTCCACTCTACACGCTAGGGAAGGGTCTGCAACACCATGAGGGCTCCAGGCCCTAGGAAACAGGAGCTTTCCATCAAACGCTCTTAGCAGTGATTAATGACAACCTCCCACCCCACTCCACGCTTTGCTTACCATGGGCTGGTATTAACGTCACCCACGGTCACTGCTCACCACTGTGTGGGACGGCCAGGGGGAGGATGGGTTGCAAGGAGGAGGACAATGTCAAGGTGACGTCGGGAGGGGACGGAGGTCCCCAGGCCCCGCTTCTCCCATAGGGTTCAGCAATGAGGACAGCCCGCCTCGTATCCCGGGCAGGGAAATATCCCCACTGCGGTGGCCAGGGATGAGGTTTGACAAATCTATCAAGCTATTACAGCCCTTCCTGGCCGTGAGCTGTCTCAGATGGATGCAGTGCTCTCATCCCAGCTCCGGCACACCAAGAAAAGAGCCCCTGGTCGAGGGTACAAAGCTGCTCCCCCTCTCCACCTTCTGACCTTCCCATCTCCCTCTGGCACCATCACTAAGAATACATCTGCTTGGCAGGAGCGGAAAACGCGACCTGGAAGGTGGCAGAGCCACAGGGTCCATTTATTTTCAGACAGGCATGGGGTGCGCGGCGCCACAGCCCAGGGTGTGGTCCTGCAGGTTTGCTGTGACGACCCTAAGCACCATCTTTTCTCCCGCCGATCAACACAAGAAGATGCCTTCGAGCACATTCTCTCCTAGGAATTCATCAGAGCAAGAAGATGGAAACCCGCAGCCAACTCCTAACTTTGCATCAACGGTGGGCCCCAAACACGGTGCCAAACACCTCTGAACAGTGGCAGACATGGTGCTTGAGTTGGGAGGTGGGTGTGGAGGCTTTCATGCTTCCCCTGGTCTTGCTATGACCTCTGATCCACATGCCGGGGCAAAAGGATCACAGTAGCAAATGTACCTTTCCCCAGAAGACAAAAAAAACCCCATCCCATGTCTTGCGCATCGTTGGACTTGCCATTAAGCCATGTCCCCACCCCAACCGGCTCCCTTGGCCCTACTCACCATAGAGGATCATGCTGGCATTGGTGTTCCCTAGCTGGTTGGAGGCGACGCAGGTGTAGTTGCCGTAGTCCTGCTCGGAGACGTTGAAGAAAGTCAGCCTGGAGAAGAAGGCTTTGTTCTCCACTTTCAGGCCTTTCTGTCCTTCAGCCAGCCTGGGAGAAAGGCAGAAGGGGAGAGGGTCATGGGGATGTCACCCACTATTTTCCATCACCCGCTATCCCCTGGTCCTGCCTGAGAGAGGGGACATCGAGGCCGGGGAAAAAAACAGGCATGAAGAGGGAGAAGGGAAGGTATTGGGAGACATGTGGGAGATGGATGCGGCTCTGCTGGGTTTTGACCCTTAGATGCCAGCCCGCATCGTCCCCATGATGTCTACAGGCATCCTCATGGATGCAGAGTCACTGCTGAAGGCTTTGGGGCTGGCCAAACGCTGTGCAGCAGAGGGAGGGATGCTCACACGCCCAGGGACGGTACCTGGGAAAGGCTCCTTCTCACCCAGCAGAAGAGCTGACTTCCCTCTCAGGTCAGCCTCCAGGGCTCCTCGTTCCTCCCAGTTCTGCAGGACACCTTCTTGTGCCTTCCCCTGCCTGACCCCCACACGCCCCTGGACCTCACAGAGGGGAGTTCATGGGGCTGGCAGCATCCACAGGCAGCAAATGCTGCAGCAAACCCCTTTGATGGACAATAACGCCAGCGCTGTGGTGCTTCTCAGCCGCCACAAATGCTGAGGCATTAACCAAGTGCATTGACTTCCCTGAACCGGTGTCCTGTGGCTCTGTCACTTGCTAATTCCTCACGGGAGGTGCCGGATCCCCATTATTGCCCCCGCGGGGCTCTGACAGCCGACCCAGCCAGGCTGAGCCCGCTCCTGCCACTGCTTTGTGGGCCCTCATGATCTGACCTACTTCTGAGCGAAGCCTTTCATCCCCCACACAAACCTCCGCCGCTTTGTACCCTCCGCCTGCTCCTCTCCTCCCAACACAGCCTGGGCAAGTACCCTCAGACTCCCCTGTACCTTTTGTAGCATCTTTTCCACCCAAAACATGCCTCCTAATTAGTGACCTGAGTGGCTCATCGCATGCTGGGATGCTCCACAAGCCTCTCTGGGCTTCTCAGGGAGAAGCAAGGCAAAAATGGGTTAAAAAAAGCCCCTTTGCCTGGGGTCAGAGAGAGATGTTAGCACAAGGGTGGGCTGCACTGCTCCCCTCCTCGGTCCGCAGCCACGGCCTCTGCTTTGGTGGGACATGGGAGATGCTGGTTGACCTGAAAGGGCAACTTTCACCCCACCGCTGGGCAGGCTGTCTCTGCGGCGTAGCAAATCCTGTCCCTTGACCAACACTGTGTCTATTTCGCCTTTCCAAGACCAAGGGGCTGACGCTGCCTTCTGGGCAAAGAATTTAAAGAGATGACAGGGGTTTCATCCCCTCCTAAGTGCTTGGATTTGGCCTGCTGAGTATCATTCTCGGCTGTTATGTCTCACCCAAGCAAGGATTTACCATGAGACCATAAACCAGAGGCACGGGCAGCACGCGATGCTGCCCAGGCTGCCTACCGAAAACCCCTCTGACAGAGGATTCTACAAAAAAAGATGCCCTCAAATGCTCGGTTTGCAAATGCCGAAGCTGCTGGCGCTGGGCATGTGCCCTCCCGTTTTGCCCCCGCCCCAGGCTCTTACCGCTTGTCGTCTTTGTACCACTGGAAGTCGGCGGAGGGGACGGCAGAGGCTTCGCACAGCAGGATGCCCTTCTGCCCCACTGGCACCCCGGTGCTCTTGGCGTCCGAGATGTACGGTGGGTCTGCAGGGAAAATGGGAAACCTGGGCTCAGCGCCCGGCAGCCTTGGGGCATCCCACCCCCTCCCCTTGCTCCTCCACTTCCCTTTTCTTTCCCTGCACTTAGGAAGCAGCCCAAACCATCTCCGAGGCCGCGCCCAGCTCCTGCCACTCCGGAACTGCTGTCCAGAGGGTTTGGGGGAGATGGAGGACCCCACGCCGCAGCCCAGAGAGGGCTTTCCCAAGGACTGGAGCCCCCACGGGTCTCAGGAACCACGTGTGACCCTGTGCAGACCCCAGACAGCAGAAGGGGGGTGGCCAGAGAGGAGACTGGGGCATCTTCATCCCTGTCTCTGAGCACAAATGGTGCTGCTTTCTTCCTCACTCTCTTTCTTTCTCCCTCTCTCATTTTTTTTTTTTTCTAATGGAAAAAAATTCCTATTTACTGCTCACTTCTTTCCTCTCCCCGGAGGTTATCAGCATCTCACCATGGGCGGAAAACCCAGGTTGAGGGAGACAGCTGAGAAGGAGGTGGTGGAAAAAAAATGGAGCTCGACTTGAAAAGAAGGGGAAAAAAAGGGCAAAACACCACCTGCTCAGACAACTGCCGCCGCCTGTCTCAGCTCTGGGGCGAAGGCTGGGTTCGCCCTGCTTCCCACCACCAAAGTCCCATCCCCGCTCCATCCCTGGCCCCCCAAGCCCCTCGGCTACTCACAGTTGACGGTGACTTTGACTCGCTGGACGACGGGCGCTGCCACGTCGTTGGAAGCGCTGCACTCATACTCGCCCGACTGCTCCCGCGTGATGCCCGTGATCTCCAGGTACTCGTCCTCGCTGATGAAACCCACGGCTGCAGGAGCAGAGGGAGAGGGCTGTGAGTGATAGGGAGGCACGGCAAACCTGTGTCACGCCGCCCTGGGACACGCGCCTTGTCCCAGCCACAGCACCCCAAGAAAAATCCTGCCAGAAAGGTGCCTGCTAGCACCGGACCACCGCGCTGGCCCCGGCTGCGCTGGAGCATCACTTGCTGGAGATGCGCAGGGTGGGCAAAGTGGTCCTCGCCAAACCTGCACCGTGCTGGAATCACCTGAAATCAGCTCTCCTTGGCATCTCCGCATCCCACCCTCCTGCTGGGAGGCACCGCTGGGCTCGCCCAGCTCTACACAGACACCCCCCTTCTCTTATTTTTCACCTTCAATTATTTCACAGCCACTTTATTCCCATTAGTTGCGGTGCCAACATCTCCCTTTAGCTCTGTCTCTTTATCCCTGTGCCTCTCCAAACTCATTTTTGTGATACTCATGGAGGGCTGCATTGGCCCCCATCTCCCACACTCGGGCTGTACCACGGCTCCTGGTTTTTCTCAAAGATGCAATCGGTGGCTTTTTCCTTTTGTCTGGCATTTTACTGGCCCCCCTTCCTTCCAAGAGCCCGCTCCACTTTGAAGCGCTCCTGGAAACCCACGGCGCTCAGCTGGCGCAACGCAGGTGTTGAGCCGTGATAGTCTCCAGGTTGCCGGAGATCGCGGCGGTACAACAAACGCAGAGTTAAATAAAGAAACTCGGCAATTAGGACATGTCTGTCAAACGTCTCGGAAAAAAAACGCCGCTCGCCCCCGAAATGAATGGCATGAGTGGGATTTTGTCAGCCCCCGAACCGGGACAACTTCTCCCTTCCTTCCTTTTACATCCCCCCATCAGATCTCCCGCCACCAAGATGCCGTAATTACTGTGCCGAGCATCTCTGAGCCCAGTGTCACACTTAATATTCCTATAAATTTTAAACGGTAGTCCTTGGTACATATGTGTGGCAATTGGTGTCATATTTTAATTAGGCTTGCCCTACACCATCTGAAATTAATAATAGCTCGAATTACCAGTGTAATTTATAAATTAACATTGCTGCAGCATTAGGAAATAAATTAGCTCTGGACAGCTGTTTCTGGGAGTGAGTGCCAATGGCAGAGAGGCCGAGTGCGGGTCCCTGGTCCCCAGGGAATGTGACGAGCTCGGTCGGTGGAGCCCTCACTTCCCACCCATCTCCCACCATCCCCACGCTACTGTGACCCGTCAGGCTGTGGCTCCCCGCTCTCAACGGGTCAGCTGTAGGCATCTTGCTCCGGACAAATATCAGCAAAATATACACGTGGGATTCTCCCTTCAGGGCACACGCCACCTTCTGCATCCCATTGGCTGATACTTTTATAGCATCTCTTCCCGCGGTACATAAATAGTGAGCGTGGCCACACGCCACCGCCCGCCATCTGGAAAGCACACGTATGGGGGGGTTTGCCCCATTTCTGTATCACCCCCACACAGCTCGACACAACCAGCACCCCGGGCACCCACTGGCATCCTGCTGCCATCCCAGGTGCGGCTGTTGGCAGCTCAAACTGCTGCAAATATGCACAAAATTCATGAAATCCCACCCGGGCTCTCCCCTGCACCAGACCTCACGGTGGCCACGGGACTTTGCAGGTCAGCCGAACCGAGGACCCCCAGCATCCCACTCTCACAGGCAGATCTTACTGGGAAAACAGCCCTACGCCTCCCCATGAGCTTCGGAAAGGGGTGAAGTGAGTTTTCCCTGTGATGGATTGCCCACGTCCACCCGCACCGAAATTCCCACCCGCGCGGCCAAAACCGCTGCGCTCATCAGTACTTTGCACGACCAAAGGGCTGGATATGAAGGCATTACCCCCAGATCAATATCCTTTGGAGATGCACAAACTGCAGCATTATATACAGNTGTAGCACAGCGCTGCCTGCTGATAAAATAATGACACAGCCGGTGGCCTTGGGATGCTCCGTGTGCAAATCTGACTTGGGTTTGTGCAAAGGCTCAGATAACACTCTGCTTCCCAACTAACCAAAGGCCCTTCCTGGAGCCGGCTCGCACACGGCAAGAATTAGCTCTCGCCGTAGCCGAGCTGTAGTGTGAGTCCCCGGTTTGATCTGGGAGCAAAGCAGCTCGAGTGCATTTCATTACCCGGCAAAAGACTTCATTAAGTAACTGCGAGGGTCAGCTTTCCACCTGCAAAAGCTGGGGAAATTGAGACATGAAGGTGTCCTTCTGTGCCCGCATAGTGCTGAAGTCTGAGATACGTGCGCAGTAATCGGCCGACGGAGAGGCAGAGAGCGACGAGTTCAGGGTTTGAGGGTCTGGCACGCTTTGTATCGGCATCCACGGGATTTCAGATACAGCCCGTCAATGCTGATGTGCAGAGCCCACCCTGGACCGAAATGGGATGCTTTGCAGAGCTGATGTCTGCTCTTGCCCTGATCACGATCTGGTATTACTCATGCTCAGACAATGATGACGACAGCATTAGGAAGACCATCCTTGCTAGCGCAATCGACAAGGAATAAGGTGACAAGAGGGATCCCTGCCCCAGGGGCACCGCTTCACACTGGCAAAGTGTGATGCCAGGTGACAGCGACACCCCACCACGTCCCCCATTCCAAGGGCTTTGCAGGAAAACTGAGTCTGTAAAGCTGCTTCACCACCAGATTTTTCTGGCACCCATGTCAACCGAGGGGCGAAGGCGCAGATCGAGAGTAATTGCCCAAGTGCTCGGCTCCCTGGCCTCTGCATTTTTGCCTATTTATAATGGGAACTCTTGTTGATGGTTGGACAAATCTCATTCATTAGCGACTGCCAGGAGTGGAAAAAACAAATAGATGGGACCTAGGGAGCGGGGCTGGGGTTAAGCAAACACAATCTGTAAGTGCAGATCTTGCTTTATAGAAAGCAACAGGGTGCCCATGTCACCATGGCTGCCAGGGTCCCTCGGGGCTGGCAGGGCATGGGAGGGACATTTATCTGCTCGCCAGGTTGCACGGGGACACAAATGATGCTGTGGGTGACAAAGAGAGAAAAGCACCAACCTAGGTTTTGGATGGGGGTTATTTTCTCCACCCACTCTTACATATACCGGTCCCTTTGGGATTACTCCCACTGCTCGCCCAAGGCTGCACCTAGAGCAACGCGATGGGCACCCAACCACCACAGTCCTTGCCTCCAAAAGCACCCAGGGATGCTCAGGGCAGGGCTGCCCCATGGCCCCATGGCCCTCGGGGACTCCCCCGGGGCCGGAATAAGCCCCTGCTCTGTCTGAATTGATGGTGGGAACTTCTCGAGGCTGTCTCTGCTTGAGCACAATTAGGAGCTGAAATATTGCGGGAATTAATGGGAGAGCTCTCTCATCTCCTCGGGAGCTAGAAAACCATCACAGCCAGCACCCATCCTTATTATTATTAATACTAATAATATAATACAGGCCAGAAATGGATGAGCCATGGACTAGGCAAAAACCTAATCCTTGCTCATCAGCTGAGGATGATGAACTAACCCCGGTGCGAGCTGGGGAGACGCAAAACCGGAGCTTGAATCCGCCTGCTCAGCGAGCAGCAGCCGGTGCACGGACCGCTATGCACTATTTAGGTCTTGCTCTGCCAGACCTGAGACTCTGCAGCTCTCTGTAAAAAAAATCTCAAGCAAGGGGAAGCTGAAGCACCAAGGAGCAAGGGGGAAAACAGCCCGGGGCCGCAAAATAACCAAGATGGACACGATGAATAATGAATAACCAACATCATGAGCAGAGCTGGGCAGATCCAATGGGTGACACCGTGGGGTCCCACCCAGTGCAGATGCAATGAGGTTAGGGCAGATGCCTCGTGCATCCATAGTCCTCCCTCCTCGCCTTTCTCCTTCCCTTGCTTCTCCTCCTTTTCCCAGTCCGACTCGTCTCCCTCCTGCCTCCTCCTCCCCGTTTGCTTCCATTGAACCACTGACAAGATAATAACTCACCGGAAAGCGAACACATGTTCCCAAATTAATTACGTGCCGCTGTCCCCCGGCTCGCCATCGCAGCCATGTTCAGGTCTCTAGAACACATTGCATACTGCTTTCCCTGGCTGAACGCTGCCCGTGAGGCCATTAAAAAAAACACTAAAAAAAAATCAACTGGGAGTGAGGAATTGCTCCCTGCCACCCTTGTCCTGCCCTGCCAGCAAACCAGAGTGTCCCGAGAGAGACAAGTGACACTGCCACCATCATTGCGAGCTCCTGAGGACCACAACCCTACCCGCAACGCCATGCTGCTGCCTTGGCCAGGCACCGATCCTCCTGGCCGGGATCGTCTGGAGAAAGAGAATATTTTATGGAGATAATTTTATTAAAATGTTTACAACAATGCAGATATCGACATCTCACTTCAATCAATAGCACAATTTATTGTCCTTCAAGGTGAACATTAAACCAAGCTTGCCCATTAGTCAATATTTACCTCCAAGGTCTATAAATCTTTATATGGGCTCCAGCGGATGTTGACAGCGACTGATTCCAGATAAGTAAAAGTAAGAGCGTGAAACATTGCTCCTTTTGGAGGTGAAACAGTAACTAGTTAATTACAGTCCCTACAGTGATTCTGAACTATCAATTTATGGCTACTTCTGGCAATAAAAATTAACATCGCGCAGACTCCCAGCTCCGGGTGATGCGCTGAACACGAGCGCCATATATTTCAAACGTCACTCCCATGCGGTAGTGATGGTCGCCCTATAACAGTTTATAGTAAATAAATAAAACACATAAAGGTAATAAGAGCAAATTGTCGGTGCCCGAGACCCGCTTCACCTCTCCTGCGCCATGGCAATGAGTGGAAAAGAGCAGGTTGGGTGATTTAGTAGCATCGCTCGGGCAGCTCAGCTCCCGGTGTGTGGGGAAGGAGATCGCGGACAGAATCACCCCAAACGTGAATTGCTTAAAGCAGGAATGACACAGCCCCGGGTACGAGGGGAAAAAAGGGCTAAGGCTGCACACGCCCCGGCCGAAGACTGGGAATCACCTACTTCACCTCTTATTAATCAGTATTACCCGCTCCTGACTGCTCAATTAACACACGAGGAACAAAGTTCAGGCAGTTCACACATTCCCTTTCCCCTTTTTGCTTGATCAGGCAAACGACACCGGCGAGGGCGGCTTCCCCTCTGCGCACCCCACTCTTTCCCTCTCCCCGGTGACGGCTGAATGCCGCCATGCTCCGGCGGAGAAAGACTGGGGGTAATTAACCTGCTGGAAGTCATCCAGAGCGATCATTAAAAAAACAATTTTTTTTTTTTTTAAGATTACCCTATCGACCCAGGCAAGCATGGCATCCTCCTCTCCTCCTCTCACAAATATTACATCCCCAAATCGCAGGCTCCAGCCCATTTCCACCTGCAACCCCCACCTTAGAGGGGTGATCCCACCCACACGACCAGAATACGCCACTTTTTCGGTATAAACCTCCTCTCCTCTTCATTTTTCACAAGCCTTCAGAAAAAGGACAATAACTCCCAAAACAGGCACACGGCATATCAAAGACTGCATTGTGCTTACATGGGGCCAAGTCTCTCTGTCTCTTTTTGAGGTTTCCCAACAACAAGGAAAGAAATCTCTCCTCTTACATGTTTTTCCATGTTAATTAGCATGTTGCCGTGGCCTGATGTTGTGCGAGGCCCCAGGGGATAATACGCTCACTGCTGGGCTTTTGCATGGCGCTCAAGGCTGCCAGAGCTTTACAATAGCAGCATGGGGTCCCTCCTCATCCTCATGCCCAAGGCGGGGGTGACTGTCACCAATTGTACCACTAAAAAGAGTGGAAACAGCCTGTTTTCCTTGCTTATACTCTTCATTTAAAGGGATTTGGTAGACCTTTCAGAGCCAATTTTGCCCCGTGCCCTTGTACTGTCAGCATGGGCTGGGAGGGGGAGGGATGGCCAGTGCCAACTGCTGTGCCGAAGGCTCCCAACGCAAGCTGAGCAACAGATCCGTACTTGCTATAAAGTCCTTCTCCTGCACAGTATCAATGTCCCCACCTCTCCTGGGCTTCAGGAGTCTCTCATTGTGCAGCATCTCCTTGCGCAGCACCTACAGTCAGTCCCAAGACCACGTTTGGGGCTTACATGTCATAGATTCATAGAATGGTTTGGGTGGGAAGGGTCCTTAAGGATCATCCAGTGCCACCCCACTGCCCTGGGAGGGACACCTCCCACCAGACCAGGTCGCTCCGAGCCCTGTCCAACCTGGCCTTGAACACCCCCAGGGATGGGGCAGCCACAGCTTCTCTGGGCAACCTGGGCCAGGAGCTCACCAAACTCACAGCAAAGAATTTCTTCCTCAGATCTCATCGCAATCTCCCCTCTTCCAGTTTAAAACCCTTCCCCCTCGTCCCATGGCTCCCCTCCCTGATCCAGAGTCCCTCCCCAGCTCTCCTGGAGCCCCTTTAGGGACTGGAAGGGGCTGGAAGGTCTCCCCGGAGCCTTCTCTTCTCCAGGCTGAACCCCCCCAACTCTCTGCCTGTCCTCACAGCAGAGGGGCTCCAGCCCTCCCAGCATCTCCGGGGCCTCCTCTGGCCCCGCTCCACCAAGTCCACATCCTTCTTGTGCTGAGGACTCCAAAGCTGGCCACAGTATGTCCTAAGATAACTCAAATATTTAGCTATTAAGTGGGTGCACGCAACACAACTCACTAGTCACTGGAACACGCAACTTGCAGAGACCCTCCAGAGACCACCCCATCGCCTCCAACCGGTCGCTCAGCTTATATGCACAACCTAGGGCCCATATTCACCACAGACAGCAAAAGCAAGGCACTGGTAGCCGAAAATTGAGTGGGTTCCCCCGACATACCACCGTGACCCACGTCCAGGGCCAGACCTCCCCTGCTGGGGACACCTGCCCAGTCCGCTCGCCTCGCCGGTGCTGCCTAATGCTGCCGAGTCACTCCATTATAGCACCATTGTGAAGAGTTTTTAGCTTAAAAGTCCTTGAAAGTTTCCCACTGTGACTCGTCAAACAAGATCTTTTTCACTTTTCCTCTCTTCTCCGCTAACAATATTTATACTCATTTCTTTTATTGAAATCTATCTGCCGCCTGTTCTATTAAAGCCGCCTGAGTGGCAGCTCCTATTCTCCGGGAGCCTGCAGCCCATCTATTCTCCAGACAATGAGGTACAAGCAGTCTATCTTCTATTGTGCTTCCCGGCCTTCGGCTCTCAAATCTCCCATCTCAAAAAGGCACATCAGAGATGCCTCCAACGCAAAAGATCGGGATCCCGGGTTGTGTGGGGGCTTCCTGGTGCCGGACGGGCTCGTTGTCCTCCCTCTCCCGGGGTGAGCATCTCTGGGGGGATGCTGCCGTGGTACCTGGGATCCCTCAGGGATGCTTCTCCCGCATCCCCTGAGCACCTCGACTGCACACGCAACGGCTTGCTGCTGCTGGGATGTTTGTGCGCCTCAGACAACTTATTTGTTACCCGGAATAAGAGAGGAGCATTAAACCTTTTGTTTGCAAGAAGTAGTTCCTTGGGAAATAAAAGGATTATGGAAATTAATATTTAAAGGAACAAAACAAAACAACTCAGGGACCAACCACCCTTGAACGAGGCTCTAACTCAGGAGCAAACGAGGCGAATAAAGAATGAGCCCTTTTATTTCAGCGCAAGGGAGAGCCGGGCGAGCTTGGAGGTGGCTTAGGGCTCAGCAAACCGGCAGCCACCATCCTCAGCCTCTCCCGGGATACCAGTAAGGACATTGAGCCCCCGTGAAAGGTCCAGATGGCACGTGCTGATCCATTAAGAGTAATTTAGCAATAGTTGAAGTTCACAAAGCACCTAAGTGGTGTCAGATCTATAGCAAAGATGCATGTAGGTCTCATTAGAGGGCTGCTTTTCTTAACGATACTCATGCATTATTTGGAAACACAGAGACGGACACCCTCCTTCTCGGCCCTCAGGGTCCACCAGCTCGGAGGGCGAGGTGGTGGCCCTCATGGTGGCACCGGGAGGGATGGATGCTCCCAGTGGAAGGTTCGGCTACGACCGGCACCAAGCCGCATCCCACACAGCTTTTCTGCCTCCTTGCAGCAACGCGGGCAGAGGCACATGAAAACTGAGGATCAAGGCTCCCGTGGAGACAAGCCCTCTCCAGAGTTACAGATGAAACTGCAACTCCCGTCACTTCCGTGCTCCCACTTGAGCACCGAGGATGCTCTCCGGGCACCTCTCCTCCTCCCGCGCTCTCTCCTGCAGCCTAAGCCAGACCCTAACGAGTCCTCTCTCCTTCCTTCCCTCCCTCTTTCTTCCTCCCCATGATTTTTTTCCCCGTTGCCACTCACAAGGTGAGAGAGGACAGCATCGCCAGAATGAAAGATTCTCCTGCGTGCCCTCTCCCAGCAGCGGCCCTAATTCATTTTTCATGGCCCCTTGCAGTGACAAAAGCCGCTGCTTCTCTCTTGTAAGCGTGCGCCATGCCATAAGTCAAAGCTGATGTGCATTTTCCCCCTGGGTGTCGGAGCTGTGCTTTTGATTTAATTTGTCCTGTTGTTTGGCGCTCAGCCTTTGCCAGTGAGTTCCTTTGGAGAGGCGGCAAGGTAGAGCCCCATCGGCAGGGAGGGGGCTACGTGACAGATGGGGTATGGTGGGGTAGTGTTTAAATAATTTGCTGCGATGATACTGAGACATTGGAGAGTGACAGATGCTGCCAGAGGAAAAAAAAAAAAAAAAATCGCTCAGACAAAACACCCGCACGTCCTGGTTGCGGGAGTGCTTGCTCCCGGATTAAATCCTGCCGCGACTTGACTTTCCTGGAGCCCGTCCCATTTCTGGCAGCTTCCTCCCTGTCTCCAGGAGAAGCCGTGGCACACAAGGCTCGGCAGGGAGAGATAACACCAAGAAATGATGTGTTCCTGCCAGGACTTTTGCACAGCACCCCCAAAAAAACCCATTCCCTCCTGGGGAAATCCATCAAGATCCACCACATCTCCTCCCAACCACGCATCCCTGCATGCCACCGGCGTTGCTCTGGAGGTGACAGCATCCCTGTCCCCTGCCAAACTCCAGGAGCCCCGTTTTCCTCTGGATTTGTCTGAACACCAGCTGCTGACGGCCAAGACCGGAGGTCCCTCTGGCTGCAAATTTAAACCCAAAGGCTTTCTCCCCAGGACAAGCTCTTAAGAAGCAATTGCAATCCAAAGCGTTAAATGGATGTAACCCCAGTTAAGCTGTATTTCAGCCGCATTAAGAAAATATCCCTAAGATGGGAAGCAAGTGGCATAATGGCATTAGAGTGAAAAAAAGCAGCATCAAGTGCCGGCTAAATCCATCCTGAGCGCTGGCAAGAAGTCATGGGGATCTGGGAAACTTTCCCTTCTCCCTGCATATCCCTGCACACGGAAAGCCTGGACCATATAGAAACCCCTCGGTTTTCTATAGATGGGGGATATTTTCCTTCCCTCCTCTTCCCCTGGGACCCCCTGACCCCTGTCCATCCCCCCAACAGCGGCAGGGTGAAGCTCGCTGTCTCCTCTCCATCATCTTTAGCCCATCTTTATTTTTTCAGACAACGCTATTTTCCAGCCCAGTGGCCTTGCTCTGTCCCTCGTGTTTTATGGCACTGATGTCTCCATTTCTGGAGGATCACTTGCAATATTTGTGGCTTGTGGAGAGAAGCCGGGGGAAACGCACGGGGTGGCGAGATGGATCACGTCGGCATGGCCGGGGGGCTGGCAAGGGAGCCTTGACCCTGGGGAGGGGAGATGGGGAGCGGGGAATTGCAGAGATGGATGGTCTCGGGGCACTGGGAGGGACTGGGAACACTGGGACGGGAGAACGGGCATCACTCAAGCCCATCATCCCCTCTCCAGGCCTCCTGTGAAGGTATGGGCCCCGCTGTGGGCGCTGGAGGGCAGCGAGAGGCATCGCTCTGCCAGGGAAAAGCCATTTTAAATAAGAGCAGTGTATCACAGGAAGGGGAAAAACCCAAGGGCTACGGCATTGCTCTGGCTTTAAATTATACTGTAGGAGGATAAAAATAAAAAGAGAGGAAGACAGAGAGAGAGAGAGCGGCAGGAAAAAGAATTGCCATTGTTTTACCAAGCAGATGGGAAAGTTCAGGGGATCAGAAAAAGACTATTATTATCTTGACTCGACTGAGAGAAGATGGGAAAGGAAGAGGCATTTTTTTCCCCTGCAGTGAGTAGCGTCGTGGCAGAAGACATTTCAGCAAAGAGTCGGAAGGAAACGGTGCCATGGGCTCCGTCCAGCGCCCGAGTTATCCCCACGGCCTGGGCACACTGCTGGGATTTGGCTTTTTGTCCCCTTCCCTTGGCAGTGACACTGCATCATGCACCGGGGCGATGGGCAGGGGAAGGGGTGACCGGGGCACACGTCCCTCACCGCCTCCAGCTGTGGCAACAGGCCAGCTGTGCCGTCAGATGTGTCCGCTGCCAGTGGCACTGCAGCTGGGGGCATCCCTCCATGGCACCGCCGGCTTCTGGTCCCCCGTGCTGTCACCAGCTGCCCGCCTGGCGTCACGGCATGACTACCCACCCTAACCGCCCAACGTCCTGCTGCCCTGCCCCAGAGCATCCAATTTAGAATCGTGGAGTCATTTATGTCAGAAAAGACCCTTAAAATCATCGAGTCCAACCATTAACCCGTCACTGCCAAATCCACCAGGTAACCACGTCCCACAGTGCCACGTCTACACGTCTTTGAAATACCTCCAGGGTGTCTTATTTTCTACAAACCATGCAAGGATACACTAAATATGTGACAAATCTCCCCGCTTCTCCAGCTGGCCACGTCACTGTGAGCAGAACGCGATTTTTTTTCCCCTCCCAATTCATGCGACAAGCCCTTTTTTTCTGCGTGTGCAATGGCACCCACAGCTCCGGGGCTATTCCCTGCTGTTCTTTAGCTTGCTACAGGGCAGCCGAGCAGCTCCGGCTCGCAAGCATCTTTCAGCTCCTTGCCCATCCAAGCGCAGAAGCGTTTCTCAGCCTCGTCAGAGACAAGAAAACTCTTTTTCTACCCATGTTCAGGCAAAGGGAAGGGCAGAGCCCCAATGCCCATGGTGCTAGCCAAGCACAAACACCAACAACTGAGTTACAAACCGGAGCAGACACAGGTGCAACATCTTCCCTGCCAAGCATCAAGGAGAGGGAAACCAGATGTCGGAGCATCCCTTACCCACCACATCCCTCCTTGCCCTCACTCCCCAGTTTTTCTCCTTTTCCCTCCAGCATATTTCGCCCAGTTTCTTTCTCTCCCTCCCTCTTTCCCTCTTCCTCTCTCCACCACATGGTCGTTCCCTCAAGTCCCCACACCTCGCCTTGTCACCTTTCCCTTCTTGGCATCCTATATCCCCCCCCTCCTCCCCGGGACACAGAGAGGGGCTGGCAACCTGCCCTGCCTAATCCTGCGGCTACCGACTCCTCGGGCACTTAATATTCACGACAGAGAGAAACATTTCACGGCGAATTGGACGCACATTCAACTGGAAATGGAAATTTTATGACTCTTCTCACTCTGCGCCGCAGATTACACCAGCTGAGAAAACATGGAAGCAAATGAACAACCTGTGAACTGTAAAGTATATTAATAATGAAATCACAGCCTGGGAAATGAAGGCTTTATTCTGTTTATATTCTGCTCCATTAATAGAGAGCGCTCGCGCTAGCTCCACCCCATTAGCTGGCAATCTGTGCAGGGGAACAGCACAGGGGATGGCAGGGGGATGGCTACGGGGGACAAAAAATCTCTGTCCCACTGGGATGAGCTTCACAAGGGCAGGAGTTTGGCTTAAAGTGTTTCCTTGTGCCACCTCCGTCGATGGACGGTGCAGGCAGGTGGGCACAGGAGATGCCTTTGGCCTGGGTGTTCTGCCCCATGCAAGCTCAGTGAGCAGAGGAGGCATTCCAAGGGAAGGAAGGGAGCAGAACACGATGTCGGGAAGAAGCAGAGCACGAATTCAGTGGAAAATTGGCTCCAGAAGCCCCCCAGAAAGGCGACGGTGCCAGGAAAACCATCCATGTGCAGCTTTACGGCAGAGCTGTGCTTCCTCCCTCTGCTCATTCCCATCGCCCTCCTGCCAGGGGTCAGAGCACCTTCCCCACCTCCCCGAGCATCCTTCCCACCCCTCATCACGACTTCCCATCCCACCAGGGATGGAGGTACCCCGCAGCCCTGAGGCCACACTGATGGCCGCGGGGGGAGTGGCGGCAGACGGAGCCGGGCTAGCAGGGCTTGGGCAAATCAATATTTCGGTGCTATTCCTTGTGCCCTTGGCTGGGCAGACCTGGACCACATGTGTGGCAGCCCGGCCGGGCTCTCTCCTCCCCAAAAACAACTGCGACGGCTTATGCAAAGCACATCACAGGAGCTAAAACGAGCCTGAGCCGAGTTTTCTATAGCTGAAGCGACCTGGTGTTGACAGAATGGGGACGCGTTTCCACAGCTCAGATTTTTATAATAATACCTCGGGGGAGTCGCTGGCAAAGTTTGGCCCAAATATAATTAGTTTGCACAGCTATTAGGGGCTGATAAAAGGTTTTAATTTGTGTGGAGATCTCTCGAATCTCAGACACTCCCGTCCCTTGCTCTTCCCCATGCCAGCCGAATGAAAGGCGAGTCCCAGGCAGGGAGCGAGATGCCGACACAAAGCCACGCATTTACTCAGGAAGGAGGGATCCACGCTCATCGCTAAAGAAGGGACAGAAAATCTGGAAAATCTGGAAAACCAACACCGATGGCATGTTGGGTTTTGTCCGCCTTGTCACACTGCCCCAAAGAAATAACTAACGTATCCCCTTCTTCCCATGGTCAGCCAAGGCACCACTGGGGATGGAGAAAGGATGCCGAAGGGTGGGATGCTCGGGGTGGCGATGGCGTTATCCCGGGCAATGAAAACGAATCGGAACTTCCCTGCTTCCCTAACCTGGTCCTGCAGGGCTGACCAGATTATCATGAACATGGGTGAGCTCGGGAGCAAGACAAATAAATCTCCAATATTCTTAATAACATGGCTTCATATGGGGTGCCGGCTCCCTCGTGCTGGGCACGGCGGCAGCGGAGATTGGGGTGTTTTGTGACACCGCTGCGGCTCTCGCCCTTGCAGGAAAGGTTGCCAGTGCCCGACGGGATGAGCTGAAGGGTAAAACACGGGCGTGCAGGCAGAGCTGCCTGCTTTTGTGCCCCAGTAAGGCAGCGACCAGCAGCATCGCTGCTCCACAAGAGCCACCAGCCCACCCGCTTCCCCCAGCTGAGATAAGGAGCCGAGCACGCTCTGCCTCCAGCAAGGAGGGAAAGCGTGACATTGCAAAGCTATGTTTAGGGAATATGCTCAAGCTGAGAGGGTTTTTGTTGTTTTTTTTTCCCTTCCTTTTCTTAAGGGGAAGACTGCCTCATTTGTAGCTGGTAGGGGTCTTGTTATTTTTGGACAAAGATGCGTATTTTCAAGGCGGCTATGCCAAATATGCAAACAAATCAGCTCGGAGAGTTCATTTCCACCATGCGGGGAATCAAAAATATTACTTTTTTTATATATATATACATACACACACACATACAAGTACATAATCTCCCATTCCTTAGAAAGAGCAGGAGGAACCAGGGCGCGTCGGTGGAGGGGAATTGCTAAAAGGAGCTCCCCAAAGCCAAGCACATAACCGTGTTGAAGTCGCTCCTGGAGGAAAGCAAACCCTGGAGCCTGTGATGTGATGCCACCACATCCTGGCTCCTGCCGGGCCATATCCTACTCCCATGGGAGCCGATGGAGAAGCTGCCAATGCTCAAGGGGCAGGATCCCATTGCCAGTCACAGCGTGTACCAACAGCAGCCACCAGCTTCTCCTTCATGCTGACCATGCCCAAAACCAGGGTCCATCTCAAAGTTCTCCTTCTCCAAGAGCACCGCAACCTACTTATTTGCACCCAAAGTGACCCAAAGCCACCCATGACCCTTTTCCTGGCTGATCTGTCCGGCGCATGCTGATTAAGCGTGCATCAAACCCGGTGGCAGATTTACAGGTTAACAATGATTTAGTGGAGTGCACCACAGCCAAATTAATGCCGGCTATAATGTAGTTTACCTCATTAAACAATGCACACCAAGATCCTGTCTGTTGTAAAACAATTGGTCTCTGAAGCCTAGTGTTCATCTTCCAGGGTTGCTGGGAGATAATAAATGGGTAATATTCCGGCGATAATGGTAATGGAGTCACGGCTCAGAGCTAATATTATGGCAAAGCAGTAATTATTTCAACAGTAAACAAGGGGACGGTTGAGCTGCCGACAGGATTGGAGCCGGTTGAAATGCTTCAGTTAATTTAGCTGGAGCCTGGGCCCACAACTGCCTCTTGGAAGGAGGACAAGGTGCTCGGCCACCAAATAAGTGGGCTGAGCCTCCACGAGACACACGGCCACCACGAGACTGGGGGACGCACGCAAGGAGGTGAGGTGGGATGTCACGTTGGCACAGTGGCCAACCCAACGCCGCAGCTCAGGGCTGGCCCTGTGCTCCATCATACGGACAAGGTAGGACAACTCCTGACCCTCCTTTGGGACACCACTTGTGTTGGCTCGCACAACATCTCAAAAGGAGACAGAAGACTACGCGGAAGCAGGAGACCCAGGATGAACAGAGAAGCAGCCTTACACAAACCATCTGCTCTCACCCAGAGATATTTCCCTGTAAAAAGGACTCGCAGAGAGCATGGCCCTCTGGTCTTAAGTTAATTAGATGACTTGAGGCAGGGTTACAAGGAGCCACCTCGCGGGACGCTGGGCGGATCACTGCGAGGGACAAGGCAGCACAGAAGCGGGCGGAGAATTTCCCACCCAAATGGATTCCCCTTCTCTTCGTGCATCCAGATCTGATGTCCCACCTACCAATATCCCCCCGCCTCCTGTCCAGAGAGGACTCTGGAAAGCTGAAGGCAGCAAGCCATGTGCTTAATGGACAAACCTCTGAGAAGGGAGGATGTGTCCCTTTCCCAGGGATAAGCAACTCTTCAAGGTGGATTTTTTTTGCAGTTGCCTGTCCTCTTGTTTTAAGCCCCACCAAGAGCCAGAGAGAATCAATATATCCAAATATACCAGACTTCTCCCAGAGTCCCTTTGCTGGTTTGCTGCTGATGTATAGACAGATGATCTCGTGAGACCTCTGTCACATTAGGCCACCGTGTCTCATCTATCTTAAGTGCATATACGAGCTGTGATTACTACTGCATCTGAGTGCCTCACGTCTTGAATATATTTATCCTTCCATCGGTCCTGTGAGACAAGGGACCGCTATTGTACCTCTTCCAGGGGGGACGTGTAGGACCACGGAGGTTAAACGGAGTGATCACAGAGGATATCCGGGCTGTGGCCACGTCAAGATCCTCCAAGCATCTCCCCTGTCTCATGCCTCTGCCTGGCAAAGCATCCCAGTGACACTTACCCCGCAAATCACATCTTGGGCTCAGCTCAGGGCTTCGGCTCCGCACAGGATCCAGCCTTCAGCACCCAGCCTAATCCTGAGATTAATGAGGGATTCCCGCTGTACAGACCTCTCCATCAGACCTCTTACGAGTAAATACACCAGCAAGCCAAACCGCAGTGTTTCCCTAGCCTGGCAGACACTGTCTGAAGCCTCACACTAGAATCCATCATACTACAGCAATAATCAAAAAGAAATTAGACAAATCCATGGCAGAAAACTCCATCAAGGGTTGTTAAGGATGATGACTTGGATGCAGCCTCTGGCTCAGGATGTCCATGCATGGCAGATAGGTGCTGGGCAGGCAGATATGCGTGCATCATGGTTTTTACACCCTTTCCTCATGTCCCTGGCCCCATCAAGGCAGGATAACCATGCTTGCCGTTGGAACACAGAGCTCTCGTTATCATTACTGCTAAGCCTTGCCTCCTCCTCCTGGGGCAGAGGCTGCCGAGCCCTCATCCCTCCTGGGAGAGCCCTCACTTTGATTCCTCAGCACATTTCCCCAGCTTAAGGGGAGGCATGACGAGCCTGGTGTCTGCAGCACGGATAAATATCCCCCGGTTAGCTCTGCTAGCGAGCAGCTCCACGTGCTTTGGCATTACCCCGTGCCCAGCAGCTCGGGACACTGCACTTGCTCTGAGCCAAGAAATCCCAACCTTCGTCCGCCAAGAGATGAAAACAGGGCTGACAACATGGCAATCGCCATGACAACATCAGAGTTACCCCCCAAATAAATAACAAGCCCAGTAACTATGGAAACACCTGAGTGACCCAAACCAGACTATTAACTAGAAGACCTTTCTGCAGTTTACAGATGGCATCGGCACCATGAGGCTGGGGACTGTAATACATCTGAAGCCTTGGAAACAAAGAGATGCTCAGTGCCTATGGGTGCCATCTGGAGGGGCAGAGCCCCAGAGTGGTCAAGCCTCCTCCACTGAGGCAGAAGAAGCCGTGACTGCACCAGCTCCCCGTCTTGTTCCACCTCAACCCATTCAGCTGCGTGAACAGGCATCGCCGAGGGTCAGTACAGCATTACGGGTAGACGTGGTGTTTAGCGACATGGTTAAGTGATGGTTTTTGTCAGAGCTAGGTCGATGGTTGGACTCGATGATCTTACAGGTCCCTTCCAACCTGGGTGATTCTACAATTCTATGATTACTGGGAGAAGAAATAGAAAAGGGAGAGAAGATAGGCTATAGCACATCACGTTTGGACTGGCCACGGCATCACAAAACCCTTCTCCAGAACCAGCCTCCTGCTTTTTTGCTCATGGCAGGAGGATGAGGATGGGCACAGGCAGGGCCAGCCACCATGCAAGGCTCTGATGGAGGCACCAACAAGGCCATTGCTCCCGCGATTCACTGGCAGGAGACTCTTGCTCAGGATCACTCATCTCCCGAGCTCTACAGCAAAAATGTTCTCCTCCTGCTGGCTGCGGGGAACTCTACCAGCCCCCAAACCAAAGAGAGCCTCAAAAACAGGCTTAGTGGCTCCCATAACGTGGCAACAACTGCAGACGTGAAAATTCAGCAGAGCTTACCAGAACAAGCTGCTAAACGCATATTACACCAGACCAGAGGAAAGCAAAGGCGAGAAAACATCCGAGCAGTAAGGGAGTTGGGAGAGGTTAGAAAAGGGTCTCAAGTGAGACCAGTCCCCGGGGAGCCTGGCTGCTTGCGGTGTAAATCCTCTGAAGGACGCGACTGCACGCTCCCCTGGTGAGCAAACACTCTTATTTGCTCCATTTCCCACCAAGAGCCGCGCAAGAGGCTTATGGCTGCCAAGAAAATAATAGAGCCTGTGAAGTGCCTTTGCACAGAGGAGCACTCACCAGCGTAGGCATGGGGACCGGCTCCTTCAGCTACTGGTCTGCCCACGCCTGGCACCAGCAGCGCTATCAAAGCCCCAGCGACATCAGCGAGAGCCGCTTACCCATCCGCTATGTAAACCCTTAAATTATGCAGCGGCTTTCCCTCAACCAGTTCTCCCCGGCCCCTTTTTCTCCACCACTCCAAGCCAGACGGAGAAAGCCAGCGAGAAGGAATGAAGGAACAGGAGGCGGCTCGCTCGAGACTTCCCCGGGGATGAGGGGCGAGGCAGACCTACAACCGCGAGAGGGGCCGGCAGCTCGCTTTGGGTCCCCCGCTCGCTTCTGCCTCTCCAAATTAGAGTATATCCTACTAGGAAATGGACTACCACCTCGGCATCTGCTATAGCACCTCTCTGCACCTGCCCTGGCTCTTGTTTCAGTCCCCAGGCTTCCAATCCTCCTCTCTCCTATGCATGCAGAATGCAAAACGGAGATGTAGAGGTCCCCTTTGGTGGCTTGGCAGACCCAGAAAGAGAAACAGAGGGGGTGACTACGGAGACAGGCAGCCACTGAAGTTGTCTCAGGCCACCTCTAGGCTCAGCACCCTCCACCAGCGGGAGGCCAGACTCAAGTAAATCTCCGTGCTCGTTTGTTCCCTTTGAGTTTTGAAAGCAGAATGCCTAATCATGCCCCCAAATCAGGTAAGAGCTGCTGCTGCAAATTACACAGCGCCACAGGTAATTTCTGATTAGCTCACTCTTCCTCTCCTGGTGCATCCTCAGTTTCCATAGCAGCTAAGTCCTAAGTAAAATGGAAACATCTGGTTCAAGCGCAGGTAAAGATTCCCTGGGGAAAGAAACCTGCTGGATGGCAGCAAACACGGAAAATAGCCCTCGCAAAAGACAGAGGTGTCATAAGCCGGGAGCCTGGTTAGGAGAGGATGGATGGCACACGGGAGAAGGCAGCGAGGGGCATGGGAGTGGGAGAGGAGGGTCCTGGGGACAGAGGAAGGAGAGAAGGTCTGTGGGGAAAATGAAATGTATGTGAAAAACAGGCAGTGAGTGAGGCAAAACCACATTGTCAGGGTAGACAAGGGGAAGAGGAGAAAGAAGAAAAGGCTTCAAGGTGGGAGCACATGGACTGCCTCAACTGCCAGTGCCACCTGATGGTGACAGATACAGTGACAGCAGATTCCATGGATAGACGCTCGGGGCCAGAGAGGAGCACACGGATCTGAGCCCTGTATTTCATCACCCATCCGCACACAGACCCCGACCGAAGGCCACCGTCTCGGAGGCACGACCACCTAAAGCGGACAAGCCAACACGTGCACTGGGAGGGGGATGTTTTTTACAGAGGCTCTTGTCAAAGGAACAGGCTGAGATGCCGCCGCCTCAGCTCCCTCTCGGCCTGGGCTATGGAGAGTGATGGATTTGGCCCAGCAGCTTGCTACGGCACAGACAAATAGCAAAAAATCAATGGAGCTGCACTGAGACACTGCAGCTATCGTCAAGGCAGCTGAACAGAGAGAGCAGACACGGCACCATCCATCACTGCCACCACTGCGACGTCTCCTTCGGCCACCGGACAGCCCGGCCAGGGTATCCCCAAGGAGAACTTGAGGCGGTTGCCCCTGGGACAACAGCCCGCGTTGGTAAAATCTCAGGGAAAATGAGTGAGATGAAGTTCTTAGATGGGATCAGAGCCGGACATTGCCCCTTGGCCAGATGGCTCAGCCCACCGAAAGCCCCCAGACCTCACCCCCAGCTCTCACCAGTGAGAACCTCACAGCCATTGGGAACAATGGGTCAGCGAAATGCAAAACAAATGCCAAAAACCAGATGGGAATGGGTTTTGAAATAATAAGCTCCCAAATAGGCACGTACGGGAATTTCTTCCCAGCAGTCACACCCACGCCGTTCTGCTCAGGTTTCACTTACCAATTAACAAGGCCACCAATTAACGCTCTGTGTGTTTTCCTGCTCATTTGCGCTATTTACAGTCCTTCTTTGAAGCAACGTGTGAGAATTCCCCGAAAACATTTCAAAATAGGGTCGGACGAGCACATTCAATCCCTAAGCATGACAACCCCAACCCAGCACCCGCTGCCAGTCCTCCACACCTGCAAAACCATAAGCTCCTCTCCCAGACCATCAAGATGGACGGTTCTCCACCAGAGTCATCAACTCCTGCGTTAAGTCACGTCTTTCTGGTGCACATCACCTTGTTTTCTTGCAGCCACAAGGCAAACCAGTCAACGACACCTCCCCAGCCGCTCGCGAATGGCACCATGCCCTCCCCGGAATATTTTAGGTAATGCTTGGCTCTTACCTTTGGGCGAGATGTGTCTCCAGGTGATTGTCGGATCTGGCCTGCCCGTGGCTATGCAGGTGAGGCTGACATTGCCGCCCTCGTTGATGGAGATGTCAGAAGAGATCTCGGTGATTTTCGGAGACACTGCGGTGACACAAAGAGGGAAATGAAAATCCAACCGACTCAAATCTCAAACTGTGAGTGAAGGAGGCTGGGTTTCCTTCCTCCCTCCACCTTGACCAGCTATGCAGTAGCCCATCACTCTCATCTGACTTGACAGGAACATACAGGGGAAAGGGGTGGGCAGAGAAGATCGGGTTGAAGTGGGAAGAAACTGCAGACAGAGGGGATTCAATCATTTTAGGGAGGCTCGAGACAGCATCTCACAGCACCTCCATGGTCTGCAAGACGGTCCTCCTTTCCCCATCCTGCTTCCAGTTATCATCCTGTCCTCCAGCCATGATGAATCCTTTCCAGCAGAGCTGCATCCTACTGGGAAACCAGCGTCCACCCCCTCCGCACTCCCCTAAAGGCAGCGATCACTCCTGGGTCAACAAGAGTGCCCAAAGCACACACAAGGCTTGCAGCTCTTCCTGCAGCCGTGCAGGCTGTCCATCACTCCCTTGCAACCAGAAAAGCACCAAGAGGAGCTGGGCATGAAGACTACAAGTCTACCGAGGAGCCTCCAAGGTCTATCACCCTGCAAAGGAAGGGAAATTCAACTGGGATGGAAAGCACTGCCATCATGAATGTCCAGGTCAGATACAAGGGGCCAAGACCTGAAGAGGGGACGCACATATAGGACAGGGGGTGAGGAGAAGGGGAAGGGATGAGGAGCGAGCAGGGAGCATTTGGCCCTGCTGCTGCGTGAGCGGAGGACGCAGTGCAGCCAGCGGGGAGGGCTGGGGTTCCTATGAGCTCTACGAGAAAAACGATCAGCTGCTGTTATCAGCCTGCACCTGCAGAACATAATAAAGACCATCACCTTCCTTGGTTTTTTGTTTTTTTTTTTTTCCAGGCCATTCTCTGGAGCCTAGCAGCGAATTGGCACCCCGCCGCGGTGCTTTGCAGGAGAGTCACAAATCACTTGCAAAGCATCCTGCTCCTTCCACCCTCCCCGGGTGAGCCCCGCTCATTGACTCCCTGGAATCTGCATCCCGGACCATTGCATCACCCCTATTCCTGACCTGGACCCTGCTTCTGAGCATCCCTTCCCTGCCTCTCCCACACTTTCCCGGGGCTGCACTGAGCCGGAATGACTGCAATGGCCTTGCACGCATTGCCTCTGCTGTGCAGGTAAGTAATTTATTGATCTGTAAAGCACTCCAAGACGCTCTGGAAGGGATTATGTCATGCCAGTGCCGTGCAATAAAATAAAAAATGATGGATATTTTGTGAACATGAGGGTGATTTAGGGTTTGTAGTTGGAAGTGTAGTTAAAGTACATTTTAAGTGGAAATCAAGGTGGGTAATGAATTATTCTCTGTTTTGAAGGGCTTCTGGGAGTTCATTTTTTGCTGCTTTGGGCACGACGGCTAATCTGCTAATCATGCACTGGAGGACAAGTACGGATCAGACGCTCCCAGAACAGCGGGAGCTCTGGGGCAGGACAGCAGAGGGCACGAAGACGACACTGCAAGAAATATTAATATGTATCGGTGTCATTAAGCCCAGCGTAAGGGGACAGGATATGCCTCCTGGGACTGACCGCCCGCACGGAGCTGGGAGATGCTCTGCCGATAGCCAGGTAGTCCATTGAGGAGCTGCAATTAATTACAATGGGGCTCTGATTGCCCTGCCGTGTTCCTGGTGAGGCTGGGACCACTAGCCAGGAAATCCATGTGAGCTTTAAAAATATTGAGCCACGGAAAATAGGCCAAGGAGGTCTCATCGTTGCCATATTGGAGAGGTGGAAAGAGGCAAGCGGAGGCGCAGGGAATTGCCCCCCATCGCCTGCGTAGAAGCAATAGCTTCCAGCTGTACGTCCTGACAAAACTAGAGCGCTATCTATCACCTTCAATGTGACACTCACTACATCACAGAGGAGCCTTTCTGATGTTTTTTTAACTACTGAATCCATATCAGCCCAGTTCAGCTTGTTTTGCTCGCTGAGACGTAACGCAAAAACCAAGGCAGACTTCGCACCATGACTTGGGTACCACACACACGGATTTGCACCTGCCCAGGTGAGAGACAAAAACCTGCAATCCGATCCCCTGGCCAGAGTCGAAAGCATAATTAAAACAAATTAAATTTGGATTTCCCAAAAGATGAGCCCGACATCCTCCTCCTCCTTGGCCGTACAGCAGGAGATTTCAGTTCTGCTCAGAGCAGGCAGAGGAGGAGATGTGGTTGCGTTGTTGCTTTGCCGGGCAATGGGAGACTTTGCGACTCTCCCACAAGAGGAAAAGAATCTCAAGCTGCCCATGAGGAGGGGAAAAACCCCACCCTGCCCCGGTGAGTTTGAGACATGCTCGGGAATAGGCGATTTACTGCAGCCCACCTGGGACGAGATGAGGCAGGAACGGCTGGGAAGCGACGTCAGTGAAGTCGTTAGCTAACCCTTAAATTAAATGTGCAGTGGTAGGATTTAACACGACAGTTATTGTATGCTAATTAAACGTTTGAATAATTAACCACACAAACTATTTAAAATGCCTTTCTGGAGACTGAACAGGTATGTTGCAGAGGTTTTTACCACACCAGGGAGGGAAACCTGAATAGATAAGCAATGGCCGGTATATCTTAAATATTATTTAACGGTCACCTGTGCTCCCGTTCCCCCTGCGTTAAAACACATTCTCCATCAGTTTGCATCACTGCGGCAGTGGGGCAGAGGAGAAATTTCTTATGCCGAACGCGGGACGCAGATGGAGCTGTGCCCCTATGGGAATGAATAAATAAATAAAGCTAAATAAATGCAGGCTTCCCAGGCGGGAACCCTCTCCTTGCGGGCAGTCCTTTTGTGTTCAGCATCGCTCTTGCTCAGAAGTGATTAAACATGGCAGTGTTGGCCAAGCTGCTCCAGTGACACAGTGCAGATTTCCCCAGAGATGGGCTGGTGTTCTATTGATCCAACTTCTTTTTTTTCCCCCCGCTATCCTTGCCACGATGATGGGAAAGGTCTCCGGGCTGCTCCCAGCTGCTGCAGCCCTCCGCAGGTGCCCAGGGCATGCCCCGGGTTTGCCCGGACTCTGTGCCTGCTTGCACACACTGAGTCCCCAGGACATAAAGCAGCAGCTTGCTTAAATATTTAACCCAACCATATGGCGTGTTACACGTTTGAAGGTGTTCAGTCAGGTGATATATGTCTTTACGGATCCAAGCATATGCACTTGCCTACACAGATATATTCCCTGGCGCACAGACACCTTCCTGCTGCTGGCACAGACTACATCCCCGCTACGCTTTCAGCCAACACAGGTGCAAAAGCTCACGCGTCCCATGCACCTACCCCTTGGCCATGCCATAGAATGAATCATAGAATGGGTTGGGTTGGAAGGGACCTCAAAGACCATCTCTTTCTAAACCCCCTGCCCTGGGCAGGGACATCTCCCACTAGACCAGGTTGCTCCAAGCCCCATCCAACCTGGCCCATCTCCTATCATCATTCCTTCCCCTGGCATCTTCCTTGCCTGCCATGACCATGCTGCTCCCCATGCCTATCTCTCCCCAACACCGCGTCCCCACCGCTGTCTCCTGATGTACCCCTTGTCTGGGTTCCCCAGGCATGCCAAATTTCAGCCATGCATCAGGCGAGAGACGAGGAGACGCCCGAGTATTAGGGAAATGTGGATCCGGAGCAACCTCTCCACCAGAGACAGGGAAGGAGACCTCAGATGAGCCTCACCGCGTTGGGTGCCTGCAAGGAGAAATGGCATTTTCTATTTTTTTTCGGCTTAACTACCTCCTGTCTACCCGGTTTTGGGAGCCAAGCAAGTAGCTTAGAAATACACGTGTGACTTTTCCAGCCCTGCAAATCCCTTCTGGAGCAGGAGCCCAAGCAAAGCACCCAGCATTGCGCAGGACTCACAGCAGCCCACGAGCGAGCGGGCTCTCCCGGTAAGCCTAGCGAGCGCCTCGCTTCCCCCTCCTCATAAAACATGCAAACCTCCATCTTCCAGCACGAGCAACATCTGCTCCAGATCAAAGGAAACAACAAAGTACAACTATAAAAGCGTCTCAAAGAAAGAAAAAGAGGGAGATTCAGACTTGCATTCTGCAGGCGATCTGTGATGCGCAGTGGCAGCTTCCTGAACATCAGGCTGCCGCTGCTCCTGCTTTTCATAACAGCCTCTTACTGCTGTCTCCCACAGACATCCTCGTGTTCTACAGAGCACTGCTGCCTCGGATCCTGCCTCTGGGACTTGGGAAAGGGAGCCCCGGGTGCCCCAGCCCTGCTCACGGTGATGCTACGAGTCGGAGCAAACCCATGCTCCCCTGCCAGCAACGAGGGATCCGACAAAGCCAGCCGGGACTGGGCACAAGGCAGAGACCCCCACATCAGGCTCCCATCCCACTCCTCCGGGCTGTAACCAGAGCATTTTCCTCTCCTCTGGCAGCAACTGCTGGGTCGGGAGAAGGTATGGTGCTCTGCAGAGCCAGGCATCTCCATTCTGCCTTCTCCCTCTTTTGTGTTCAAAACCTTCCAGCCTTTTAAAGGAAGGCAGAGAGCAGATGGAGACACCCGCGCCTTCAACTACAGGTGTATTATAATAGGCTTTTAAATCAGGTTGTGCTGCTGTAACAGAATCATAATTAAGAGAAAAGCAGAGCATCCTTCCATCATATCAACACAGCTCAGGAGCTGTATTGAAGAAGTCCGCGGCGTACAAGGAAGGGCAAACACAGCCTTAGTACCTTCTCCCAGCTACACTGCTCGGTCATACAGGCTTGTATACAAAAACCTCACAATTACAGGTGCTGATCCTGACCTGGGTTTGCCCAATTTCTCCCCCCTTCCCCGCTGGTGTGCCGGGTTCGGGACCGAGCCCCCTCTGCGCCAACCTGGCAGCAGCTAAAGACGTGAAGAAAGCAGCCTGGAAACGAAGAGGACATACATAACGACCTTAATAAGCAATTAATAAATAACTAATGACAATTGCTCGTTTTAAAGCAAGGCGTAATGAGATGTGTCATACGGCACCGAGATGTGTCTAAATGATTTCCCAAGTAGGTAACGGCTCTGGTTACAGCAAAGCTCTCCTGAGCTTGGAGGACACAAAATTTTTTATGCCAGTCTCTGCAGCAGGTTATACGGCACGGCATCACAATAATTCAGAAGAGGCGGGGGGGAAACAAGACGTCTCCAATCATTCATTAGTAAAGTATTTGTGAACTTGGGTATAATTCACCGCATGAGCAGCAGGGTTTCTGCAGACAAACTTTATAGCCAAGTGCCAAAAGGGAGCTCAATCTGATTCCACTTACGACAGCATAAATCAGCCATGCTCCTACTGCAGGCAACAAGGGATATGCCGGAATAAACATGGCATGAAAGGAGAGTTGGGCCTCCAGCGCAAGAACTTCTTCCTGACTTTTGGATGGGTCCAGGTCATCAACCTGGATCCAGAGTGTCGCTGCCTGGCTGGATTTGATCCCCTGCCTTCAAGGCTCCATAGGGATCTACATCTTTTTGCCTACCATAAAAAGGAAGAAACACCTGACACCAAGCCCCACACCTTTGGGGGAATGCTCAGTTTGCTTAGACTGGCTCCTAATAATCAGCTTTATAGAGCAGGCAGAATCCATCATTCAGGTTTGGGAGACCCCAGTTCTACTTTCCCATTACGATGCCCCAAGGAAGTCATGGCACTGCTTTGGATGGCATTGCCTTCTCTAAAATGACTCTACCAAATGAAAAAAAGGAAAATAAGGAAGACAAAAAAGTAAAGGTTTTGCATTGCTAACTGTGAAGAAATGCAGACAAACAAGGACTGTTGGGCGGTTCATCTCCCTGTCTAGACTGATCTCATTTTCAGCTCCACGCATGCCGCATGGAGCAAGGATCTAGTTTCCACTTTTGGCACCCCGAGCCACCTGGGATTCCCCCTGCAAGTCAAGCAACGCCTCCAAAAAAGCAGAAAATTGAAGGATCTCGAAACCATAAGACACCTGCATCATCTTTCCAGCATTATTGACACCTCTCCTCAAGGCTCCTCTCACAGCTGCCTCCACGGTGACCATCAAACCAATGGTGACTCCGTCTCACCCCGCTCGGGGACGCAGGGTCCCCATCTCTGCCCCTTCTCATCCCACCAAGGCACCGCTGGAGGCTCCACCAGACCCCCTGGGAAAAGACCCCGTGTGGGGACAAGCCCCGGCGTGCCGAGGGCGCCTGACAAAGTTTGAACACGACTTCTTGTTAATACAAAGCTTGTCAAACCCATCACCTAGAAATGCTGAATGTCTTTATTAGATTTCTTTATCTCCCCCCGAGATCGGAGGGACACAACGAGATGATTCTCAGCGGAGATGTCATCATCCAGAAACTAATTAAAGGCTGCGCGGGAAGTCGGGCCACGCGCACTCTGGAGAACAAAACGCATTAGCAACCCGAGTCGAGAAAAATATTACAAGTGAACTTCAGATCAGAAAGGGCGAGCTAGGGATTTGACAATACCTCTCCTCTTCCCGTCTCTCCTCCTGCTTGTCCCCACACTCCCGCATCCTCAATAGCTGTCCCCCAGCAGAAGAAAGCCACCCCGGATCTCAGAGATTTCTGGGACCAGCCCCTGCACCACCATCTCCTAACGGATGCATGACAACACTGGATCCCCTTCTCCACCAGGTCACATCCTGGGAGAAAAATCATGATTTGTGGAATTTCCCCTTTTTTTTAATGTCGGAAAAGCCTCCTTGCTGCATGTCACAAAGCTGCAGAGAAGGATGGCATGATGCCTGCACCTCTTCCTGCTCTGCCAGAGCAGTCCTAGGCAAAACACTCAGTCTCTTTGGGTCTCATCTCTCTTTTTCAACAAAATGACAAGTATTTCTCTCTTTGCAGGCTTATTAAAAAGACAAGGCATATAAGGTGATAAGATAACCTGAGCCTATGGTCATAGGAACTGTAGGCGGGGACATTTCTGCATCGGAACAGTCCTGTGTCCTATGTGTCTATAGGGCTCACATACGCCGAGATGCACAGATCTAGTTTAGGGTGTGCATCCCAAGTGGATGTGCCTGCAAATATCACATCCCAGTCAATCTGGAATCTCCCATACCTACAAGCAGCAAGTTTACACAATATTTCTCCTCTGGTCCATCGTCACTCTTTGTCCTGCTAAACTCAGCGTGAAACCTCAGCTCCTCTCCCCAAAACCAGCCAAGGGGCCGTGCCCTACTTCTGCCACACAGGTCCTGCTCCCGGAGAGTGGGGGCTCTCCCCGTGTCCCCCCCAGCTCCCTGCCCATGAGGAGTGAGCATCATGTGGAGGGCCGAGTACGATGAACCGGCCACGAGCCATTTCGCTTGACCTGTGGGAACAAAGGAGCTCCAACGTCCCTTCCAGAGATAAATCAGATGCTCTAATGCAGCCCGCATCTCCAATGAATATAGGGCAGGTGTCTCTGAAGTGAAGTATTAGTTAAAACGATGCTCTTTAAATTACATTTCGGCTATTTCAGGCAGACAGGTTGTGTGTGGGTTGGGTTGGGTTTTTTTTATGATCTATCTAGAGGCTTAAAAAGACACAGAGAGAAATAAATCTCCCTTCCATTAAAAACACACTACGCTCTTGCATATTTGTTCTTATCTCCGCACTCTGGCACTTGTGCTCCCTCTCTCCCCCGACTCGAGCACAAAGTAAGTGTTTATGATTACACTTTCCACACTGACACTAATCTAATTCGAGGAGCCGTGCAGCCCGTGCCCAGGGAAAGCAGGAGGATGAGCAGCGCTTCCCAAAACGCTGTGTCGGATGCCGGGCGCCTTGACAGTTTTACTTCAAAAACCGTCAAGATTCCTGGCATTAATGTGGAACTGAGTGAGAGCCACAAGTTTTGGCCGAATTGCAACTGAAGTCTATTTGTATCTTCTATCTCTGTCCTTTCTGCCTCTATTTATCCAACTACTTACATCCCTCATCTCCTCCCAAGCTCCCCGACTCCAACCTAAACCATTCCATGATTCTATGTTTTACACCCTCAGACCCCACTGCGCTTGGTGCTGTACCACCGAGACACAAAAATACAGCCTTTGCCCCATGGGGCTCTCCATGAACACGTGAAAAAGGAGAGAGCAGATGGATGCAAGCTGCATCCGCAGCCCTCCGGGATATCCCCACCTGCAAACTCCCTCCGGGCACCGTGCCGGCAGCCAGCTTAGGGGAGGGGTGCGATGGGGAGCGAGGGGTGGATGTGCCTTACTGGCACAGGGAGCAAGGTCGGATGAAAAAATAAAATCCCTAACACCACATGTGCTGTTGCCATCACCTCTTGTCCCCAAACAACCCCTTTTCTCCCATTTTTTCCCAAGCTCCAGCCCTTGCAGGTGCCTCCCCATACTCCAGCCAGAGCCTTTGCTTCTGCTTGGGCTTCTTCCCTTTGACTCCAGTGAAAAATTAATGGATCAAGCAGGGAGCACGGCCCTATCATTCTCTGATTAGGTGGTCTGGAGGCTGCTCCTTATGACCAGACCCTTTGTTCGTCTGCTTATAAAGCGGGAGGTTGGCACGGCCCAGCAGTTCAAAAATAGAATCATAGAATGAATCATAGAATGGTTTGGGTTGGCAGGGACGTTAAAGATCACCTAGTTCCAACCCCCCTGCCCTGGTGACTGCAGATGAACCACAAGTGAGGTGATTTATGCCTCCAGATGCTGCTGCTCCTCCCGTCACCATCGGAACACTTGCAAACCCATCCATCGCTCCAGCAGAGGAAGACCCACCTTCCCAAAGCTGCCCCGGTCTACACCTTCCTTCCCTTAGTCGTTTCTTTGCATAGTCCTGCTCTTGCAGGGTCTCCTCTCCAAGCTCCATCCTCGCTCATCTTTCTTCTGGTCCCTACCCGAGGCACCTTGTTAGCATCCACCTTGACCCAACATGCCAACTGCCCCAAACCCAAGGGATCAAGCCAAGGCTTGGCCAGAAACAAGCAGAAGAGCAAACACCAACAAGCCAGAATCCATGTGATGATGCACATCAACTTTCCACTGCCTTAAAATACCCTTAAAAGAGCATTCTGCAAGGTTCAGCTCACCAAGTTCAGCAAGGGTGGAGGGTAGGGTCAGTCTTTGCTGCCTTAATCCACCTCCCTGGCTCACGGCCCCCGAGGAAAAGGCTTTCCTGCAGGTGCCTGGCATCTCTCTGTACCTGTGCACATCATCGCCTCCGCTTCCTCGGGGTCTGTCAGCAGGGTGGGCATCAATAACCCCATCGTCCAAACACCCCCTGAGATAAGGGAGCGTTATTGTCTCCGCTTTACAGGTGGAAAAATGAGGCCTGAAGAGCGCACGGCCCAAAAGCAGCTGTTTGGATGGATGCTCCATCAGCACCTGCTTTTCGTGAAGCCACGGAAAAGGCTGCCAGGCCAAGGTATTTCCAAGGGGACGCACGAGCCGAGAGCACCGCGGTTAAAAGTTAGCCGCCAGGCTGTAAGAGAGCACAGCAGGACATCCGCGTGCGCAGAGGGGTAATTAAAATTTCATTACCAAATCTCAACCCAAACAGGCTGTGTTCGACGGGGTTAAAAGGAAAGGAAAAGGAGGGAGCGACGCTACCAGGAGGCAGGGATATCGGAGTACGCGGGGGCTGTTCTCCTTTTCCATCAGGACTGCTCCTACATTTCCCGTTTCTCCTAAACAAAGCCCTCGAGCCTTCTTCTCGGCCACCCTCCCGCCTCCAGGAAAGCCGCAGGGAATTCTCTCCCCCCAGAGCATCCTTTAATATCCCTATTTGTCTTTCTAATGCCCAGCCTCACCAACGGCGCCGTCTATTCCCCATGTGCTCCTGCTTTTCACAGAAGGACTATTTTTACCCCTTCCTTCCTATGCCTCCCTCTCCTCCCATTTAACCATTTTGGAGGCTCTTTATCCCCAGTTTCCTCTCCTTTCTTTCCTCTTTCCCTTTCATTTTTAAAACCTGCAGTTCCCCAATTCAAAATCATTACTGTTTTTAACTTGGCTCGAGCCTCTTTAATTAAGTTACTTTCCATTATTTTTTATCTAGTCCATTTGTCTACATCCCCCGCACCCTCCCCTCATTCTTCCTTTCCTCCCCAAGGCAGGCTGGGTATGAAATCTTACATTTCCATTTGGCTAACAATCACTTTGAATTTTTAAATGCTATTAAATTGGATCACACCGGTCACTGGACGGGAGTTGTCGAGCTGTGATATTTACTTGCGCCAGTCAAAGGGAAATGAAATTGCGGCGGTGCAGGGATGGGAAGGGGGGGGGAAAGGCGATGGGGGAGCGCAGATTTATTCTGCTGGCGGTAGTTGCAAACAGGCACAATCCCTTCGGATTTTCGAGCGAGTTCAAAGGAAACTCTTACGCTCAACCATGAATGTATTGTAATGTCTTTAATAAATCAATTACTTGTTGGCAGGGAAGTGTCACTGCATCTCCAATCCTTGTAATCAACCTCAGCCTTGCTGTGTTTTAAGTGCTGAAAAACCACAGAGGTAGACGGGGGAGCCAGGAGAAGCATCCGTGCAGGGCAAACCAGAGAAAGCCCTTCCGCTTCGTCTTGCCAGAACAGACTGAAAGACGCAGAAAAACCATCTGCATCGTGCAAAAAAACATCCACCCAGTGACCCCCAGCACCAGAATAAGGAATTGACGGTGGCAGAGGGACCCTGCCAGCATTGAGCGGGGCTCACCCTTCCCAGGGCAGCTCCCGGGATACAGAAGTTTGGGAGGGACGACCACGAGAGGTTCACCAAGAAGCCCAAGCATTAAGCCCGGGGCTGAGCATCGCTCTCGCAGGCAAGTTGCATTTCCCTACTGCCCCCAAGAGCGAGACAACCTTTCGCCGCACGTTAATTAGGGCCCTGCGTTTCGCGCTCCTGCCTACGGGAGGGTATTCCAATTTTGCTAAAAAGAGGCCTTTCTCCACTGGAAAAATTTGCTAAAGAGAGTGGGATTTGATTACAAAGCAGTCCTGGCCAAATCCAGCCCCTCCTCCTCTCCTCTCTCTCTCTGCTGACAATATTCTCCCCTCCACAACAACAATCATCTGAGCACAAACAGACAACAAAGCTTTGCAAAAAGTAATGAACTCCGGTTGGAGCCAAGGCAGGAAGGGTTTAACGTTCAGCTCGCAAAGCTTGCCGAGGCCATCAATTATACAGCCCCGCTGCTGAAGGAGAAAAAAAAAAAAAAAACAAAAAAGAAAGAGAGAGAGAAAAAATAATATTTCAGATAGACTCGGCCAAAAAGAAAAGATAGGGAAGGAAAACATGGCGAGAGAGATTTAATTCAACGAGCAGAGACAAGTGTTTGCAAAAGAGGAGGAGGATCAAAGGCTGAAGCTCTCGGGCTGGCTGCAAGGAGGAGGGATTACAAGGAGGGCAAACGGTGGAGAAGACATCTCTGTCGACCCCTCGGCTGGAGGCTGGTCCAGGGTACAAATCAGGGAGCCCTTCCACTGCGAGGCCTCGGGGATGGGGAAGTTTTGGCAATGCCGGGGGGTGGATTGAGACCTGTTGGTCTCATCTCACGTAGGACAGCAAGCCAGGACGGGGTCAGTGACCTTCACCATCTTGTCACAGTCTCACACCAGATGCCACTGGAGAAAAGAGGAGGAACCCAGAGATGAAACCGTCTGGGCATCTCGACCGCTGGCTAGATGGGACCAGCAACCCAGACACGAAAAATGAGTGTGTGGGTCCAACCTAGAGCAATGAGAGCTCCCTGTCCTCCTGCCTGCAACCCCAGGGGGCCATGCTCTGCCATGGATGCGACCCTGGACTAATGAACAAAGCCACCTCATCTCCAAGGGACAGGACAGAGGGGACTCACTGCTGTCCCACACCACCACCTTCTCAAACAGACAACCAGCCAGACCCAGAAAACCCAAACCAGAAATCTTTCAAGATCATATTTCTTTTCTGAAGGACCACACATCCACCTCTTTTCCGAAAGTCCCTGCCTTTTTGTTCTCCGCTTCCCTCCTTTTCTTCCTTTGCTAAATTCTCTCTCTCCTCCACTGCAGCACCAGAACAGACAGGAGAAGAAGGGCAAAATAAGATCGCAACTCTCTCCATGTTTCAATGCAGCTCCCCTTTCTCCAAGCCTCAACCTCTCCTTCAAAACCCGAGAAAAACCAGTGCAGAAAATGCCACATTTTCCCCCTTAGTCGTCCCCTTCATTGTCCCATAGGTTCAGCGACCCCGTCCTTAAGCTCAGGGACATTTGTTGGAGTTTTTCCCACACTCGGTGCCTGCCGCGGGAGGTGGCAGGGCCGGGCTGGCTCTTCAGCAGCTGTTCCCTTGGCCTCTCCTTTATCTCCAGCATTGTGTTCACATCTGCTTCCCCCTCTGCCTCTTCCCCTGCCGCTGGGAGCCTGGTTTTAAATCACTGCTCAGTGCGCCGGCTGCCAGGCACTGGTTTCATGCCTCCCAGCATGCCCTGTTTGGATCCAAAAATCATTTGCAAGCCTCCCCCTGCTTTTTTTTTT